>CM056379.1:76626180-77080151 GCA_029718625.1 Synaphobranchus kaupii | reverse complement strand
AAGACCACATAGCTACCTGTCCCTCAGCGAAGGGGAATGTGATCCAGGCGATGTGCGATGGTGTAAGGTTACATATAGCCTAGGCTATAGACTATTCGCAATTATACTGGATCAATCTATGACTTAGCCTATATTTGCCAATAATTCCTGTAACCTTCTGGGGGGACGGGAACATGGCTATCCATTAAAAATGGCTTTCCATTTGCTGAAAACACCTACAGTATATCAAGCGTAATGCGCAAATTGTCATTTACAACCGAATGCGTGAATTGCCATTCAATGGAAAACTCAGGCACTGCAATAGACGGACATTAGAGTTCTGAAAATGCACTTTAAAGGACAGTCATGCTTGTTTCAGTTGAGAATATTGGGATTAAATGCTTAAATTCTGTGTAGGCCTTTTTAAAATCACCGTCAGTGCAGCCGTTTCCTATTTATGGGAAATACAGCGGCAAAACTTCAAAGGGCAAACACGTCCAGTGACGTCACTGGACGTGTTTGGCTTGAATCTCCAGCCAGTGTTTCCCAGAAGGTAACGGGCGCTCAAAATCCACCCTTGAACGCAGAGACTGGTTTATGGGCGGGCACCCATCCAGGCGATCACATGACACTCCCACGAAAATACGGTAACGTTAGCGTACAAATATCACGTGGCCTATCTTGGCCGACGACGATAGCCTGAGAGATATGGCGGAGTTCGCCGAGTTAGAGGACGAGCTTTTCGATTTTGACGAAGAAATACAACCTTACAGTTTTGAACCGGAATTTACAGAGGAAGAATTGCGTAAGCGAGAGAGACAGAGAGCGGAGGATGAGTCAGCCGAAGCTAACAGAGAGCAGAGAAGTGGGAACATAAATTGGTGCCAGTGTGGGAACTGTGAACCCATGCCTACCGAGACGAAGAGCCTTTGCTGCCACGAATGGGATCGAGGGCAACGGCTGTTGGCAGAAACCGAACACGGAGTTTGCATCACTGCCAATAATAACTTCGAACCCTTGCTACATCCTGCAGTACTTATCAACTTCTTATGCAGCAATAGTATCCACAACCAAGGGGTCCAGGCGACGAGTGAGTAAATATCCAGCTAACAAGCTGTATCAAAATCTTGTAATTTAGCTAACGTTTGCTAAACTTATGTTAAAGTCGATATGTTGTGCTTGCCAGCATGACACCAAGATTCGGACATTCCATGTAACGTCAGTTAGGCTACTGCCGGAATCAGTCGCTTGTTGGCTATACCTAGATGGCTATCTAGCAGCTCATTTAGCATCCTTTGTGCAACAACAGATATTACATTACTATAACCAGTTTTTTCTGTCACCCCTTTATTTAACGTTAGGCAATTCAGACTGACCGCTTATCGTTGGCTATTGGAATGGGTACTCCATGGCGAACGACTGGGGAGAGGTGTAAGAGTTGTGCTGCCATCGTGGGTAGTCTCTGCAGTACGTCAAAGATACCCTGCTCCCGATGGTCAATATGTTGGATTTCTGGAAAAGCAAATTCTTTGATTTAGTTCCCAGTAATTCGGCACTATAGTCGCATTGGAAGTCCTCTGGCTTGAAGTGTTTCGAACAAACACAAACTTTGTCGTAATCTTTTTTTGGCAAATTTAACAGATAGATCGGGTTGTTAATTGCTGCCAGCCACTGGATGCACCTCGTCTCATTTTTGGGCAAACGGTATTCTGACTTAATATCGCACCCACGTACGGCGCCACGATGGCATTTTGGGCAGACACGCAAGAATTTTCTGCGGTATCTTGAACAGTTAGCTCGTCACCGTGCTGGCAGCAGTGGCGTGTACGCCCCCTATTACATATTCATGTACACCAAACCTAAGCGTGCGCAGGGAGATATGGGAAATGTGGTAAATAAGGCTGGAGCTGCTCTGGAGATGGAGCTGTTCTTGAGGGCCCATATCTCAAAAACCACAAATCCAATCTTTATGATTTTTTGGAAAATATTAAACATTAAATAGTAGATTAGAATGCAGAAAACATGCATATGCCTGACTGTGCTCCTTTAATCAGATGTCATTACACTACAGCTCTCTAGGCCTACAGCCTGTAAGTAATTAGAATGGTTTTGACTGAAAAAAGTTCAAAACCTTGTCCAATGAATATTGCATGTATTGTTTTTCAAATAGCCTAAGCTACAGCGGATTCGCTGTGCATAAGGTTTTTTTCCATAGCTTACGGTTAAACAACGGAGATAAATGTCACCATGTTAATTGAATTTGAACCTTAGTATTCTTCGTCCTTCATATTTTTTTAATGACAGTGACCAGGTTTCCATACTCTCAGCTTATTAAAACCCAGCTGATTTCACCTGTTATTCTATAACTGAACAAAACGATTTTAAAGAGAACTAAGTGTCTAATTAGCCCTTGGGGCTCTATCTTGGCGCTTGGTTTAAGCACATGGCGTAAAGTCCATTTTGGGCGTGTCCAAGTCCAATTTTGCTATTTTAACGGCGTTTTTTTGGGCGCTAAGCACAGCGCAAGGTGCAAATGGGCTGAACCTAGTCACTTCATTAATTATAGGTGTGTCTTGGGCGTGACATGCAATAAACCAATCAAAATGTCATATCCCATTCCCTTTAAAAGCCTGCTTTTCCACCTTGGCGGATTGCTTGATGGCGAAACAGACATGCTCCTACGTGTTTAGTGTGATCAAGGAATAGGCTAAATGGAGTATGATCAATATTATTCGGACTAACCATTAGCCTATGAGTTCCCGGTAATTCCCGACAGGGCTGTTATTTTACAAAATATATGCGGTTAAATTTAGTTAAAAGGACCTGCAACAGCTGAGAATAAGCTATCAATGGCTTCAGTCCATAGACTGTATAAAAATATGGACAAAGCCACTGTGACGTCACCCATTGCCTTTCCACGGCCTCGTAAAAACTGAATTGAAGCTTGGAAGTCTTTTTTCGCCGGCCGTTTGTACAAACTGCGCCTGCTCCGTGGAGCCGAAGTGACCTTGGCTTGGAGCAGGGTCAACCAGATATGGCCCGGGCACAGTATGATTGACAGTTCGGGGGTGGAGAAGCCACAGAACTATAAAGCCCACAGAACTATATAAAGCCCATGACCTGACTAAACCCACCATTTTGCAAAACGAACTTGCGGTAAACTTCCTTTTTGCTAATGTTTGCTAAGTTGCTAATGATTTATAATGTAACATTTAATTTTCATCCTCGATTTTACTGTGTCATTTATTCGCATTGAATTTGTGGTATTCGTCACATAATTAACATTCATTCAGTTATCTTCAATTTATATTCAGCTAACATCAGCTAATTTGATTAGCTAGATAGCATAACAGCTGAGCTCGGTAGCCAAGCTAGATGCAATGCATCACCACCACACATGGACGAACAGGGTAACGCTATTGCCATCAACTATATTGACGGTCAATTAATCACATATGTTATTTTGTAAGACTACTTTTATTATAAATGTCCCTAGCGCCGCTAGAAATGTAGCAAGCTGACCCCATAGTCTTAAATGAGAAAACCACCATAGTCTTTTTGGCTAACCTCTAATTAACTTGACTGTGGCAGAGCAGTCTATCACGGTTTGCCGCAGCATGAAAGCCCGTTCTGAAAACTCTTCCAGATAAAGTGGGGATTAAGCTTAGTGGGTTCACACACTACAGGGGGAGTACATGACAGGGGGCGATTGCGTACGGGAGGGGTTGGAATAGCTAAATTAATATCTAAATCGATAAGGTTATACAGGTATGGAACAACTAATTTGAGATACTTAACCCAGTTTGGCTGCTTGCTCCGAGAAGCTGGGCCTGTAGTGTAGCTGCAACATCCCCTTCTGTCTCATCTTACGAAACAGTATTTTTTTTCGTAGTAGACACATCATAGCTCGCTCCAACCAAAATATGTGATGACAAACATGTTGAAGATGAGCGGGTAAGGCACTCAATTTATTATGCTACAAACTGCGTCCACAAAACAACAGCGTGTTCACGGTAGGCTACTAAGGGATGTTCTCCATCGACTTCCACTCAAAAATACAGCGTGTCTCCCTGTTCCATGCATAGACTGTATAAAAATAGGTCCCGCCCCCTCCGAGTGAGGGCAGTGAGAACCATATAGAACCTATCTATGCCAGTGATCCCAGGACTCAACCTGATTGGTTGGTCCTGAACAAATGTTAATACCCTGTCGAAACGACACAATATTTAAAAAAATCAGCACATGCACAGGCATTAGATGAAGGAAAGGCACATATTGCAATTACATTTTTTTGTGTAAAAAATTTACTGACTGAGTATTTTGACCACATTGCTGCCATTGATTTACATGGAGAAAGACCTATACTGCAGCCAACCGCAGTGGCGCTAGTGAGCAACGGCACCAGGAAGTGAGCTTCAGAACGAAAGCCCAGTCTTGGCCCCTTGCTTCAGTCTCACCTTAAAAAACGCCAAATTAGCTTGCTTGTTATACTTTGGTTATGCAATGAAAGTGTCAAACATCAATTCCATGAGGCTGTTCTCATGGAGTTCTCGAAGTTCAAGCTTCATCCGAAGTTCATTAGGCTACCTGCATAGTAATATTGATTAATAACATAAATACCGTTATTTTGCCTTAATGATGACACTAAATACAATAAAACTGTCAGGTTGGCAACCCATATGTTCACACATATTTCCCCTTGTTTAATAATGTCCTGTTTATGGAAATGTGATCAACCTGTTTTACTCATAGCGTAATGCTTTAAAACAATCCACGTTCCCAGGAAGACCGTGAAACGTGCGACTTACAGCAGGGGAAAAATTGAACATGCAGCGCACATGCAGAGAATGGCATTAAAATTAATTGTGAATTAATTGTGTAACCTGCTGCAAATTTGTTTTAGTTTCTAATTAGACGCTTAGTTCTCTTTAAAATCGTTTTGTTCAGTTATGGAATAACAGGTGAAATCAGCTGGGTTTTAATAAGCTGAGAGTATGGAAACCTGGTCACTGTAATTAAAAAAATATGAAGGACGAAGAATAGCTAAGGTTACAATTTAGTTAACATGGTGACATTTATCTCCGTTTTTTAACCATAGGGTATCGAAAAAACCTTATGCACAGCGAATCCGCTGTAGCCTAGGCTATTTGAAAAACAATAAATGCAATATTCACTGGACAAGGTTTTGAACTTTTTTCAGTCACAAACCATTCTATTTACTTACAGGCTGTATTCCTAGATAAACAGAGCTGTATTGTAATGACATTTGTAGCATTTTCAGAACTCAAATGTCCGTTTATTGCTGTGCGCGAGTTTTCCATTGAATGACAATTCATGCATTAGGTGTAAATGACAATTCACGCATTAGGCTTGATATAGGTGTTATCAGCTCCTTTTTAATGGATAGCCATTGTCCCGTACCATTGCACATAGCCTACACAATAATAATATTTCACATTGTATTCTTGATATTTTTAGTCATGTTCGTGCGCGCCCGTGTCTGTAACAGACAGGAGGGTGTACGCGCGTTGTGCACACGCCTATGTAGACGCACTTATATGCGTCGTTAAAATAACATGTAAACAACTGCGACATGACTTTAGACCAGGTTTGTGGTGGTTCTAGCGCAAGCGGTTTCTGCTGGCTCAAGATAGCAATACGCCAAAATAATCCTGGCCACTTCTTATCTTAACACCTTTGCACAGATGGTGACGCCGGCGTCACCTTTTTGCTCAACTGAGACATTCGTTGCTACTGCAGCCGAACTATTATTGGAAATCACAAACTCTGTGTTTTAAATTTATTGGTAGACGGTTCGTGACGATTTCTGCCGAATACGTAGTTTCTAAGTGTCACTATTTCCCTGTAGCAAGTCCATTTATCAAGCAACCCCCCACCTAGTCTATACCTACCTATGCGTGACATAGTGGACAATAGCGTCTATGTTTGAGTTCATAAATATATTTATTCATCTTATAAAATTAGAATAAGGTCATAGCAATGAGCCAACAATAGCCTGATCGTATGCCAGAAAAGCCGTGAAAAGCCCTGCTCACTCAAATGCAAAATAAACTGCAAAATAAAATGCAAAATACCATGTATTCTACTAGCAATATGTGCTACTAAATATGAAATAAATATACAATCCTACCATTGGGTTTACACATCGAGATGTTCCTTTCAAAATTCAGTTGTCATTTATTGTCTGGTACAATCGGTTTGAGAAATATACAACACTTTATACCACTATTACACTATCTGAAACGTTGCCGCATAATACCCCCATGCCCTTTAAGGCTGTCTCGTGCATTACTGTTCATTCTGGTTTAATTGTCAGCTTTTTTATCCAAGAGTACATTATAGCCTTCGCAACGGTATATGCCAAGTCTTTTTGGGTGCTTTGAGCAATTTACTACAGCCCAGCGTAACGGCGGTTTTTGTTTTAACTGTCTAGTATTACGCAAGCTCAATAGAATACGCATTATAGAGGGGAGTTTCCCTTTTGCGATATGTAAGTATTTTTGCGTCTAAAATACCGTTGGTCTCGCTGGCTACATATGTACGTTCGTGTTTCCACTCGAGCACTGTCTTTCCAATATGTTTGATAGCCCTATTGTTATTTTCGCATTTTGAGTGCATTTCACATACTGTAGTGCAATCGTTAAATGTATTTTTGATGTAGGCTACCGATGTTCATTGAAGATAGAACATTTGGCAGCATTTTGCAGATGGTGAAATACTATTTTATGTTCATGTTATCATACATAATATAGGCTATGGCGTATACTTGTCTCTTAGGGCATGACAAATGCTCATTCCAATTTACTGTGCGCTGATATGTGGTAGATTAAGGTAAAAATTTCCTTGGAGTCATTATGAATAGGAAAATTTTAAAGATTAAAATAATACAGAAAAATGCAATCCCAGGACAAAAGTATACATACTGTAGAGTACAGGGACAAGTGATGTTTTATTGAGGTATAAGAGTGAATGATTAGGCAACATATTTAGGTGTATATCAATGTTTTTTTATCTTAATACCAACACGCCCAGTTCACTTGCAACGGGCACAAGAATACATGGTAGTTAAACAATGTGAGCGCTAGGCGTTATAATGAACCCAGCGCCGGGTGTAAGATAGCAAAGACACTTGCGTTTGGGTTAGCGCCGCTTTGCACCGGGTGTAAGATAGGGCCCTCGATATCTTATTTTGTGGTACTCTTACAAGCGATACTATAACGTCTCTACATTTGAATGGATCGCTATGGGAATTGAGGGGTGGGACTAGATTTAGCTGTAACTTATGCTGGAACAGTATAGAATACATGATTGGTAAAATGGCTGTAAGTCATCAAGGGTCTGAGGTGTCAAACAAGCCTCAAACCATCACTCTGCTCCCAGATATGCAGTAGATATTACATTTCATCTTTATTTTGAAGTAAAACATACTAATGTTTTTATTATTATTATTTAACTCTATGGGCTTTGGCCCCCTAGTGGTGGGACGTATCCGTCCCAATTTTTTATAGTGTTCCTATTTCTCGGAAATTCTAACAGTTTCTACACGCTAAAAAATCAAGATCCGATTTAGGAACAATTGTATGTTACTGAAAAGTTGTATAAATGAACATTATGTGTTTTTTCCCCGTCCTCACTTCACTATGCATACCACCGATGTTCTTCCGGTTTTGTTTCAATATATTTTATTTTCTACAAGATCTCTTGATAAACATGTTTAATCAACCAAATTTGATACCTGGTTATGCAGTTATAACTGTTTTCTGAAGAATGCTGAAAGTTTTTTCGTAATCCATTTATACAATCTCCAGCAAAATCTCAATTTCCATGGTGCGTACCCATCGCATTTCCGTTTGTACTACGTTACTACTGTTGCGTAAAAACATTACTAGACTGCTTCAGGGATGATCTAATGTAAACCACGTAGATTATCTTTTACGGGGTTTCCTGCCCTTTAAAACAAAGTAAAATATGTCATATTCTAGCGAATGGGAACGGCGCTGTATCATTGCGTAACGACAGCCCATAGGGCAATCGTGCTGTGCGCACTCGGCTGTAGACAGGATCAGTTTACGCCTGTGGCCATTTTTACTGAGCTTATCCTGGAAAGGATGGACTGGATTGCTGTACAAGTACATTTTTAGCCTATCCAGATGATATTTAGCCATGTGTAGCGCTTTTGTTAGCTGTATGTACGTCATAGGCCAGTTTTTCTTTACGCGTACGTGGTTTGCTGTATGGTGTAATTGCGCTGGTCATATGTCTTTGCTGCTTCAACGATTATGATTATTTTATACATTTATACGCAAACGTGGCAAGCAACGGTGGAAAGAAGAGCGCTTATTTCACGGTTGCTCAGAATTGGGAGGTGCTCCACCGCAGTGTCCCGGAGGTGAAGAAGTCTGTCCTCAGGCATAGCAATGACTCTGTGGCATGGACCCGTGCCTGGACATGTATTAAAAATACAAATTATTATTATTATTATTGTTATTATCATCATCATCATCATAATCATCAACAGTATGGAGCACTATTATCTAGAGTATTTTTAGTTTGGTGATAAATGGATTCTCACAGAAGTTCGCTAGTTAACTTCTATGTTGTCACAGGCTGGAAAGGAGCTCATGGCCTGCTAAGGGGGTTTGTTTTGTAGGGTTCATTCGCAGTTTGTTTTGTGTAGCAACCAACACAAGGGCTAGTTGTTGAATTCACGCATGAAACTACATCCATTCTCAGTACTTTATTTCACGGTTCAGTCAAGACATTACAGTATTATAATAATGTAATTTAGTTTGTGCAAGCTGACAAACTAATTCAGAAATCCTAGTTAGCTCGATTGCTAATTATGTTGGAGCTAATATCAGACGTACTGTGGATGTAAGATTTTTTAATGTATATACTGTATATACGTGTGTATATATTTGTGTGTGTGTGTATATTTTATATATATATATAATAATATATATGTGTGTGTGTGTATATATATTTATACATATATATTTATATTTTATACACATATATATTTATTTTTTCACTTAATTGTAATACTTGCCATGTGTCCTTTTGAGATAATTAGTGTTCTCATTTTTTAGTGATTCTACTTAGTAATGTACTTGAATCTGTCTTTTTCAGGGAGGACAGTGAAGACACCCCTCCCCCACCTGACACCTCTGTCATAGGAGGTTTGCCAAATAAAGTGATGTATAATTCATTACTTTTGCTGTAAAACATCATGTTGAAGGCTTATTATAGATAAACCTGTTATTCTGCTGGCTTATGGAGCTCTGGTAAATCTAATTTTGAAGTACAGTGCCATTTTAAATGTAAAGCAGATTGGTTGGATAACATTAGGGTAAGTAACCCTTTTCGGAGAGGTATTTGGGCACTTTTGGGCACGCTTTGTAAGAGAATACCCTCATACACATAAACACAAAACATGTGGAGGTTAATTTTCTTCACATTCTGTATTACAAAAACTGTTTTAAAAGAAAAAAATTTCTGATGAATGACATGCCTAGACAGAAAGATATGCACATGTTTTATATTTGGAAAGGTTTGGAAAGCTTTTGGGACACCTGGGCCCCGTTTTGGGAAAAATACCAATGGATAAGGAAAGCCTGTAGATATCTTTACCAAATTGTATACACAAGTGGACAACATTAGTACACTAGTATAAGCAATTCTGGCTTGCTCCAGTACTTTGAAGTTGAGATATTCAGTGATAAACTATAAAAACACAAGGCGTTTTGTACTTTTTTTTTATTCTTATGTGTATTTTGTATAAACTGTATGTGACCACTTTGACATACATTTATTCTGTTCTTTTGCCCTTGTTACACAGGCTTTCTTTTGTTTTCTCTGACCTCTAGTTATACGCCTCTTGTGTGAGTGTGTGAGGTTCCTTTGTTGTTTATTACTCGCGATCGCTGAGTTTGCCCTCTTTTGGGGTTGTTTTGTGTTGACTTACGCCGGGAGGTTTTCATTCCCATTATTTTGTTTCATTTCCCCTGTTATTGCGGAGCTGTCCGCTTAGTGGCGTATTTCTAACGAAATACGCTTTCAGATTCCTTGGTTGTGGCGTTTGGGTCTCCAAACCTTACATTCACCCTTACATCATCTGTTTGAACACGTTTATATTTAAACCTTTTGACATCCCTATCCTTCCTACGCATAAAGTCATATACTACAAAAACCGGTAGGTGATCACTAATATAATTTATTATTAGCCCACTCACAATATTATCCTCCATAATATTTGTGAATATATTATCTATTAGAGTGGCACTATAAGTTGTTATTCTACTTGGTCGAGTGATCATTGGATATAAACTCATATTAACCCTATTTACTTTGGCAATTTTCGTCTAGTTTTTACTAGTGTCAATTAAAGGGTAAGTTCGCTATTTTGGACCTTGGACCCTATTTGCGGTCCGTCTTCCATGAACCTGACCCATGAAGTCCATTTTTTCGCTGATCGGTCCAGTATTGAGTTCGGTACAGATTTCCTGTAGGCTCTCACTGGGCTACAATGGAAGTGAACGGGGCAATCAGAAATGTTCGATAAATGTGCTTTCATGTACAATAAATGAGACGGGAAGCTCAGGGTGTATTGTTACCGGTCTCAGTATGCTCTCCTGTGAAATGTATCTCAATCCGAACATTTTTACGTGCTTGGTATGGCTTGGAAGTAAGCATTTCTCTGTTGCTTGTTTTCGCTGCTCCCGCGGAGTACTATGTGTCGGGGGTAGGGGAGCGGGAAGGTGTGCCGGCCGTTTACGAAACTATCTAGCTGAGCAGTCTGCGTTTGTTTACCTGCAGCAACGTAGGCTACAATTTCCACAAAAAAACTTGGATGATGGATGACTATAATGATTACGAAGACGAAGAATTCGATTTTGACTTTGACGTTACTGGCTACAGATTTGAGCCAGAATACACGGACACGGAACTACAAGAGATGGATGATAAGAGAGCAAGAGAAGAGAGAGAGGCTGAAGTTGCGCAGGTAATGTTATCCGAAGTCGCTGCCGAGGCTAGACCAAGAATTTCGGGGGACTTTTGGTGTTCTTGTAAGAGGTGCAAGCAGATGCCCAGAGAGGAGGAAAGTTTGTGTTGTAGGGAGTGGGATCTGTTGCTACCGAATGTCATTGAAAACCTGGATGTATCCGTGGATGACACTGGATCATCTCCATTGATTACCACTACACTATGACTGCCAACAGATATGTGATAGATGAGAACTTTGGACAGGACACCATGCGTCAAGCATTTGTAAATAAAACATTATAGAATTGTAAAAAGTTATAGTTGATGAACGTTTCCGACAGTTTTGTTACAAGAAAACAACTTATGTCAAGCTCGGATTTTGTTAGTTGGTATTGAGTGCTGGGTCAGAGGACGCGCTCAAAAAAAATAAAAATGTTAGTAACGTTATAGCTAAATATAACTTACCTCCGCTCCGGTGCTTGATAGTGCTGCAGGTCCGACACGAGGAACAGCTGTGTTCTTTAGAAACCAGTGTTTTGCTTCTGATTTGCGGTTACAGAAATCAGTAGCTAGCGTCGAAATGCGCTCCACAAACTCGCGAGTCTGCCAAACGGAGTTGATTGACTGGAGTGTTTATGTCGATCCGTAAGACAACCAGCCAAAGTCTCAATCTTTCTGGGTCAGAGAACGGGAGCCTGTGAAAACTGGTATTTGAGCGTCCAGACATTTTATTCCCACAACCGGGGACTGCACATTCACGCACCATTGCTGTGATGAATTATTACTAATGATGATTACAAAAACTGCGTTACAAATATTTCTGCTGTAGGCTACTAGCTAGTAAACTCCAACGGGAGGTCAGGATTTGTGATCAACTGCTTTTCAAGCGGCCCCCCCCCTCTCTACAACGTAGCTAGACTGCGGAAGTTTACAGTGCGAGGTAGTGCGGTCGGAGAAATAGTTCTGTTTCAAATGGAACTGTTGTTTCAACGTTCGGTTTGCGTTTGCGATAGCCTACATTTCACAGGAGAGCATACTGAGACCGTAAGAATACACACTGAGCTATAAAAGCACATTTATCGTTGTTTTTCCATAACATTTCTGATTGCCCCGTTCACTTCCATTGTAGCCCAGTGAGAGCCTACAGGAAATCTGTACCGAACTCAATACTGGACCGATCAGCGAAAAAATGGACTTCATGGGTCAGGTTCATGGAAGACGGACCGCAAATAGGGTCCAAGGTCCAAAATAGCGAACTTACCATTTAAGTGCCAATATCTCAAAAACTATTCACTGCACATCCATGGTTGAAGGTTTGAATGAAAGAAGAGGCTTGTACCATTCAGAAATTTGGAACAGAATAAATTTATGTCAAAGTGGTCACATACAGTTTATACAAAATACACATAAGAATACAAAAAAAGTACAAAACACAAACACCTATCACTGAATATCTCAACTTCAAAGTGCTGGAGCAAGCCAGAATTGCTTATACTAGTGCACTAATATGTTGTCCACTTGTGTATACAATTTGGTAAAGATAGCTACAGGCTTTCCTTATCCATTGGTATTTTTCCAAAAACGAGGCCCAGGTGTCCCAAAATCTATCCAAACCTCTCCAAATATAAAACATGTGCATATCTTTCTGTCTAGGCATGTCAATCATCAGAAAACTTTATTTTTCTTTTAAAACAGTTTTTTTAATACAAAGCGTGCCCAAATACCTCTCCGAAAAGGATTACTTACTCTAATGTTATCCAACCAATCTGCTTTACATTTAAAATGGCACTGTATTTCAAAATTAGATTTACCAGAGCCCCATAAGCCAGGAGAATAACAGGTTTATCTATAACAAGCCTTCAACGTGACTTTTTACAGCAAAAGTAATGAATTATACATCACTTTATTTGGCAAACCTGTCTGTTACCACCTCCTACGACAGAGGTGTCAGGTGGGGGAGGGGTGTCTTCACTGTCCTCCCTGAAAAAGACAGATTCAAGTACATTACTAAGTAGAATCACTAAAAAATGAGAACACCAATTATCTGAAAAGGACATATAGCAAGTATTACAATAAAGTGAAAAAAAAAATATATATATACAGATCCTTTCCAAAAAATTAGAATATCATGGAAAAGTAGTTTTTTTTTCCATAATTCCATTCAAAAAGTGAAACTTTCATAGATTATAGATTCATTACACACAAAGAGAAATATTTCTAGCCTTTATTTGTTTCATTCCTCATAATTTTGGCTTACAGCTCCAGAAAACCCCCAAAACAGTATTTCAATAAATTAGAATAGTGTGTCGAAAATCAGCATTTACTTCAGTTATTTCAGAGAATGAATGTTTTAGACTGAGTGTCACACTCTAATCATCTAATTTACTCAAAACACCTACAAAGTTTTTCTACAGGTGTGTCGTTAAATTGGACAGGTATCTCAGTTTGGTTCAGTATGGGGAAGACTGCAGACTTGACAATTGGCCAGAAGACCATCATTGACACCCTCCAGAAGATGGGTAAGCCACAAAAGGACATCGCTAAGGAGGCTGGCTGTTCACAGAGTGCAGTGTCCAAGCATATCAATAGAAAGTTTAGTGGAAGGGAAAAATGTGGCAGGAGAAGGTGCACAAGCAAAAGAGATGACCGTAGGCTTCAGCGGATTGTCAAGCAAAGACGATTCCAAAATTTGGCGGAGATGCAGAGG
The DNA here is from genome assembly GCA_029718625.1 of Synaphobranchus kaupii. Lineage (NCBI taxonomy): Eukaryota > Metazoa > Chordata > Actinopteri > Anguilliformes > Synaphobranchidae > Synaphobranchus > Synaphobranchus kaupii. Next base: position 77,066,461 of record CM056379.1, on the reverse strand, counting down.
GAGTGGACTGAGGCTGGAGTCAGTGCTTCAAAAACCACCACGTACAGAGTGTGACACTCAGTCTAAAACATTCATTCTCTGAAATAACTGAAGTAAATGCTGATTTTCGACACTATTCTAATTTCTTGAAATACTGTTTTGGGGGTTTTCTGGAGCTGTAAGCCAAAATTATGAAAAATGAAACAAATAAAGGCTAGAAATATTTCACTTCATGTGTAATGAATCTATAATCTATGAAAGTTTCACTTTTTTAATATATATAAAATATACACACACACACACACACACACACACACATATATATATATATATATATATATACACACAGTATATACATTAAAAAAATCTTACATCCACAGTACGTCTGATATTAGCTCCAACATAATTAGCAATCGTAGCTAACTAGGATTTCTGAATTAGTTTGCCATCTTGCACAAACTAAATTACATTATTATAATACTGTAATGTCTTGACTGAACCGTGAAATAAAGTACTGAGAATGGATGTAGTTTCATGCGTGAATTCAACAACTAGCCCTTGTGTTGGTTGCTACACAAAAAAAAACTGTGAATGAACGCTACAAAACAAACCCCCTTAGCAGACCATGAGCTCCTTTTCAGCCTGTGACAACATAGAAGCTAACTAGCAAACTTCTGCGAGAATCCATTCATCACCAAACTAAAAATACTCCATACTGTTGATGATTATGAAAATGATGATGATAATAACAATAATAATAATTTGTATTGTATATTTTTAAAAACACTTACATGTCCAGGCAGGGGTCCATGCCACAGAGTCATTGCTATGCTGGAGGACTGACTTCTTCACCTCCAAATCACTGCGGTGCAGCACGTCCAAAACCTGAGCAACCATGAAATAAGCGCTCTTCTTTCCACTGTTGCTTGCCACGTTCGCGTATAAATGTATAAAATAATCGCAATCGTTGAAGCAGCAAAGACATATGACCAGCGCAATTACACCATACAGCAAACCACGTACGTGTAAAGAGAAAAGCTAGCCTATGATGTACATCCAGCTAACAAAAGCGCTACGCATGGCTAAATATCATCTGGATAGGCTAAAAACGTACTTGTACAGCAAATCAGTCCATCCTTTCCAGGATAAACTTAGTAAAAATGGCCACAGACACGAGCTTATCCTGACTACAGTGTCATGTGGCCGAAAGCGCACACACGATTGCCCTAAGGGCTGTCTTTACACGTGGATACAGCGCCGTTCCCAGTCGCTCGAATAAGACATATTTTACTTCGTTTTAAAGGGCAGGAAACCCCGTAGAAGATAATCTACGTGTTTCACGTTAGATCATTCCTGAAGCAGTCTAGTAATGTTTTTACGCAACGGTAGTAACGTAGTACAAACGCAAATGCGATGGGTATGCACTGTGGAAATGGAGATTTTGCTGGACAATGGATACATGGATTACGAAAAAACTTTCAGGATTCTTCAGAAACCAGTTATAACTGCAAAACCAGATATCAAATTTGGTTGATTAAACATGTTTATCAAGAGATTTTGTAGAAAATAAAATATATTTATACAAAACCGGAAGTACATTGGTTGTATGCATATTGAAGTGAGCACGGGAAAAAAACACCTATTGTTTATTTATACAACTTTTCAATAATATATAATTCTTCCTGAAACGGATCTTGATTTTTTTAGCATGTTGAAACGGTACCAAGAGTTTTTGTGTATTGCATTTTATTGCCTGTGACTGTGGCGAGGTGAAGGCAAACAGTGGGTTGGGCTATTAGCACCCCGCTGCTTTATGGCCCAGCAGTGTAACCTGATGCTGATAAGCATATAAACGATTGTGTTCGCAGGCTGTGACTGTTTTTAACAAATTTGCGTCAAAAGTTCCGTGTTTTATTAACGTTTTAATTTTGAATTTAAGAGAAATATGAACACTATAAAAAATTGGGAAGCATGCGTCCCACCACTAGGGGGCCAACGTCCATAGGGCTAAACATTGTATCAACAAACTCATCAGTCATTTTATGCTTATTCGGATTTAGTAAATCTATATTAAAATCCCCACAAATAAACATCACTTTCTCATGATTTATCATAGCTAACATTCACTCCAAACTATCCTTAACCCTATAGACTTCACCCCTAGTGGTTGAGACGCATGCGACTCAGTTACAGTATTCATGTTCATCTGAAAATATAAACTACAGCTTTAAGAAAACCCCGAAAATTTTTACGCAGTATTTTTTTAAAGGGTAGCCTCTTGCGAAAATCGCAGCTTCTCCAGTTACACTGCCGTGCAATAAATTAGGAGGGTGCTATTAGTAGCCCACAGCACTTACGACCTTCCTCTGGCTACAGCCACAGACTGTAAAATGCATCAAATGCACCGTTTATACACGCTAAGAAAATCATGTTGACGTATAGAAACAATAATATATTTTTTAAACGTTGTACAAATGAGTATTCACCGTTTTCCCTTGCTTACTGTACTATATACAGTACCTGATCCACTTTCGGTTTAGACACCTCATTTTTTGCTCCAAAATCTCTCGTATAAATATGTTTAAGAAACCAAGTACTTACCAGTATATTCAGCTACAGCTGTTTTCTCATGAACCTTGAAGAGTTTATCTTGTTATATTTCGCCAAAGTCCCGCACAGTCGACATTTCCGCAGTGACCACCCCTCGCACTGAGGGCTGAAATACGTTGCTGTACTTGTGTGAATACACACGCGCTTTCGTACGTTCTTTTTTAAACGTATTTAAATACATTAGGCGACGTATGTTATGGTTATTATATATATACTGTATGTGACTATTCTGAAATACATGTATTCTGTAGCAAATTTCTGAATGATACAGCTTCTTCTTCAGTTCAAACTTAAAACCATGGATTTTGCAGGGAATATTTTTTTAGATATTGACATTTAAATAAAACTAGTAGAAACCAGGAGGACATTGCCTCAAAAGGGCCAAAGTAAATAGGGTTAAATATATCAATTTTAGAACCCGGTGCTCTATATACACAAGTAACAATGACATTTTTAATTTTTTTTAATACAAATTTCTATGGTAATACATTCCAGCACTTCATCAATAGCAGGAGCCACACCCCCTCCTTTTTTGTTCTCCCTATTCATATAACTCAACTCATATCCGTTCAACTGACAATCAGACAATCAAGTCTCAGATATAGCTATAACATTGAATGGTTTCTTAAATTGACCCAGATATTCTTTAATTTTATAAAAGTTTGCATACAAACTTCTGCTATTAAAGTGAATGATTGATATTTCATAATCTGATTTGACCTTCATATTGAACTGGTCATCAATATAATACTTACAATTCATATTTAAATTATTTAAAAAATGATTCTCAGGGTCAATATTTTGTTCAAATCCATACATGTTGTGTTCAGTATACTTGAAGGTTTTAAGATCCAAACCTTCCCATGTTTCATATATACCTTCCAACCCTATACCACTAACCCGTGGGTTCATACACATCAATTCTTCATCATCAATGGAAAAATACTGTTGCAATCTTTTCCAGACCCAATTTCTCCTGCTTTACAAAATGAACAATGCATTCCATCACAAGACCCCATCATCATCACAGTCCACCATGATCAGAGTCATCATTAAATTCCATACTCTTGGAGCGCTGACCTTCAAAGTTGTACAGTCCAAATGATCACACATTTTAAATGTGGAAACTAGTTCATTACCTTGGTGTGTTGCGCTACCAGGTATTGCCATCACTGGAACTTGTCCAAATCTCCCTGACAACCAACACTTTCGCCTCCTCTGGTGACCCGTTCAGTTTTATAAAGATTTTATTTGTCGTACACGTTGATTGGATCTTGTGCTGTTTCCGTAGGATTCGTGCTCATCGGGCAATATCAGCATTCTTTTTTGTTCGATGTTCATTCACATATACATTAGTTCGCTTCAATTTTCTCCCCTGCCTAAGCAGCGCATTTTTTTTTCTTCTATTCACAAAGTGAATTATTATAGCAGGTTTCTCGCTCTTATCTTTTTGGGGCAGACTATGACATGCCTCGACATCCTGGTTGTCAATAGTCATGCGCTTACTATGAAAGAAATCGATTACCTGTTGCTCTAAAGACCATAGTTCAGGCTCAGAGGGTTCGTAACCTTCATTTGCAGCCGCAGTAGCCCTCGCATATGACCAATGTCTGGCCCAGGCAATAATTTGCTCGTCCATCCGGGAGTACTGTTCCAGGTCAGCCACTCTACTTTCCAAGAGGGTAATCCTCTTCTCCTTCTCGCTGTTTTGCTTTTTCAGATCCCGGACCTCTCCCATCAGCTCCATTATCAATTTCTGTTGCTTAGAAATGGTTGCAATCTCTTCCGACATAAAGTTGAGCAATTTCTTTATATCCTCGACCTCCTCATCCGTGATTGCAGAACTTTTCTTTGGTAGCATTGTGCATGTTTGTTTTATATGGTAGCTATTAGGGGTGTATCCGGAGCCGAATACCATATTCGGGAAAGCACGAATAATGTGTTGGAACAGATTTTTTTTCTACCCGAAGTTGCTCGTTAATATTCGGATTCGGGAAGAAAAAAAAACGAGAGAGAGTGAGAGAGCGAGAGAGACTAATTCGGCACAGCTAGCTTTCTGCCAGAGATTTAATTCATTGAGATAGGCACTAACAGGAGTGATTAACACAAATGCCCTATCATAATCAGCATTATAAAACCAAACTGTGACTAAATGCTTATAAGATATTTTGCTAACGTATTACTAAGGTCTCCTGTATGCTATTGATAGACTAACGTATGTTACGTTAACATTACAAGTCCACAGTGTGTAGTTCAATGTTAAACAATCTGGGTAGAAACAAGTATTCACAGAATCCGTGATATAGGCTAAATATTCATTTTAATTAAGTTACCATAGTGCGATTGTCACGAATATGTACCTACATGCGAATCCACTTTTGATGTTGTTTTCTCTCATGTACAGTAGCTAAGCTGAAAGTTTAATGAATGAAACGGATAGTGGGTTGGAAACGGATATTTCTCTCGATTCCACCAGGCAGTCTGTCATTAATCTTCTCGTATGGAGGGCGAAAGCGAGTGGCTGGCTAGCTACGTTGATTGTAGCTTGCTCTGCTGCAAGTGCAAATGTTACACCATTAACGCCAAACCTCAGTCAGTGCTCAACGCAAAGGCTAACGTTAATGCCAGTGGGCTCAGTCCGCAACAAGCACTGTTACTGCGGTTACATAAATGACACATGCATGCACACACACACACCCTCGCCTCCCGCTTCGTGCAACCTACAATCTGTAATATGTTTAACCGTCGTGAATTTGGCATTGCATTTCACATAGCGCTAAACAAAACGAGAGGGCAGTGCTGAGCGAGCTAGGAGCAATACAGGGGCAAACCATTGAGGTGTGGGGGTGAGGGGTTTCCATGTATCATATAGTAAAAAAAATAAACTAACAAAAAAAAGTAAAATATGAAATCACAACAGGCAGAAAGGTTTGTTATTGTGGAAATGGTTTCCATTCAAATGTATAACGGAATGGTTCCATGTTTTTATAAAACTGCCTTTTCATTCTGAGTTGATTATATATTGTACCTCAGATTTTTTCCAGTTCTTATCCAAAATTATTGTTCAGTGTCCCCCCAGTTAGGGGGTAGGGGGTTAGATAAATAAGTATGAAGTCCAGAATATAGTTCTTATAAAAGGTATTTAAAAGAAAAAAGACAGGGAGGGGGTGAATACTTATTTATCTAACCCCCGACCCCCTAACTATGACATTTCCTATATGTAACACCACTTCCGGTTTCTATCCGAATACAGATACAGAAACAGATAATTTTGATGGTCCTACAGATACAGATAGTGGCATCGCTGCACACCCCTAGTAGCTATATTGAAACAGTCAGCTCTCACCCAACTGAATCTACAAGGAGTTTTTTTTTTAAGTAGGCTAAGTAGCTTTAGCAGGCAACCCAGCTAACCGATATCATTAGCGTTAAATTGACTATTTAACTTGATTTGTAAACTAACTTGCTTTGTTTTACATCCATCCAGCTCATAACTTTGTTGTTGCATTTAGTTTAGAGAAAATTAACATACAATTCATGAAAATACACACGGAATACGAACAAACTGTAATGGGGGCGTGACGTGTGAGGTTGGAGGGACCAAACGCAGCAAGGGGATTCTTTAAGCTTAGAAAGCCACTGAGATGGAGAGACCCCATATATAAGGAAATATAAATGATTTAAGCAAATGACCTAGTTCCTACTCTCACTGGAGGGAAATACGGGAACTAGGGGAAAAAAATGGGCGTAACCAAAAACGACACGTATAACCGGGCGAATGTCACACAAGAGCACCAAATCTCGAGCTAGGAAAACGCAACGAGCTAAAAAACACTGAATACGGAAACGTATACAAAACAGTGAACGACGAGATACTAAGGTGAAATGAGAGGGGCTGCCTCGTAGGTAAACAAACAAAGGAAACTAAAATAGAGCTCATCAAAGGGAGAACGCAATAAGCGAAAAATAAGTCCCTAGCTCTAAACGGAGTGAACTTTTTGCTGCAGGAATAGAGGGGAAGCAGTCTCCGTGTCCTAACCTACCGGCAGTGTGCCAAACACAAGACATGCGAACACTAAAAGCCCTATATCTCAATAACCGGGTGAATGGCACACGAGAGCAATGAATCTCGAGCTCGGTAAACACACTGAGCTAACACTGAATACCGTAGACTGAAACAGTCTACAAAACAGTGAACAATGAGATACTAACGAGATGGAAAGAGAGAAAGGGGCTGCCTCGGAGGCAACAAACAAAAGGACATAAACTAGAGCCAAGTAAAGGGAAAACGCGACAAGCGAAAAGTAAGCTCTAAACGGAGCGAACTGAAGGGAAGCAGTCTCCGTGTCCTAACCTCTACCGGCAGTGTGCCAAACGCAAGACATATAATAGCCCTACATCTCAATAAAGGGAATGTAACGAGAAGGCGAAAGGAACAGAGATCTAACGTTCCAAGGCTACTTTCATAGGCTCGCAGTCACACGCAAACATGACAATGACATCGCCCAGTCTCCCTATAGGAAGACAGGTACCGAAGGACGAACAGAACTACAGTTCCGAACAAAATCGCCTAGTCTCCATGTATGGAGACAGGTACCGAAGGACGAACAGAACTACTGTCTGAACAAAATCGGCCAGTCTCCCTATAGGAAGACAGGTACCGAAGGACGAACAGAACTACAGTTCCGAACAAAATCGCCCAGTCTCCATGTATGGAGACGGGTACCGAAGGACGAACAGAACAGCTGTTCCGGATATTTACCGGCTCAATGACTAACGCAAGCTTAGCAGAAAATACACACCCTGCCTCTCAGTATAATAAAAAGCCCTGACTCACAACAAAGGGGAAACGTAGTCCACAAGAAGGAGACAAAACAGGGGAGAAACGTACCGAAGCTACTAACCGGCTCACTGTCACACGCAAATGAGTAGAAGCACAAACGTCTGGTTTCTCAGTAAGAAAACCAAACAAGGCGAATGGAACAAAGTACTGCTGCCCTATACTTCTACAAGCTAAGTAACTAAGTAAATGAACGCCCGGTCTCTCAATAAGGAGACCATAGAAAGGCGAATAGAGCAGAGAACTGCGGTCCCATACTTCTACGAGCTAAGTGACTAAAGAAGAGCCAGCAATAATAAACGCCCTGCCTCGATAACGAGAGGCGTAAGAACAGGCGAGTAGCATAGTGGCACAAAAACACACACCCAACAGTGCAAATAACGCAAAATAATATCGAAGCCCAGAACAGAGGAAAACGTGAGCTTAAATAACTCCCAGGTAACCATGCACAGGTGTGGATGCTGACAGAAGCTCCACAATCAAGATGGGCAGAGCAAACATCCACTAAAAGGGCAGTGCCCTCGCGTGGCTACCAAGGAAAACGACCGCATGGGAAAAAGGCGTCAAAAACCATGACACAAACACTTTCCTGCTTTCCGGGTTCACGTGCAGCTTCACTTTTGGATGGATGGATGGATGGAACACTTTAAGGGTTGTTTCTCCTTACAAATTTTCCTATTGAAGGAGAAGATACCCTTCAAGTGTTCATCCATATCTACCGTATTTCTGGTAGCAGAGTAATGATTTAAGGCTTGTTTGATACGTCAGACCCTTGATGACTTAGAGCCATTTAGCCAACCATGTGTTTCCATGCTGTTACAGTGTAATTTACAGCTAAATCTAGTCCCACCCCCCAATTCGCATAGAGATCCATTCAAATGCAGAGACGTTATGGTATCGCTTGTAAGAGTACCAGAAAATAAGATATCAAGAGTCTTTTGATGTTGTTGGGTCACAGACTTGAGGAAGTCATGGCATGCAAAGGATATGCGACCAAATATTTAAAGTTTTAAGACACAGTCAACGTAGTGTATGTAAACTTCTGACCCACTGGAATTGTGATATCGTGAATTAAAAGTGAAATAATCTGTCTGTAAACAATTGTTGGAAAAATGACTTGTGTCATGAACAAAGTAGACTGACTTGCCAACACTATAGTTTGCTAACATGAAATCTGTGGAGTGGATAAAAATGAGTTTTAATGACTTCAACCTAAGGGTACGTAAACTTCCGACTTCAACTGTATATCTTCCATAAGGATCTGCAATGGTAGTATTGTGAATTAGTGGAATTTTCTTATTTATTAAAATGGAAACACCTCTTTGCTTAGAGTTGAATGTTGCTGAAAAGATTTGGTTGAATTGTGATGATTTTAATTTCTGATGATTTGATTCTGTTCTTTTGTAGCAGGCATATGTCTACCTACCTAGTTTGATTAAGTGATTTAGAACTTTTGTCTTTTTTGCCTGTGAGCCAGCTCCTTGAATGTTCCAGGTAAGAAATTTATAAGTTACAATATGTTAAATTGTTACAAATGAAATTTGATTAAACATTAATCCATGATGTGTTGTAATGAGTGTGTGCGTGCATACATATATAAGCACCTGAGAGTACACAAGTATTATAAGGCATTATTAACATTAATACAACAATGATGTAAAGGAACTTTATAGGTATGTGTGTGCATGGGTATATGCATGTTGGAGTGTGTGTGTGTGTGTGTGTGTGTGTGTGTGTGTGTGTATACATCCATGTCTGATAACTAGAAGTCCACTGTTTGTAGTTCAACAGACCTGTCACAACATTTAAACAGACACTAGTGGCAACATTGTACATAACACAGACAATGACAGAAAAAGACAAAACATACCAACATTCATACCCAAAAGTCATCCTCCCACCCCACTTCGTCAACTCCCCACCCCCCAACCCCCTTGCAATAAATGCAATACCAGCATGGTGAGAGAGAGAGAGAGAGAGAGAGAGAGAGAGAGAGAACTAAATAGAATTTGAGGAAACTAAGACTAGACTTCCAGCTAGAGTTGCAGAGCACATGAGCTTAGATAGGTTTCAATTTTGAGTAATCAGAAAATGATCAATGAGGCGTGAGTATAGCTACTAAAACAGCCAGGGTGTGATGTTTGTATCCCGATATAGTTGGCCGTCCTCATAGAGTTTATCTACCGCTACAGCCACACGTTTGCCCTTTTGTCTAAGATCTTTGAATATTGGATAGAGTTTTTTGCATCTTTCTGTTATCTCTCGTGGAAACTGTTCGTTCATCCCAAAGTTTGTTCCCTGTAATTCCCTCCCTTTGCTCTTGACTTGTTCTTTTTGTTGAAATCGTTCAAATTAGATTATCACCCGTGGGCTTTTGTTGTTATACTGGCCCAGTCGATGAACGTGGTGTCAGTGGGTATTTTCAGTTCATTTTGCATAAAGTCTCTGAGTGCGATTTCCGGATTGCTGGGTTTGGATTTAGCTATGCTAGTAAATATTAAATTTACAAAGAATATTAAAAATATTAAAGTTACAAAAAACTAGCTAAATCGAGGCTGAATATCAAGAACAGTTTCGTTAAGTTTTTTTGTTTTCAATTGTTAGTGTGTCAACTACCTTTTGTAAGTTATGGACAGTACCTTTTAGTGTTGCGTTATCCTTCGTCAGTTCGGCGATTTGAGATTGGCTGTACTCCAGGCTAGTTTTGAGGTCTGAGAGATCCTTTTGCATGTATTCCAAAACGGAAAGTTTCTTGTTGATTGATTCCACGATATGTACAGGCCATTTCTCCTCAGCAATCTGCGGTATCTGTAGAGGAGTCCCTTTTTTCCTTTTACTGATTGGTTGCCTATTAAGTTGATACTCGGTACCGGATTCTGACATCGTCGTACAGCAATCTTTGTAGCTGGAGTTAGTGAAATGTTCAAGCTTACTCAGGTTGCAGCGGTAATTCCTTCCTGAATCCACTTTGGTGTTTTTGTTAAAGGCTTTCCAATTATTTTAGTTACTTAGGGAGAGCATTCTTTACTGGTAGCTGCATTCACTGGTAGCTGGGCGCCGCCATGTTTACTGGTTGCTCAGTCCTGCCACCTGCATCAACATTTGCTCAGCTCAGCTCCATCTGTCTTGTGTCATCTTGAATTTGCCACCATTTTGGTTTAAATGTACTCATCTATTACTGCTCTGTGTTTTTCCTTAACCGCTTGGCTTATTCTTATGAAACTTGGCAAATAGTTAGAAGTTGTCACCTTACAAGCCCTCACCAAATCTGGTGGTGATAGGCCAGTTGGTGGTGCTGTAGTGTACGTGACAAAATTTGGACATTGACACGCCCACTGCCGACCCCCCATTTGACCTAGAGTCACAAAATGTGGGATACAGGTCCCTGGCGTGGCTTATCACAAAAATGATAATAATTCCAAAACCATTTGACAGAAAGTTATGAAACTTGGTAGGTCTCTTAACAGTCACATCGGAACATGATCTCTGCAGTTCCAACCCAATTGAGCCACGTGGTGATCTAACAGAGATCTAAATATAAGAAATTATTTAAAAATTCACAAAAAATCATTGACACACCCACTGCCGATGCCCCGTTTGATCTAGAGTCACAGAATTTGGTGTACAAATCCCGCTGCTCATGCCAAACAAATTTGCCTCAAGGAACCATGAAGTCTGCCAACTTCAATTTTCCGTTAATTAGCATTTTTTGTAAAACACTTAAAATGCTACTGCTCCTACAGGATTTGACCATTTTGCACGAAACCTGTTTGAGGGACTCAGCCCACATCCCTTCATACATGTATTACTTTGCTAAGGCCTATGTCAAAAAATGTGGGTTGATTGAGAGTTAGATGAAGACTTGAGCCCTGCAGTTTTAACCCAATCAATCCACGTGGTGGTGCTATAGAAATACATATGTTGGGATGGCTGGTATGCCATTCGCAAAGTACGCTATCTATGCTTAACAGGCTGTCTACCTACCTTGCAGACTGTGACAGTTCCTGTAGCTTAGTCATTGTACTACTGTGTAGTAGGTTGGTGGTTCGATCCCCACCTGTTCCTAACATTTTTTTTGAGGCACACAATGTTAATGTCATGCTAAGAATGTTCTTTTAACATAAAACAAGTTATTTTTATTGCAAAGGCTAAGAAATTTCACAATATTAACTGGTAACTATTTGCATTATGAAGTCAATAGCCAACACAATCTGATACCGCAACACAATTTACAATCTTGGCTTTCCTTGCGTGAGGTCAGTGGTTTGATTCCTGCTTGGCACAAATGGCTGAGTTAATTTTTGGCAAAACTATTGTGCAAATGCTATGCTTCTTTTAATGTTGTTTTCACATTAAGAAACACCTTTTTATTGCAAAGGTTAAGAAATTTAACAATATCTGTTAACTGTTTGAATTATGAAGTCAGTAAGCCAACACAATCTGATACCGCAACCCAAATTTGGCCTCCGCGTTTCTGTTAACCTGCTTTGGCCTAGTGGTTACAATCTTGGCTTTTGATGCATTAGGTTAGTGGTTCGATTCCTGCTTGTTACCAATGGCTAAGTTAATGTTTGGCAAAATGATTGTACAAATGCTACGCTTCTTTTAATGTTCTTTTCACAGTAAAAAACGCCTTTTTATTGCAAAGGCTAAGAAATTGAACAGTATTAACTGTTCACTGTTTTACTTGTACTTAAAAGACGTTAATGGCCGCTGACATGGTCCAGTAGCTTACGATACTACCGATCAACGAAAGATTTACCGCAGGTCACGTTTATGCAGTTGGCTATGGGAACAAGTATCCATTTGTCAGACATAGAAAATAAAGTTTTCACACAAAATATGACCTGTTACAGAGCGCGTTGTTGCAATAATGTAAAAAATATATTCATAACTGTGCCATTGGCTACGTGCTTTGAACTAACATTTCTTTTCAAACATCATCACTAGTCTCAATCTCACACAAAAGCCGACAAACACATCCGTCCACGTGTAGGCCTACCTATGTTGTCCTGTTGCAGTTCAGCGGGCAAGATTTCTTGATTCATTTGCGACAAAGAGGATGTGCACTTCAGCTCTGTTCGGGTTATGGTTTTCATAATTTAAATTTCCCGTGAGATGGGACATCGTAGAGACTTGAAACTTGGCACACTCATCATAAATGTATGAAATGAAGAGTGTTCTAATCTCACCTCAATCAGCCTCATGGTGGCACTATAGAAAATATAATATTTTGGGCTATAACTTTTGGACCATTTGGCCTATCTTCAAAACATTAAAAAAAATCTTTTTGCCTCAGATTCCTTGGCTCATGGCAAACAACTTTTCCATTAGGACCAATGAGGTCCGCCCTATCAACTTTTTAGCAAATTAGAATTTTGTGAAAAACCTGTAAAATCTATCTCCTCTGAGACCATTTGACATATCAACATGCAACTCACACCAGTTTGTTCAGGGGTCGGTCCTCTAAAAAGTTATTATAAAAGAATCTTACTGACCGCAGTAAGCCAATAAAAACTGCTCTGGGTGTGGCTAGTCACAAAAATGCTAATAACTCCAAAATCCTTCAATGGATATTAATGAAATTTGGTTTATATAGTTGCACTGACATTATGAGCCAAACTCTAAAGTATTGGCTCAACAGAATCAAATGGTGGCGCTACAGAGCATTTTTAAATTCATAAATTCATTAAAAAGCAGCATTATCTTTTAGACATTTAACTTTCTGGAGTGATCAATTTCCTCATCTGGAACATATGTATGTACCATACATGCCGCTGCCATCTTGGATTTTCAACTAATTTGCATAATATGCAAAATCATTTTTTCCCTAAGGCTTTTTTGTTTCTTGACTAATTTGGACCAGACTTGGTACATATCATTAGTGTACCTAATTATACTTGCTAACTATAATCCAGCTATATCGGACAATAACTATGGGAACTATGAGCCAATCAATGTGAGATTGGGCATGGCCTATCAAATAAATGGCCATAACTCATTGATCCTTCATCCAATTTGAACAAAACTCGAGAATAATGTTTGTGAGATACCACTGAGGATGCATGCCAAAGTATGTCAAAATCCGTCCATGGTGGCCACTATAAACCTTAAAAATCTTTTTCTAATTAATGGCTCAATACAATCCTGAAATTGGGATGGCAGGTATGCCATCCGCCAAGTTACGGCTTGATGGGGCATGCCCCATACTTATACAGCACCGAGAGTTTGGCACTTTTCAGGGTTTCCTACAGAAGTAACCACAATGACCATAGACTCTCAGCCCTTAAAAACATTAACTTCTGTATGTTCTGACCTCATGTAACCACACAGTATTCAGATACTTCACACATCCACACAATAAAGCCCCGAACTTGGGTTATTTTGTTGTTTTTCTCCTTCCTCTTCATCTTCTTCTTCTTCCTATTTTCCTGCCAAACTGCCTGCCTCCATCGCAATGTTATCCAATGGGGAGAATTATTCTTTGAGGGTATGGTCTATATACCTGCTCATCAAGCTTCATACTAATGTATATTAATGTTAATATAGCTAATGGCTTCATGCTTTCCAAGAAACCACTGTGGCTTAATGGTTAGAGTTGCTGTCTCTCACACAGAGGATTGTGGGTTCGAGCCCAGCAGGGCACATGTTTATTTTCCACAAAAACAATGTGCAACTGTTAAGTACTTTTTATTTATTAGGCTGTTATTATTTTCACATTAACATATTTTTGCAAAGGCAAAAGAGGTTTCCAATGTTAACTGTTCAATGTTTCACTTGTATTTCACTTGTACTATATCACACCCTCCCCAAACCGGACACTCGCTCTTGTCTGGTTTGGGGAGGGTGTTACGCTCTGCTCTTGCGGTTATGACTGACTGACTGTGGAAACCGAACCTCAATGTACCCTTGCCTCGGCGAACATTTCTTTATTCATTAATTTCTTCACTTCAGCTCTGTTCACTTTATCCTTTTCACACATAACACAATGTCACCATAAAATTAACTACTAGGAAAATTAAGAATTTATGATAATAGCCTACATTAAGAATTGATAATAGCCTGCAATCCTTAAAGAGATCGGATTTATAAACCGCCAATTCCCCAAACATATCTGATTCATGGTTAGTCACTTAAAAAAAACAAAAAAACAATAGCCTCCAAATGTGGCTCTAGTCTACGCTACTCTGCAGATAATGTAGCTTACTGCAAACACTTTTAATTATAATAATAATAATGAGAATAATCTCTGGTATGTACTTTCTTAGTAGTATCTATTGTTTTCTTTCTGGCTAAGATTCCTGGGAAATATGCGTTATCCAATTAAGCTTGTTAGCCAACGTTACTGTTGCCAGAGTGAAACGTCAGTCTGCTTCTAGTCAGGAAGCAGATACAAGCTAGGCTACTACGAAGCGAATCAACATGCCTTATAGCCTACATTCATTGGACTACAGAAAACTAAAATAAACCTAGCTGTCCTGTACCAAAACATTTACGCAGGTAACGTTCTACACTACCAGAAAAAAAACTGCGATCTGCTGTGCTTATGAACTCACTAGCTCGCTCGCTAGCTCGTAGCCCACACATGTAAGGTTGGAGTTACGCATCCGGCAATCCAGTGTTGAATAGCCTAACATTACATGTATTTCATTTTCTATAGAATACGAATAGCCCTATTTTAAAACTGTATTTCCATATTTTACTGATGGAAACTATTTAGGCTGTACGTCTTTCAGCTAGAATGTGTTTGCGTCTAGCCCATTGTGCATGCATGTCTCCATGTAGACGTGGTTCATTAATTTACATCCTTCTTCATGATCCATAGCTCAGGTGGTGCTGTTCATTGTATTTCATTACACATTAAATACTGCTCATCTACAAACTATTTTAATGTAATTGTGTGCTGTCTGTAATAGGATAACTGTTCTCATTCTTGTCAATAGAGGGCGTTATGGTTACGCGAATGTCTGCATGCATTTCTTTGGAATGCATGTCTCTCTCCGTGTTTATCTTCATGCATTATTCATCATTAGTTAGCTATAAAAAATAAGTGATATCAGATCAAAAACGTCTACGATGTAAAAAAAAAAAAAAGCCAAGTTACTCATGCATAGCCTACAGAGTGCTGTCTATAAGTTCTTAATTCCAACTTGCAAAAACTAGGCCTGCCTTTAAAAGTATTGATATCAAAATGTGGCCAAGTTACAACTAACAATATTGCCTATGTAGCTCACACTAAATAAACTAGCTCTATTCCAAAGCAATGCTATCCAAACTTTCCTAAATTATTTAATGCAACTTGGCTCTGTGTTTCTTCATCTTACCATCTCAAGAGAATGTGGTCAATGAAACTGTATGTTCCACATCAAACTGCAAAATGAGAATAATTTATAGTGGAAATACTCTGATTCAGATGTGTTGCACTTAGAAATTAAACAGAAAAATTACTACACTATAGGGCACGTTTGAACAATTGTCTGCATCCACTGCTTTGGGTCTATGAAAAGCACAGAATGAATAAAATGTATTATTATTGTAATAATTATTATTATGTATTTATTTATTTATTTATTTGGATTTCTATCAAAACCTGTGCGGTCCTACAGAGCATAGATATCCTTGTGTTCACAAAATTCTGTTTGCAAATATCATAAATACTATTATGTTAAGAAAATTGGTACTATTACTTATTTGCCACCATCTGACCCACAAACATGCGTGGATACGTTTGTTAAAATGCTATATGTATGCTATTTTCTAGGTAAAAATATTACTAATTTTTATCTGCATTTATTTATTCATCACCCCTTTTTCTATTGTACATGATGTTTCTTGATATAAATGTCTGTTTGTGAATTGTAAAGAATTCTGTAGCAGCAGTTAACATTTTAAAACCTGTACATTTTCTAAAGTAAACTTGCCAACAAAGTACAACTATATCCTTTCTGGAGTGTAATTATTCATCAACTGTTAAAAACATTCATTGAAATCATATGTTGTTCCATGAGGCACAATCTCTTCACATGCAAAGATGAAGAAACACAGGGCCAAGTTGCATTAAATAATTTAGGAAAGTTTGGATAGCATTGCTTTGGAATAGAGCTAGTTTATTTAGTGTGAGCTACGATAGGCAATATTGTTAGTTGTAACTTGGCCACATTTTGATATCAATACTTTTAAAGGCAGGCCTAGTTTTTGCAAGTTGGAATTAAGAACTTATAGACAGTGCTATGTAGGCTATGCGTGAGTAACTTGGCTTTTTTTTAACGTCGTAGACGTTTTTGATCTGATTCTATATACATGGTCTAGGGCTGGAATTTATGAAATTGGCCATGACCTATTACCGGGGCCACCAGTTTATCTTTACCACATGACTCGCAGGGATTTAAACTCGTAATTCAACTCGTAATTCAACTGTTATCCTCCATTGGGGCTCTGTAGGCACTCAAAGGGCACAATCAAGTGAATAATTATCCAATTGAGAGGGAAAAATAAAAGAATTACGCAATTGGAGTTGCTAATTAATGAAAACAATTAGTTGACATAGCTCTGTGTCATCTACATCCCAAACCTGAGTGCAGAGAAACCCACCTGCGGACAATTCAGTGCAATTAGCCTACGCAACTGCCGTCCATATTCGAGAAACAACACAAGCCTATTCACTGCCCTCCCATTCTCCATTTTGTGTATCAAGATGTGAGTACAGTTATTTATTACTAATGCAACGGTTATGTTGAACTTCCAACAAGTTGAAAGAAATAATTGTTAAGACGCTCGAATTGCATTCGATTACATGCAAATGCGGTGCGGCTTTCCATTATGTTAACAATTCCTTCTTTAATATATATATATCTGATAACATGAATCAGACAATGGAAATTTAATATGGATGGAACTTCAAATGTCAACTTACAATGTAATAATTATGGATGTTAAGTTGTTTTTCACAAAAAGCATTGGCTAAAGTCATGGTGCGGTTGTTTAAAATCACGGAAAACTGAAAAAACATTAATTTTATTAAATGAATATAGATTCCATGCGCAGCAGACGACTGAAATAACATGCGCGACTGTAGCACCGTCAAACATCTGATTGTAACAACTGACAAGAATCTAGAATCTGTAGCCTATGTCACACTTTGTTTCTCCCAGCATTTGGCAATATGTTTCGAATGTATAAGGCAGCTTATACAAATAACACTGTAGAATAGGCTACATTCAGGTAAACTGCCGAAAAATCAGGAAAGCACTAAAAACAGTAGAAGTTCCCTGACGAACACCCAGCCTTCATTATTAGGCTCTGCAATGTCACTGGGCGATTTCGGATGAGGAAATCATTTCCAAACCTCACATGAAAGGCAAAACGATAGGTTAGCCTACTTGTGTGTTGTAACCAACTCTATCGATGCACAAAGATCCGTGTCTTCAAACGGACAAGTTTTTACCAAGCATCGTCAATCAATGACAGAAAAAACTGTTAAACTGACCTTGTTCAAATTTAATCACGGAGTTTAGAACCTTGATTTTTCATCTGAACATTGTCCATGACATTCACCACTTTTATGTCAATTATTTAAACAAAATAGGCGTATACCTCTGCTGCAAACCATTTAATTCTTATTAATAGCTAGCCTACTAGCTCTTTAATGATTTCTGTGCAAGTTAAATGTTAGATAACTGCGTGCTGTCATTCATAATGTGACTATTCCCCCAGTGCTTCAAGCAAAATTTCTAAATATTTCCGCATGTCTGCATGACTGAATTTAACATGCGATTGTCTATCAAACATCGCTGTCAATCATCATCTGTACTTAATTGGTGCCAATTACTTTTTAATTGTGGAAATGAAATCGGGATAATTGTTTGATAAGCGGCTTGACAAAAAGTGCTATAGGCAACCACTGAATGCAGTATGTCAAAATGTTCAGTATTGCATGCTTCTCAAAAATATCACACGTGATAACAAGTAGCCTATGTATGTAGTATATCAGTTCTAATATACATGGGCTGCATTTGCATCCATTGTATTTAATAGCCTATAGCTCGACCACTAGGCTAAATATGATAGACACTTCATTCAACATTATACATGCTCAGCATGACATGGTTATTAAAGCTACTAGCTCAGCACAACTACATAGTTAATGACTTAAAAAATACATGTAAGTGTAACCCAAGTTACGAGTAGCCTCCATAACGACAAATAGTGATTCTAAAATAAAACATTCCAAAAAGAAAATGCATCAACTAGGTTAATTAAAATATTTCAACCTCAATAGCTTACAAAGGTGAACCAATAAAACTGCGAGAGAGTACATTAGTCAGCCTATCAGGATGTCAGTCCCACCCTGAAGTTAAGTCTTAGCCTAGTTTGTTTGAACGTAACATTTTAGTTGATATTTCTGGAAGACACCGCTGTGAGTAGGGTAGATTCGGGTTTAACAACGTGCAAAGCTTCAAACAGATGACATCTCTGGCAAGCTCAGTGAGCAACCCAAACTGATATTACTACTGGCAGAACATAACGTTAACTAAACCAGCAAAACATCTAGTACTACTACTAGCCTACTACAGTAATTACAAGGCCAGTGTGCATGAGCCTATTATCCTCCTACCATTAGTCTTTTTTGAGCATTTTTACTACCATGCTTGGGTTTCTCAAGCTAACTTCAAGTTTGCCTGTACCTTCAAACTTTACTTTCTTTTTTGTCATATTGCTTTTATGTTCTTAAATGTCATATATACTTGATTTTCTTTAGGCTTTTAACGGCTCAAACCCCCAATTGCCGCTTGCGGCTATATTTAGGGGGCCAAGCAGCGAAGCTGCTGGAACCCTATTGTATTTCTACGTATTATTATTACGCTTTCTTCCGCCGCTTTTTCCAGTTCTGGCATAACCGCCTGGTCGGTTTTTACGAAACTTGATAGAGGGGTAGCCTAAACGGGCAAAACCAAAATTTTATTCTGATTGGCCTCATGGTGGCGCTATAACAGTGAATTGAAATTGCAATCTTTAAACACTCATAACTCTTGAACCATTACTCCGATTGACACAAAATCAACATGGCCAGTCTTCCTCTGACTGAAGAACTTTGCCATTTGAACCAATGAAGTCCGCCATATTGGATTTTCTTTTCCCTGGTTGATTCCAATCAAACTGGGCACACTGATAGAAGGTACGTCCTAAACACCACTGACCAAATTTGGTGCCGATTGGCCATATGGTGGCGCTATAGTAGACTTTTGAATTCCAAATAATGAAATATTGATAGGTCCTCCTCTGTTTGACCTACCTACTGGAACTTAACGTTCGACAATCCTTCTCTCACAGAATGACTATGCCTTAAGAACCCATTAGACTATCGATGTGGATTTGCCACCATTTTGAATACATTAAAAAATAACCTAAAATCTATCTCCTCATCGATGCATTGACCGAATTGCACGATATTTGGAATTTAACATCTGCTCTTGAATATCTAAAAAAGTTATATAAATGAAGTTGCTACGGTTAAAATTGTGCCTGCAACAAGCCAATGATTTTGCATGTGGGCCAGGCTTTTTTACCAAAAACTTAATCAATCCAAAACAGTTTGATGGAATCTGATAAAACTTAGTTCCATTCAAAACTGTCCTCAGGATAGCCCTAGAGTTTTGGCCTGATTAATCCATTTTTAATCCATTAATCCAAATTTGGTGCCGATTAGCCATATGGTGGTGCTATAGCAGTCTTTTGAATTCCAAAGAAGTAAATATTGATAGGTCCTCCTCTGTTTGACATAGCCTACCAACCTGAAATTAATGTCGCACAATCCCCCTTCTCTCAGAGAATAAATATGCCTTAAGGATCCATTAGAGCATCAATGTGGATGTACCACCATTTTGAATAAATAAAAGATCACTTTAAATCTCATCATAGATGCTTTGACCCATTTGGAATAAATTTGTTATCTAGCATCTACAAACAAAAACAAGGTAGAGTTCGCACACTGGGATTTGGAAAAAAAAGACTTGAAAGTCAGTATGAAGAAAAATATATTTCATATAGTCTTGGAAATTTGCAGCAGCAAAAGTGCAAAAAGATCAAGTGACAAGTGCAAAAAAGTGAGACCAAATGTTTCAGTCCATAGGACTTTCCTCAGTGCAAAAAGACAATGCAGTAGGCAACACACCAAACAAACCAAACAAAATCACCCTCAGAATCTGATGGCAATGAAATACTAGACGCTGAAGTGTGGGCATCGTCAGGAAAACTGACATATCTGGACTTAGAGGGTGGCATCTTATCCCAGGAGAGCCATGGATAGACTTTCCCATTCCCATAATCAATACTGTCTCTTCTGAATTTCTGAATATTTTTTTTCTGTACTTCTAATTGATATTTCTCAGTGGTGCATATTAATTAATCTAAAAAATGTTTTAAATAAACTTCATTGCTCCTATTTTTTAGTGTCTCTTCAACAGAAGCAATTTCTCGCTGTATTTTTGTATGGTCTTTCTGTGTAAATACAAATATCAGGACGGTCAAGTCAAGTCAGGCCTTTTTCAAGATCTCACACCACTTTGGTGCAAAAATCTGCATTATATGATCGATACTGGATTTTTTTATTATTATGACTGATATCTTTTGTATGCTCAGTCCTCCTGGTATACAATTGGACCGCACATACTCACTGAGTGTAGCCCCATGTAGATGGAATCTTGTCTTCTTCTGCTGAAGAGTTTTGAGGTTTCTGAAGAGATCATCACTGGATTTACTTGGTATGAGGGGAGTCGCTATGTTAGGCACCAGGATTGCTTTAATTTCCTGTTCAGTACAAGTGTGAGTCTGTGCACGCACTTCTGTCAAGCTCCTGATATCAGCAAAAGTGCACAGGTTGTACCACAAGAAAAAGTGGCTCAAAAAAACATACAAGTAAGAGCAATAGGAGAGGCGCGCCTTTAATTTAAATTAAGTAGGAAGCTACTAAACCCAGGTGCATAGGTCTGTAAACAGTTCAAACAAAAATAAGGTAGAGACCGCACACTGTGATTTGAAAAAAAGACTTGAAAGTCAGTATTTAGAAAAATATATTTTATATAGTCTTAGAAAATTTCAGTAGCAAAAGAGCAAAGTGCAAATATTAAAAAAAAAGTAATATAGAAAGTACTTAATTACATTCTTTGAGTATTTTAAATGCTTCTGTTAACAAAGAAATTTAAAATATTCAAAACTTAAAGGGTAAGTACACCGTAGATCACTTTTCTTCTGCTGTAAATGTGTTTGTATGCCTACCTCACAATTAAACCTATTCATCCGTTCCGCGATTTCAACTATTCTGAAATAATATTGTATATCATCAGAAACTGGTAGAAAAGCGTCTTTGTGCTGCCATCTAATGGTTGAAATTCCCTTTCTGCTCCCTACACTGCCCCCGCCCCAATCATGATGTCAGAGTACCTCTTTGGAGGTACCTCCATGTTATATGGATAATTGTTGTTGCTCACAATGAAAACAGCCGGCATCTGATTGGTTAGACCCACTACGTTTCTTTTGTTTCGGCTCCACAGAACAACATGGCGTCCTGTTCATAAACTCTCTTATTCCACCTAAATAATCCACTAAAATACGTTTCTGAAAATATTTGAGGGGAGAAATAGGCCATGCAGTTGCTGAATCTTGATTCATATTTCATCTGCAACATCTAGTTTGACAGTTTGATCTGAGTTAGATGAAATAATTTGTACATTGTACGTTCATTTGTGCAAATGACAATGGACACAGCTCCTTTGCCCCCACCCGTCTCCCTCGCTCACCCCACAAAGTATTTTTCAAAATTGTGCAGTAAGCGGAGACAGGCTGAGACAGTGGGTGTACTTACTCTTTAAAAACTTCAGGCGTGAACCTCCTCTGTACTGTGATTCATGGTTAAAATACTGTTTGTTTCTTGATAATGTCATGTTTTATAAAATAAATGAATAAATTATTGAACAGATTAAAATATTCAAAGAATGTAATTAAGTACTTAGCTGCAGTCATGCATATCATGTGACTTCCCAGCTGTTATGTTGACCAATTGTGTTTGTACTCTTTTATCTGATTGTGATAGAGATCACCTGTCCTGTATCTTTAATCTGAACAAAAACGTCTCCGACGTAAAAAAAAAAAAAAAAAAAAGCCAAGTTACTCACGCATAGCCTACAGAGCGCTGTCTATAAGTCCTTAATTCCAACTTGCAAAAACTAGGCCTGTCTTTAAAAGTATTGATATCAAAATGTGGCCAAGTTACAACTAACAATATTGCCTATTGTAGCTCACACTAAATAAACTAGCTCTATTCCAAAGCAATGCTATCCAAACTTTCCTAAATTATTTAATGCAACTTGGCCCTGTGTTTCTTCATCTTAGCATATGAAGAGATTGTGCCTCATCGAACAACATATGATTTCAATTAATGTTTTTAACAGATGATGAATAATTACACTCCAGAAAGGATATGGTTATACTTTGTTGGCAAGTTTACTTTAGAAAATGTACAGGTTTTAAAATGTTAATTGCTGCTACAGATTTCTTTACAATTCACAAGCAGACATTTATATTACGAAACATCATGTACAATAGAGAAAGGGAGGATGAATAAATAAATGCAGATAAAAATAAGTAATATTTTTAAAATAGCATACATATAGCATTTTTACAAACGTATCCAGACATGTTTGTGATTCAGATAATGACAAATAAGTAATAGTACTAATTTTCTTAACATAATAATAGTTATGATATTTGCGAACAGAATTTTGTGAACACAAGGATATCTATGCTCTGTAGGACCACACAAATTTTGATAGAAATCCAAATATTCCAAATAAATAAATCAATAAATACATAATAATAATAATAATAATAATAATAATAATAATACATTTTATTCATTCTGTGCTTTTCATAGACCCAAATCAGTGGATGCAGACAATTATTCAAACATGACCTATAGTGTAGTCATTTTTCCTGTTTAATTTCTAAGTGCAACACATCTGAATCAGAGTATTTCCACTATAAATTATTCTCATTTTGCAGTTTGATGTGGAACATACAGTTTCACTGACCACATTCTCTTGAGATGGTAAGATGAAGAAACACAGGGCCAAGTTGCATTAAATAATTTAGGAAAGTTTGGATAGCATTGCTTTGGAATACAGCTAGTTTATTTAGTGTGAGCTAAGATAGGCAATATTGTTAGTTGTAACTTGGCCACATTTTGATATCAATACTTTTAAAGGCATGGCCTAGTTTTTGCAAGTTTGAATTAAGGAATTAAGACAGCGCTCTGTAGGCTATGCATGAGTAACTTGGCTTTTTTTTTTTTTTTACGTCGGAGACGTTTTTGTCCAGATATCACTTAATTTTTGGTAGCTAACTAATTATGAACAATGCATGAAGATAATGAAATCGAGAGAGACATGCATACAGAATCGTACATGCATTCCAAATAAATGCATGCAGACATTTGCGTAACCATAACGCCCTCTACTGACGAGAATGATAACATTTCTCCTATTAGCGATAGCCCACAATTACATTAAAAGAGTTTGTAGATGAGCTGTATTTAATGTCTAATGAAATACAATGAACAGCACCACCTGAACTATGGATCATGAAGAAGCATATAAATTAATTAACCAAGTCTATATGGAGACATGCATTCACAATAGGCTAGACGCAAACGCATTGTAGCTAAAAGAAATACATACAGCCTAAAATATGTTAATACAGTTGTAATATAGGCGTATTAGTATTATATATAAAAAACGTTAGGCTATTCAACACTGGCTTGTCGGATGCGTAACTCCAAGCTTCCATGTCTGGGCTACGAGCTGCCGAACTTCATAAGCACAGCATAATACCTTCGCAGTTTTTTTTACCCGGTAGTGTCGTCTAACATCTACGGGAAATATTTCGGTACCGGACCATGTAGCTAGGTTTAGTTTAGTTTTCTGTAGTGGAATGGATGTATAAGGCATGTTGATTCGCTTTGTAGTAGCCTAGCTTGTACCTCCTTCCTGACAGAAAGAAGACAATAGCTAGGCCTACTACTAAGAAAATAGCCTACCAGAGATTATTATTCTGATTATTATTGTAATTTAACGTGTTTGCAGTGAGCTACATTGTCTGCAGTGTAGCATAGACTAGACCCATGTTCAGAGGCTAGTGTACTTTTTTAAAGTGACTAACCATCAAACAGATATGTTTGGGGAATTGACGGCTTATAAATCCGATCTCTTAACTCTATAAACTTCACCCCTAGTGGTTGAGACGCATGCGTCTCAATTACAGTATTCATGTTCATCTGAAAATATAAACTACAGCTTTAAGAAAACCCCGTAAATTTTGACGCAGTATTTTTTAAAAGGGTAGCCTCTTGCGAAAACCTCAGCTTCTCCAGTTACACTGCAGTGCAATAAATTAGGAGGGCGTTATTAATAGCCCAAAGCACTTACGACCCTCCTCTGGCTACAGCCACAGACTGTAAAATGCATGAAATTCACCGTTTATACACGCTAAGAAAATCATGTTCACGTATAGAAACAATAATATTTTTTTAAAACATTGTACAAATGAGCATTCACCGTTTTCCCTTGCTTACTGTACTATATACAGTACCTGATGCACTTTCGGTTTAGAAGACACCTAATTTTTTTCTCCAAAATCTCTCTTCTTTAATGTGGGAAAAACATTCTTGTATGAGAAAACCATAACATGTGCACACTTTTAGTCCAAAATAAAATTCTAGTACTCGGAGAGGATCAAACCCAGATCTCTCACATGGTAAGGCTTTGCACTTACCACTACACCAAAGCTTCTTGGATACAGTTATGTGATATAGGCTACAGGCCATTTGTCAATGTATACGGCAAATGGAACGTTACCTGAAATGGTGTCGTCTGACTTTCACCATTTTGCTGTAGTACAAGTGAAGCATTGAACAGTTAATATTGTAAACATGTCTTTTGCCTTTGCAATAAAAATACATTTCTTAATGTGAAAATAACATTTAAATCTAATAAATGAAAAGTATAACAGTTGCACATTGATTTGTCTAAAAAAAACTTGCACCCTGGTGGGGATCGAACCCACAATCCTCTGTGTGAGAGGCAGCAACTCGAACCAGTCAGCCACAGTAGCTTTCTGGACAACACACAGCCGTATAGCAGTTTTGTCTGTGATTCTGTGATGTGTCCACATTAGTTTGAAGCATTTTTATTGGTCAATAAGCTTGGGATAGCAGGTGCGATGTTGTTATCCAATGGGGAGAATTATTCTTTGAGGGTACGGAGGCAGGAAAAATAATAATAAGAAGAAGAAGAAGAAGAAGAGGAAGGAGAAAAACCAGCAAAATAACCCAAGTTTGGGGCTTTATTGTGTGGATGTGTGAAGTTGTATCTGAATGCTGTGTGGTTACATGAGATCAGAACATATAGAAGTTAATGTTTTTACGGGCTTAGAGTCTGCGGTCATTGTGGTTAATTCTGTAGGAAACCCTGAAAAGTGCCAAACTCTCGGTGCTGTATAGGTATGGGGCATGCCCCACCAAGCCGTACCTTGGCAGATGGCATATCTGCCATCCCAATAGGAATGACAGACAAGTGATCTAGGGCCCTATCTTATACCCGGCGCAAAGCGGCGCTAACCCAAACGCAAGTGTCTTTGCTATCTTACACCCGGCGCAAGGCTCATTATAACGCCTAGCGCTCACGTCCTTTAACTAGCACGTATTCTTGCGCCCATTATAAGTGAACTGGGCGTGTTGGTCTTAAGATGAGGAGTGGCCAGGATTCTTTTTGGCGTATTGCTATCTTGAGCCAGCAGAAAGTGCTTGCGCTAGAACCACCACAAACCTGGTCTAAAGTCATGTCGCAGTTGTTTACATGTTATTTTAACGGCGCATATAAGTGCGTCTACATAGGCATGTGCACAACGCGCGTACCCTCCTGTATGTTACACACAGGGCCGCGCACAAGCATGACTAAAATATCTAGGTCACAATGTGAAATATTATTATTGTGTAGGCTATATCAAAAATGCATAATAATAAAAGATTCAATAGGTCCACATACCTTTCCCTCAGCGAAGGGAAACGATGCCACATTACATTGCTCTCAGTCCACTCCATCAACATCCAGGCGATGTGCGATGGTACGGGACAATGGCTATCCATTAAAAAGGCGCTGATAACACCTATATGAAGCCTAATGCGCGAATTGTCATTTGCACCTAATGCGTGAATTGTCATTCAATGGAAAACGCGCACACTGCAATATACAAACATTTCAGTTCTGAAAATATGCTTCAGACGTTATTACAATACAGCTCTGTTTATCTAGGAATACAACATGTAAGTAAATAGAATGGTTTGTGACTGAAAAAAGTTCAAAACCTTGTCCAGTGAATATTGCTTTTATTGTTTTTCAAATAGCCTAGGCTACAGCGGATTCGCTGTGCATTAGGTTTTTTTCGATAGCCTATGGTTAAAAAACGGAGATAAATGTCATCATGTTAACTGAATTGTAACCTTAGCTATTCTTCGTCCTTCATATTTTTTTAATTACAGTGACAAGGTTTCCATACCCTCAGCTTATTAAAACCCCACTGATTTCACCTGTTATTCCATAACTGAACAAAATATTTTAAAGAGAACTAAGCGGCTAATTAGAAACAAAATTTGCAGCACGTTACAAAATTACAATTAATTTACAATAAATTGTAATGCCATTATCTGCATGTGCGCTTTACATGAGCAGGTCTGTTTCCCCTGCTGTAAATCGCACTTTTCACAGTCTTCCTGGGAAAGTGGATCGTTTTAAAGCATTACGCTACCAGTAAAATAGGTTGGTAACATTTCCATAAACAGGACATTATAAACCAAGGGAAAATATGCTGAACCTATGGGTTGCCAACCTGACAGATTTATTGTATTTAGTGTCATCATTAAGGCAAAATAACGTTATTTATGTTATTAATCAAAATTAGAATGCAGGTAGCCTAATGAACTTCGGATGAAGCTTGAACATGAGTTCATTGCATAATCAAATTAAATTTGTTAAACAAGCAGGCAAATTTTGCGTTTTCTAAGGTGACAGGGAAGCCATTGGTCGCTTATTCTCAGCTGTTGCAGGTGAAATTTAACCGCATATATTTTGTAAACAGCACTGTCAGGAATTACCGGGAACTCATAATAGTTAGCCCAAATAATATTGATCATAGGCTACTATTGATCCATATAGCCTATTCCTTGATCGCACTAAACACGCACGAGCATGTCTGTTTCGCCATCATAAGCAATCCGCCAAGGTGGAAAAGCAGGCTTTTAAAGGGAAAGGGATATGACATTTTGATTGGTTTATTGCATGTCATGCTCAAGACACACCTATAATTAATGAAGAGACTAGGTTCAGCCCAGTTGCACCTTGCGCCGTGCTTAGCGCCAAAAAAACACGCCGTTAAAATAGCAAAAGTGGACTTGGACACACCCTAAATGGACTTAGCGCCATGCGTTTAGACCAAGCGCCAAGATCGCCAAGATAGTGCCCCTAGTGTTTGAGTATGGGGACAACTGTTTTAGGGGTGTTCCTATGCAGAACATTGCATTATTGTTTGTTATAGGCTGTCTGTTGTGCATATTTAAATTTTTTTTTTCTTTAAATGCCCTCCCAATTTTGCCTGTAAAAGCAAGAATACAAAGCTGAAGTCAATAGAGGAAGATTCTGCCAAATGCTTGCACTACTCATATTTCACTACATCTTTATGTGCCTAATAAATCACACAGATATTGTAGTTGGAGGACAATAGTGTTTATTTTGATTCAGTGAGCCCATGCTTTCAGGTAAATGCTGTGCTGGTCAAGTGGAAGGTTTAGATGAGCCATGATGGCTGAGGTCTTTATGGTTCCATTTTGCATGATGTGGGCACTGCTACAAAGGTTATTAGTTTTGTAAATATTAGTCTATTTATTAATGAATGATCTGCAGGCTCCCGGGCTGAATTTGTGGCCCAGTCCGTCCCTGCTATGGTCTGAACCATAGACTGTAAAAACATTTTAATTCTGAGCTAATTTTGAGGTAATTCTGGGAATTTATGCAGGTAACAATATCTTTCATAAATCTTCAGTATGTCTACTTAAGCCCTTTCTTCTCACCCTCAGATATTTGTGCGGCGTTTTGCAATATGGCTGCTTCACCCAGGCAGGTGTGACACATTAGTGCCCCCCCCCAACAGTCCATCATTACACTGGGGGGAGGGGGGGAGTGGTGGCACACTGAGATCTAGTGGGTGATTCAATGAGACAGTACAAATACTTCGCACACATTGTTAGGGAGAAAACCATGGGTTTTAAGAAATGTCAAACAAACAAGATGTTTGTTTACCACAATGTGAACACATATTTGTGTATGTTTTTTTTCAAATGCAGTTTGTTAAACAAAAGCATATTAAATAAGGAAACTGTCATGGTTTCCGGCAGCCTCGTTTTATTTCGGCGTTCGTTCTTTCTTTTAGCAGCGTCGTGCACTCTATCGGATTTTCCGCCTTCCGTTCCGGTGTTTTCATCTTGCACTGCAATTATCCTCCGCACCTGTTTGTGGTTTCCTGCCAGCTATATATGGCTCTGGGTTTCCGATTTCCGGGGCTTCGAGATTTCTTGCATTTGAAACGTAGCCGGTAAAGGTATAGGAATACAGAGACTGCTTTCCTTGCTGTTCTAATAAGCAAAGCAGGACAATTCCGGTTAGAGTTAGGGTTTAGATCTTTTCTTTTCCCTTTCTCTACTCTGTTAGTCTTCCTTCTTTTCTGTTCTTTAAAGAGGCATTCCTATATTTTATGCTTCTTTCTACTTCCTCTTATTTTTTACTCGCTGAGTTTGTGAGTTGGAGGAATTGTTTTCTTGGTTTCTTTTCACCTCTCTTTTTACTAAACCCTCGTGTGAGGAGGAGAGGCATTTCCTTTGTCTGCACTCGTATCTACGAGCTTATTTTTTCCAGTACCATGGAAATATTATTTTTATTTCTGTTTTTCTCCCTTTGTTTAGTCTCTTTTCTACTGAGACACAAAGGTAAATTCTGTTTATCTATTTTCTGCTCAATGTGTTGAGCCTCGCCCTGTTTTTAGGATTGTTTTTCGTTTGGCTCTGCGCCAGGAGTCTTTTGCTCCATTCTTTGTTATCCTTTTCTCTCTGTTCGTGAATACTTTTCACTCTAGTGGTGTTTCCAATTATCGGAGATCTCTCTCTGTTGCATCTGGCCCTCCGAACCCAACTCCCCCATTACAGAAACATAAATGCTAAAATATAACTTAGTAATTTCCTTCCATCCAAATATGACATAGGCCTTATTTAACCTTATTTGAGTCAAATGATTAAGTTATTCCTATTAAGAATAATAGTTATTAGTTATTCTGATTAAAGTTCTCCTAGCTGGAACTTCATTATGTGTTTCTTTATTTATCATGAACGGTACTCAATTAAAGGGTAAAAATTCCCATGTTTATGGAATTTCTGTGACTTCTGAGTGTCACAATTGCCAGACTGCATTGCTAAGTAACTTTAAGACCATGCACTTACCCAAATCATGTTTTCACTTAAAAAATTTACTCAGTCCACAGTGCACAAGGGAACGAGAGTGTTGCATCATTGATGAGAAAAAAAAACTGAGTATTAAACTGAAACGAGTCATACTTTCCATTGACAAAACAGCTGGAAATACTCCTGTTTCTATTACTGCTTGTTGGGTTCAAATTGATATTTCTTCAGAACTTCTGAACTTTGAAACATTTCAATTTCTGCAACGTCAACGTTACACTGAAATCGTGAGGCTTCTCATTCTCCCTGATTGCGCGATAGCAATGATCCCTAAAACAGATCTCAAATGTAGACCTGTTTTTACTAGAGACTTATGGGAAAGGCAAGACAAACAGCACAAAGAATCAAAGGTTCTAATGGACTCAGTCTTAAGCTGGAAATGTTAAGGCTAACGTTATGTTATACTATACTGGGATACTATACTGGGGTATAGACAGCTAATGTCTAGACAACACATTTAACTTCATAATAACACAGGTATGATGACATAAAATTGAAATCCTTTTTCCAATTAATTTTTTGTTGTAGATCCGGTTAATTAGTGAATACTGTTTATTGTTCATTTGAGTTCAAGTAAACAACAGGTGAAAATGGGTGCCTCTGCCATCTCTTCTATTAACTTTGCTAGCTTTCGCCTTGACCGGAAGTAAGGGCACCTGTTTACCTGAATGCAGAAATTGTTTGTGCATAGAGCCTATGATGTGATTTGTACATGTTGTCACCAAATGCAATATTTTCCAGAAAGAATGCATATACATAAATATTGCTTAACTGTACTCTTAAAAGTGAAAAAATGTCACGTGGTTTAACTGTCCAAAGGTAAGTCCAAACTACAATAGTGTTATCAAGTATCTTAATAAAGCTATGAATTAATTACTCTGGCATGATTTTGCTCTCTAAAATTTCTATAAAAAAAGATGAGGCTATATATATATATATATATATATATATATATACAGGGGGTGGACAAAATATCGTAAACACCAGAAACGGAAAAAACAGTTTTTCATAAAATATAAAACAGCTGCTATATGTTTGCTCCCATTTCTATTACCTATATTATCTACACTCTTTTATGATTGGCATGCCATGTATACATTTTAGTTTCTGTCTTGTTTTTTTATTAGCTTGATAATAAATCATAATTAGCTGTTAATCATTATTATGAAATAATACTAATTTCTCAATTAAATTCTGCTTTTGTGTCAGTAATAAGTGAGAACACTTTAGAGCTAATGTAGGACAAAAACTGAAAGAATTTTGGTCCATGACAACCGGAGATGTGCACCTCTGCACAGCTATGGGGAGTGAACACCTCTGCTGAAAGTGAAGTGAACAGCTGAATAAAATAGAAGATCATTGAAACTGGTCTAGAATCCAACACTTGCATGTAACATGAGTCACAAATATGGCCCAATTGTTAATTATTCCTTTTCAGTTAAGTTTTCCACTAATCACATTAATCTCAACAGCGACATGTAATTTATAATTTATTAGCATTTCATAAAAATATGACTAACAGGCAATTATGGTTGATTGGCATAATTATAAAGAAAAGTCATCATATAAAATGTACACGTGGCACAAGATTCACAAAACAGCATAGATAATCAGGTTAGGAACAGAGGTTGAGGTTTTCCATAGCAAACATGTGGCAGGTGTTTTATGTTTTCTGGAAAACTGGTGTTTCCGATAAACTGGCGTTCCACAAAATATTGGATTTGGCAGGACCAGGGCGCGAACCCCTGATCCTCGGTGTGCAACTGCACCGACTCAGTAGTTTACAATCAAATCCGCCTCTACAAACAAATGTACGCCATGATCAAGTTGCAGAATGTAATGTGTCACTCTCTGAGTCTCTTGTGATTGGCTAGCTCGCCTCATGTAATAGTGTCTTATGTAAGAATGTTGTAACCTTTTGCGTGCTTTACCTGGGGATGTTGCTGCTTTTTTTCACACTAAGCAATGGAGGAACGTTTTCATAAATTTCAATAGGTCCTGACCCAGCAAATTGGAGGAACGTATTACAAAGAAAAGTGACTGCTGCTCCTGTTCACAGATGACGTCATTACGGAAAATTGCCGTAACATTTATGTGTGAAAGAGGCTATTAAGACCCTGTGTGAAGATCCTACTGACACTAGAAAAGTTACTAAGTCTCTCCTAAATGCTAACATTAAATGCTTCTAAGAAACACCTAAGTGTATGTGTATGTGTGTAACGCTTAAGTTTATTATACCATAAGTAATTTGTTGTATACCAGCTGTGGTCATATAGTGTAACCCAAGGTTTTTGACAGTTAGAGGGCCACAGTGTCTGTTGACCGATGTGTGTTTCAACACTTAAATGATTCAGTTAAGAAAGTTTTCTCTCTTGTCCCCAGCGGAAGTACTGTTCCTGTTCTGGGGTAGCTTTCTGTGCAATGCTGTGAGGACGGTCCCCTCTGCCTTTCATGAGCCACGTTTCATGGGCAAGGCCATCCACAATGAACTGCTGCTCTCATCCGTCTTTCATCTGCTCCGGTAATTGCCAGAGTCGCAAGTCATCATGCACTACTCTACACAGGGCCGGCCCGTGACCTTTTGGGAGCCTTAAGCAAGGGGGCGGGGTTTGTATGGAATGGCGATTGCTGATGGGGGGTGGTTTGTGGATGTTGGACCAGAAGATTTTCATTCTTCCACTACAATCAAAATATACTGACAATAGTCGCATAATGTGCAGGGAGCAGGGAAAATCTGACATACAGTGAATAAAACAAATAAATTATTAATCATCTTTAAGTATAACTATTTTTCTAATTCTAATCACAATTCTAAATTAATTCACCTTCAGTAGATGGCAAAAAGTTCACTGATGTTCCATTTGTCCCCATTCAAGCTCTATGATTGCTGTGTCTTTATTTTACCAGAATGTGGCTATTTTTGATGCAGATTGCGAACACGAACCGGGGAGTGCTGCAGATTATTGCTATTGTGCATCGGGACAGAGACCATTGTTATAAGACTAGTGAGTGGCCCTTTTGAGGGAGGTGAGGCCCTATGTGCAGTGCGTAGCTTGTGTCTAGGACAGGCCGGCACTGACTCTACATACTACACTTTATTCTCATTCTGGTACCCATACACCAGCATTCTTAAAGAGCAACTTCCGGTTTTTAATACCATCATCCAGTGAAGTCCGATAGACGAACATGGCTCTCTTTTATACTCGCTGTCTTCAAGACTTGCCTCGTCTCACAGTTAACAACGTAGATCGGATTGTGAAAATGTCATGTACGGCTCCTTCCAGCAAGCGGGAGAAAGGGTTTAAAATGTACATCTCCAGCTACATCGACAACTACGAGGGTAAGTACTAAGTACGTTAACATTAAATCTTACCTAGCAACTAGTGGTATCTGGTTAGTGATTTTGCTAGACTAGCTACTAACGTTACATCTAGGTCGGCAGGCCAGTAAATTATGACTTTGATTTGTCTTTCAGTTAACTGTTAAGCTACTCTGCAAGTAGTAGTCTATACAAATTGTAAACTGTATTTTGTATGCAAACTCCCCTCTTTTCACAGTGTCAATGAAAAACAAGGTGACAGGAGAGATCACCGTGAGGGCAGCCTGTCATAGGTCAATGAGGAAAAGTGAAAAGCCACACAACTTGATAGTAGGGTCAATGTAGGATATTGTTTAGGCAAGCTGTACGGTTAGGGATAAACATGTTAGGGATCTTGTCAATATATTCTTTTTTGCCTCTGCATTTACTGTCTTCTGCCAGTTAAAGTGGATGTGTTTCTATCATAGACTGTATAAAAATATGGACAAAGCCACTGTGACGTCACCCATTGCCTTTCCACGGCCTCGTAAAAATTGAATTGAGGCTCCGGATGTCTTTTTCGCTGCCCATTTGTACAAACTGCGTCTGCTCCGTGGAGCTGAAGAGGACTCAACCTGTCCCTCTGATTGGTCCTGAACGTTAAATGTTAATACCCTGTCCAAACGACACAGTATTTTAAAAAATCAGCACACGCAGAGGCATTAGATGAAGGAAAGGCACCTATTGCAATC
The DNA here is from genome assembly GCA_029718625.1 of Synaphobranchus kaupii. Taxonomy (NCBI): domain Eukaryota; kingdom Metazoa; phylum Chordata; class Actinopteri; order Anguilliformes; family Synaphobranchidae; genus Synaphobranchus; species Synaphobranchus kaupii. The sequence goes on along the minus strand of CM056379.1, from coordinate 77,032,373 downwards.
ACATTTTTTTGTGGGGAAAAAATTACTGACTGAGTATTTTGACCACATTGCTGCCATTGACTTACATGGTGAAAGACCTATACTGGAGCCAATCGCAGTGAGCCACGGTACAATTGCTGCTCCCAGCCCAACCAGGAAGTGAGCTTCAAAACGAAAGCCCAGTCTTTTTTGGTTTCTATTTGTTTTACTCTGTATGCCACACAAGATATGTTTATCATATACAGTGTTTTTTTTCATTCATTGTTTTGTTAAACAATATTTTTGTTAGTTTCAATATTTAATCATTTCAGATTGTAGAATTTATAATTTTTAAAAAACTGAAATGACAACATATTGTGTACATAATTATTTTATTTCTCCCTAGATGGTGTTAAAACAATGTGGAAAACTAAAAACATAGGCACATTCTGATGTCTTGAGTCTAGTCTGAAAAAGAACAACTGCATGTTAAGTCCCTTGAGGTCTCATTCGACATGGCCCACAGTATTGAAGCTGCAACCCAGGAGCAGAGTTTGTCCAGAATGGCATCGATTGAGGAAGATCAGGTTAACGTCATCATGTTTCAGAGAGGTCTGCCATGTTCGTGGACATACATCTGCTGAACATTTGGCAGAGAGGATCTACAGGGGAACTGCCCAGACCAAGGATATGAAGAGAGGAATTGATATGGAGCCGATTGCAGTTCAGCAGTACTGCAGTCTAAAAAACGTCAACTACTCAACGTGTGGGTTTGTTGTTCACCCTGACGCTCCATGGCTGGGTTGCTCTCCTGATGGAGTCATCTTTGATCCCTCTGAGAACCCACAATTTGGTCTCTTGGAAGTCAAATGTTGCAGAGCTATGTTGACTGCCCCTATCTGAAGATGTCAAGTGGTGCTTTGAAACTTAGGAGGCAGCATCAGTACTACTGGCAAGTCCAAGGGCAGATCCTCTTGACTGGTTTAGAGTGGTGTGATTTTGTAGTGTGTGCTCAGGAGGACATACTAGCTGAACAGATTTATAAAGATCTAGAGGTGATGCATACCATTAGACAAAAAGCAGATCATTTTTTCTTTTACCACTACATAATGCAGTCCTCAGATTACTTTCTCACTTTTCAGTTTATTCAAGCATTAGTACTCCTATTTCATGTTGTTATTGTCATGTTTGTTAATATATAATTTATAATTTGGATCGATTACTTGTTACCAAATGTCTTTATTTTTGTCAGACTTTTACATTTGCTGTTTTTTTGTGCTGTTAATTGATCAATTTGGTGTGTGTATTTCTTCCTCCAAAATACAAATATTTTTCGAACAAATCAGAGAAGACATTTTCATTTCACAAATTATAGTTTATTACAGCAGGCTATGGAGAGTTAAAGTGAAGCCATCACAGAGTTCAAATCTGTCATTTAATTGAAAACAGTACAACAATTAAATATATTTTCTTCATACTGTTTTCAATTAAATGTAAAAGAGAATTTACAAATCACTGCTTTCTGCTTTAATGTGCATTTTACATACTGTCCCAACTTTTTTGGAATTGGGGTTTGTAATTAGAAGCAAGTGTTTTAATTGTAATGGGGTAAAATGACATGTAAATATTTTAATTTGACAAGCTGCTAATGAATCTTTTAACTGATTTTGTAAGTCCTTCGCTTGAATTGAATGACTGCTGCCTTGTGGATTCTGTAGACTCAAACTGCAAGAGATGAGTTCCCAATCCAGTGGGTTACCAGGCTAGGTAAGTGAGTGACCACACAAGTCAGTTGCAAATCCAGTGGATTGCTAAACTAGGCATGTGAGTTGCCAGCCAAAGAATGCTCTTGACCAGCCAAGTCAGTTGCAGATCCAGTGGGGTGCTAAACTAGGCACGTGAGTTACCAGCCTTTAGGAATACCAGTGGCCAGCAAAGTCAGTTGCAGATCCAGTGGGTTGCTAAGCTAGGCACGTGAGTTGCCAGCTAAGTAGGCTGCAAATCCAGTGGGTTGCCAGCCTAGAAATGCTAGTGACCAGCCAAGGCAGTAGGCTGCAAATCCAGTGGGCTGCCAGGCGAGGCACGCAAGTTACCAGCCTCTGCGAAGCAACAGCTGGCCGCCATTTACCACTGCCGGCCTCTCATTTACCAGCGCCGGTTTATCAGTCGCTAGATCATTTGCCGGCTTTGATTAGGATAGAATTAGGATTAGGATCCACCAGCCTCTCAGTAGTCTTATTTTCAGTAGTCAGCATTCAACATCTACCCTGAGCCTTGCAGCAGACTGTGTGTGTTTGACTTCATGTGCAGGCATTTGTGTGCGTTTAGACAGAAAAACTGGCCGGTGAATTTTACATGGTACAAGGGCATCCACCAGGAAGCCCTTATCCACCATTATTGCCATATCAGGGGTAAGAAGAGGAATTATTCCTGACTGCCTAAACAGTTCTCTATCACTAGTAGACCCAGCATAGAGTCCAGACACAAATGTCATTGCGCCATGGGGTGCCATACCTATCAAGGCTTTGAAGGTGCAGTGAGACTTTTAATTGTAAAACACCTAACTCTGTAACAGCAGGGATGACGGTGTTTGGCAGCGGAGCTCCGTACAATCCAGGATAACCTGGGTGTCCTGGAAATTATTGAACTCTTCTGGCAGATGGGCTTGTATTCTCTCTTTGGGCATCCAAATGCACACCGCACAAGAGAAAATAGAGGAAGTTGGCCCAGGACGTTATGATGTGGCTCACAGTACTCTGATGTACATTGAAGCGATGAGCCAGGTCTCTTTGCTTGAGGCCCAAAGCAAGATGAATCATGAACAGGAAGAATTAATCTACAGTAGGTAGGGTCTGAGTCTGACACAAAAACAAAAATCCAGTTTATCAGAATATTATATATATATATACGTATATATACAGATCCTTTCCAAAAAATTAGAATATCATGGAAAAGTCGTTTTTTTTCCATAATTCCATTCAAAAAGTGAAATTTTCATAGATTATAGATTCATTACACACAAAGTGAAATATTTCTAGCCTTTCTTTGTTTCATTTTTCATAATTTTGGCTTACAGCTCCAGAAAACCCCCAAAACAGTATTTCAAGAAATTAGAATAGTGTGTCGAAAATCTGCATTTACTTCAGTTATTTCAGAGAATGAATGTTTTAGACTGAGTGTCACACTCTAATCATCTAATTTACTCAAAACACCTACAAAGTTTTTCTACAGGTGTGTCTTTAAATTGGACAGGTATCTCAGTTTGGTTCAGTATGGGGAAGACTGCAGACTTGACAATTGGCCAGAAGACCATCATTGACACCCTCCAGAAGATGGGTAAGCCACAAAAGGTCATCGCTAAGGAGGCTGGCTGTTCACAGAGTGCAGTGTCCAAGCATATCAATAGAAAGTTTAGTGGAAGGGAAAAATGTGGCAGGAGAAGGTGCACAAGCAAAAGAGATGACCGTAGGCTTCAGCGGATTGTCAAGCAAAGACGATTCCAAAATTTGGCAGAGATGCAGAGGGGAGTGGACTGAGGCTGGAGTCAGTGCTTCAAAAACCACCACGTATAGAGTGTGACACTCAGTCTAAAACATTCATTCTCTGAAATAACTGAAGTAAATGCTGATTTTCGACACACTATTCTAATTTCTTGAAATATTGTTTTGGTGGTTTTCTGGACTGTAAGCCAAAATTATGAAAAATGAAACAAATAAAGGCTAGAAATATTTCACTTTGTGTGTAATGAATCTATGAAAGTTTCACTTTTTGAATGGAATTATGGAAAAAAAAAAACTTTTCCATGATATTCTAATTTTTTGGCAAGGATCTGTATATACATATATATATACACATACACCACAGGACATTTTTATGTTTTTAAAAGAAATTGGATACTTTTATTCACCAAGGTAGCATTAAATTGATCAAAAAATAGTCAAGACATTGGTAATTATATTAACCCCCCCCCCCCCTCTATTTTAGGGCACCAAAAGTAATTAACATAACATATTTCATATTTGGTTGCATATCCTTTGCATGCCATGACTTCCTAAATGTCTGTGACCCAACAACATCAAACGACTCTTGACATCTCCATTTTCTGGTACTCTTACAAGCGATACTATAACCTCTCTATTGAAATTGGGGGGTGGGACTAGATTAAGATCTAAATTACACGGGAATAGTATGGAACACATGGTTAAAAGGCTGTAAGTCATCAAGGGTCTGGGGTATCAAACGAGCCTCAAACCATCACTCTGCTGCCAGATATGCAGTAGATATGGATGGATCACTTTAACACCTTTGCGTAGAAGGTCCTGCCGGCGCAACCTTTTTGCTCAACTGAGACATTAGTTGCTACTGCAGTCAAACTATTAGTGGAAATCACAAACTCTGTTTTAACTTTATTGGTAGACGGTTTGTGACAATTTCTGCTGAATACAGAGTTTCTAAGTGTCACTATTTCCCCGTAGCAAGTACATTTAACAAGCAACCCCCCACCTAGTCTATACCTACCCATGCATGACATAGTGGACAATAGCGTCTATGTTTGAGTTCATAAATATATTTATTCATTATATAAAATTTGAATAACGTCATAGCAATGAGATAAACCCAACAATAGCCAGATCGTATGCCAGAAAAGCCCTGCTCACTCAAATGCAAAATAAACTGTGAAAGTACTGTCTCATTCTACCATGTATTCTACTAGCAATATATGCTACTAAATATGAAATAAATATACAATTCTACCATCGGTTTTACACATCGAGATGTTCCTTTCAAAATTCAGGGGTCATTTATTGTCTGGTACAATCGGTTTGAGAAATATACAACACTTTATACCGCTATTGAGACGGATGCGTGAGGGTAGGACCCGAAATACACGACTCAGAAGCAGTGGTAGTAGAAAAAGTCCCATGAGGGCTTTTAATGAGGGAATGTCCAATGAGCGTGGTCAAAAAACAAGCAAGGATCATACACAAAAAATCCAGCCAAAACCAATGTACAGTACCGAGGGAGAAGGCAGTCTCAGAATCGGTACACCATGCAATAGTCCAGTAACCAGAGTAGCTGTCAGCGGGGCAGAAGTACAGGCAGACGGTAGGCAGGCTCGGGGTCGAAGGCAATGCAAGAGTCAAGACCGAAGTCCGCTCCGCGGGGCAAAAGTACAAAAGACAGCAGGCAAAAACTCGTGGTACAGGCAGGCAGTGATAAACAAAACAGAGGTCAATAACAATGGTCAATAACAGGCTTGGATCGTAAACAAAAAGGCAGGCTTGGAAAAACGCTCAAAAGTGCACTGACAAACAGGAGGCAACAATTTCGCGAAGACAAGACATGAACACTGAGCTTAAATGCAGGTGTAGACAATTAGCTTGAGAGCAGCATGCGAATGGAAATCAGGTGTGGAAGGCTGACAAGGTAACAAGATAATTAGTAATCATTAGTAATAAACCTATCCTGACCTAGCGTTAGTAAATTAGTAAATGACATGCACGAGAAACGTAAGGTAAACATGAACACATGGTTAGAGAGTTAGTATTACCCAATCCTGATCTAACATTAGTACATTAGTAAACTAGACACGGGAGAATGAAACAATTAGGAAAGCGTGAGCGACAGCAAGAGAGATAGAGAAAGCATGAACGCAAGGCTGCGGAAAAACACGGAAATGTGTATGCTAAACAATGAACGGAAAACGTAACATGAATCAAATATAAAACATGACATGACAAGACTAGAAAATAAATCGTTACAATAATCAAACATGAAACGAGACATGACATGAAAATGAAATGTAACAAGAATTAAACATAAAACGTGGCGTGACTAGACTAAACATAATACGTGACATTTACAAGAAATCTAACTAAGACAGAAATGAAACATAAAACATGACATGACAGGCTAGAATCGTGACAGCTATTACACTATCTGAAACGTCGACGCGTAATACCCCCATGCCTTGTAAGCCTGTCTCATTCATTACAGTTCATTCTGGTTTAATTGTCGGCTTTTTTTATCCAATAGAGTACATTATAACCTTAGCAACAGTATACGTCATGTCTTTTTCAGTGCTTTGAACAATTTACTACAGCCCAGCGTAACGGCAGTTTTCGTTTTAACGGTCTATTATTAGGCAAGCTCTACAGAATACGCATTACGGAGGGGAGTTTCCCTTTTCCGATACGTAAGTATTTTTGCGTCTAAAATACCGTTGGTCTCGCTGGCTACATATGTACGTTCGTGTTTCCACTCGAGCACTGTCTTTCCAATATGTTTGATAGCCCTATTGTTATTTTCGCATTTTGAGTGCATTTCACATACTGTAGTGCAATCGTTAAATGTATTTTTGATGTAGGCTACCGATGTTCATTGAAGATAGAACATTTGGCAGCATTTTGCAGATGGTGAAATACTATTTTATGTTCATGTTATCATACATAATATAGGCTATGGCGTATACGTCATGTTTCTTAGGGCATGACAAATGCTCATTCCAATTTACTGTGCGCTGATATGTGGTAGATTAAGGTAAAAAATTTCCTTGGAGTCATTATGAATAGGAAAATTTAAAAGATTAAAAGAATACAGAAAAATGCAATGCCAGGACAAAAGTATACATACTGTAGAGTACAGGGACAAGTGATGTTTTATTGAGGTATAAGAGTGAATGATTAGGCAACATATTTAGGTGTATGTAACACTGTGATATCAATGTTTTTTATCTTAAGCCATCAGAAGGAGCAAATGTATTTGTTTTGTAATGGACAAAACCTTTTTGCATACATGAAGCTAATAACACAACCAATGATTGGTGCAAAACAAATACCATGACCAATCATGAGTTGTGTTATTGGTTTTGTGTGTGCAAAAAGGTTTTAGTAAATCAGGCCCATAATGATTAATATGTAACATTTCCTTTCCTTTACACGTTACCATTCCTGTAACAATATCTTAAGGTACATACTTGGGAAATGAACATAATGTTGGTAGCTTTATTTGATTCACTATGCAGTTGTGTGTAGTATTTACAGTGGGGATGTAAAGTATTCAGGCAGTGACACAATTTTTGTTGTTTTAGCTCTGTACTCCGAAACATTGGCATTTTTATTTATTTATTTTCATTAATTCCCACTTGTAAATTATGCAAAAGTGAGTTTTATGAGCCAAAACTGTTGATTTGTAGTTAAATATATCTTTTTTTTATTTTTTATTTAGAGCAGTGCACAATTTGGCCATTTGGATAGATTTGGAGACACTAATGGACAACAGGGTACACTGTTATATTTTGCATCATAGACCTTTAGTAGTTCTGCATATCATTCTCAGATTTTGCAAAACTTGTGGACATGGAGTTTATGATCCAGGAAATGTATATATATTACCAATTTCACTTATGTAGCTCTCAGCAAAATAAAATAAAACGATTTTTAAATTTCTTTTTCCAAAGTTTCTTTGCATTTCTGGCACTTTATTTTGACTTAAATTATGAAAATAAACAAATCTAAGTTTGTATTGTAAATGGTACACCTGTCTTGTTTCATGTAAGCCATTTACCAAGTTTATGTGATGCTCACACCTGGAGTTATAAAGCCTTAAACAGAGCACCCCCTAAATAGGTGAAATTTGCCATCTGCGCCAAGGGGTTAAGCCACATTATGCCAGAAATAGCCATGAAGAATAAAAGTACCATGTTCACATTGTGCTATATTACAAACAATTACATAAAGAGGTAGCAAAAGTTTTTTAACTGATCAGAATAAAGGCTGAGGTGAATCAATAGGCTCCTAATTGGTGAAAGTGTGGACACATGTCATGGCCACTAAACCATTCAATTCAAAGATAATGCAAGTGACAACATTAAAATAAAACATTAACATAAACTATAATGGTGTATTTAATGTCCAGAGTCTAGTTTAACCTCTTGCTGCCAAACGCCCCCTAGCGGTAACACGGGCGTGACGGAAATTATTAAATTATACATTTCATTAATTTAATAATATATAATAAACTGCTCGCCTCAATATTTTGATTAAGTATTCTTAAGATATATCCATTCCTTCTGGGAAAGTGGTTTTTAAGCCCAAAACGTCGAGATAAAACTTTGTAAATAACATTTGAAACTCTGACCTAATTCTCAAACATGTATTGCAGCTTGATGTCACACCATAAACAATGTGCTGGTAAACTGTTCTGCTTAATTGTATTTCACAAAACTTTGGTTTGAAAAATCATTATACCTTTAGGCTTCAAGAAAAAATACTTTAAAACTTTCATACGGCTGTACATGATTTTTTTCCAATTTTAAACCGACTTGTGCTTTTCTGCACTTGATTATGAGTAGTTTGGCTGTGTTCAGTTTGGCGTTGTGAAACTCAGCCAGTTTCTGGAGTACCAATCCCGTGGCTTAGTATATTTTAGCCAAATTGGTTTTGTACTTGATTGCAGAGATTTATGCAAAACCGTCGTCAATTGGGTGTATTTCTTTGACTGATAGCACAATAGGCCTATCTGAACTGGGAAAAACTCGCTTCGACCCGCCTCCACTCCGAGTATTATTTGCTTTCCAATGGGTTTTAAAACTGTGTCAAATATTCCAGCCAATAGCCAAGACTCTTATCTTTCAGACAAGCCCTCATTCAACACAAAGCATTCGGAAGTCAGGTAGATCAGGCTATGCGTAAGAGGAGGAGGCAACCAAGCGTAATTATCGAACCAAGATGGCGCAGTGTTTTTACCTTGTAGCGTAGCTCGCTACATTCCGTTTAGCAAAGCACAATTCATAAGGTAACTGCGCTGTTTATCTTTTTACTTTACAGTCTCTTTCATACAGTTTTTAGTTAGTTATGTCAAGGTTATTCAGGAGTTTCTCCGTGCAGCAGGTCCTAGCCCAAATATGGTTTTGCGGTCTCAGTGACGCAGAGTGATATAAGGTAACAGTTTATTTTGCCGGTATACCAGTGCGAATTCACTGTTCTGTATAAAACGAATCCCTCTGAATTAAATGAATATAGCTAACATTACTATATTGTAACAATGGCAAGCTAGCCAGCTAAATTACACATAGCAGCTAGCTATCTATTTGTGTCTGTTCCGAGTTTCTTTTGAATGAAATGGCGTCTGAAGGGTTTGTTTTGTTCCACATGAGTAAATTGTTCTGTAAGCAGTACAGCAGGCTCAGCTGGTAAACGAATGAGCAATTTATGCATGACGTAACACAAGGGAGAGATAACATGAGGATGAGTTTGTTGTTGTTGATTATTATGCAGGGGTTTATTTTATCTAGGGTGGACATTTGATTTTATATACCTGGACTCATTTCTGGCTAATGAGGCTCTGGTGGAATACAAGATTCACTGTGCTGCTACATGGGTTTGGAGAGCTTTTTGGGGACCACGGGTAGGCTAGTTAGTTGTGTAATATGAAACACACCAAAAACACATCTAAAAATTAACTTTTATTGCCAATTATCAGATTTTATTGTAAAACTTAAAAAATAAATCATATTGAGACTTTTCTGAAACCTGGGCCATTTTGCACAATTTGGCACAATTTGTGCCAACTTTGATAACCGAAATGGTTCACCTGAAAAAAAGCTGTAGAATTTGAATGGTTTGAGATATTGACACCATATCTTTAGCAGAGATAGGCAGCATATTGAGGAATCACAAAGGAGTTATTTCCTCCATAGCTCTTGTAGCTCATCAGGTAAAAAATCTGAAATTTGAATGTAGGTTGCTGTAGGTTTTTTAGTTTTTTCACAATTTCTGTACATAAATTGTTGTAGTTAAGTAGCAAGAAGTGTATGTATATGAATTACGACTACTAGTCATAATAGTGCAGTTCTCTGTTTTAATAAAAGCTATGAACCATGTTTGTAGCATTTACAGTTTTTGAGATAAACAGCTTTGTTTGTCACTAGTAAAAACAGGCGAGAATTGGTATATTTTGCCCTTGGTATTAAGAGGTTGAAGTGTGCAATAGCAGGGCCCTGCTCTGGGCAGATGGGAATTAGCACAGTGTTCAATGTTCAGCTCTAATGTCCAATGCATCTGGGGAGATGCAGTCGAAGTGAATCTACAAACAGAGAGTGTTGTTCTGAGCTGTTGTGGAGTTTGAATACCATGAGCAAACCTGGGTGGTATTTAACAAAGCAGAAACTATCCAGCTAACTGAGTAATTTGAGCCTTTGTAGCCAAGCTAGCTGACAGTGGTTATGTATGATACATTATTTGGACATGCGGTTAGTTACATAGCTAACTGTTAACTGCAAAGGCTCGGTTTACATTAAACAAAGATAGACTGATGCTATATCACAACAAACATGCTTGCAAATACATTGTTTGGACATGCGGCTAGCTAGATGGCTAACTGTTAAGCTTAAGTCAGTAAAGGCTTTGTTTGTGCTGAACAAAGGCTTTGCCTGAATCAATGCCGTCCTAGAACCTACTATTAAGTATGCTAGCTAAGTAGTTTACACTGGATGAGAAAGTTGTTAAAGGGTAACTACACTCTAGATCACTTTTTTCGCCGTAAACGTGTTTGTATGCCTACCTTATAATGAAACTTATTCATGCATTCCGTTATTTCAACAATTCTGAAATAATATTGTATATCATAAGAAACTGGTAGAAAAGCATCTTTGTGCTGCCCCTAATGGTTGAAATTTCCTTTCTGCTCCCCACATTGCCCCCGCCCCAATCGTGATGTCAGAGTACCTCTTTGGAGGTACCTCTATGTCATATGGATAATTGTTGTCGCCCACAACGGAAACAGCCGGCACCTGATTGGTTAGACCTGCTACGTTACTTTTGTTTCGCCTCCAAGTTTTTAAACCGGAACAACATGGCGTCCTGTTCAATTCTCTTATTCCACCTAAATAGTCCACTAAAATATATTTCTGTAAATATTTGAGGTGAGAAATAGGCTATGCAGTTGCTGAATCTTGATTCATATTTGATGTGCAATGTCTAGTTTGACAGTTTGATCCGAGTTATACAAAATCATTTGTACAATGTACATTAATTTATGCAAATGACGATGGACACAGCTCCTCCGCCCCCACCCCTCTCCCTCGCTCACCCCACAAAGTATTTTTCAAAATTGTGTAGTAGGAAACAACACAAGTGGACCATTTACAATACAAACTTAGATTTGTATATTTTCATAAATCAAAGTCAAAATAAAGTGCCACAAATGCAAAGAAACTTTGGAAAATGCCAAAACAAATTTTTTTCTGTAGTTTGCAACAAAATACTGAGAGCTACATACGTGCAACAGGTAAATCTGTACAATTCCTGAATCATAAACTCCATGTCCACAAGTGTGCAACATCTGAGGATGATAGGCAGAACCACTAAAGGTCTATGATGCAAAATATAGGCAGTGTGCCCTGTTGTCCATTAATGTATCCAAATGGCTAAATTGTGCACTGCTCTAAATCATTTAAAAAAAAGATATATTTAACTACAAATCAACAGTTTTGGCTCATAAAACTTTTCAAGTGTGAATTACTATATTTTACTATATTTTCATCAGTATAGGGGCTAGATATCTATGGGTCCAAAGCCCTATCCAAAACATGTCATAAAATGAATAGAATTCGTTTTGTCCATTATAAAGCATATACTGTATATACGTATTTGCCCCATCCGATGGGTTAAAACAAAAACATTGATATCACAGTGTTACATACACCTAAATATGTAGCCTAATCATTCACTCTTGTAGCTCAATAAAACATCACTTTTACCTGTACTCTACAGTATGTATACTTTTGCCCCGGGATTGAAATTTTCTGTATTTTGTTTATGTTCATAATGACTCCAAGGAAAGTTTTACATTAATCTACCACATATCAGGGCACAGTAAATTGGAATGAGCATTTTACATGCCCTAAGTGACAAGTATATACGCCATATATTATGTACGATAACATGAAAATAAAATAGTATTCCACCATCTGCAAAATGTTCTATCTGCAATGGAAATTGGTAGCCTACATCAAAAATAAAATTGACGATTGCACTACAGGATGTGAAATGCACTCAAAATGCGAAAATAAAAATAGGCCTATCAATCATATTGGAAAGACCATGCTCGAGTGGAAAAACCAACGTACATATGTAGCCAGCGAGACAAACGTACAAAGCACCCAATAAGACACTGCATATAGCACTGCTAAGGTTTTAATGTACTCTATTGGATAAAAGAGCCGACAATTAAACCAGAATGAACTGTAATGAATGAGACAGGTTTGCAGTAGGGGTGGGAATCACAGAGTAACTCACGATACAATACTATCACGATATGTTGCCCACGATAACGACGGTATCACGATACAGCGATTCTGCGATACTCCATACCTTGCAAGAAAAAATCGCGATATCTGTGTAACTGAAGAAAAAAATACCACTAAAAAGGCAAAAAGCAGGAATTATGTATTTATTCACTGCATTGTGGTGTCAGTTTCACAGAATTTGATAACTGAGATGAAACAATGTATACCATATTTCAACGTAAACATATTTCTATTTTTTATCTGCATTTATTTATTCATCCCCCCCTTTCTCTAATGTAAATTATTGTTCTTGGTGTAAATGTCTGTTTGTGAATTGTAGAGAAATCTGTAGCAGCAGCGAACATTTTAAAACCTGTACATTTTCTCAAGTAAACTTTACAACAAAATATAAACATATCCTTTCTGGAGTGTAATTATTTGTCAACTGTTTAAAACATTAATTGAAATGATATGTTGTTCCATGAGGCCATGTTTGTTATTTGACATTTAAAGTTTGAATGACCACAATCTCTTCACATGCTAAGTGTCATGGTTAGTGGCTGTCTCTATTTGTTTCTACCATTGTTTTCCGCACATTGTTTTGCGTTGTCTGAAGCTCTATCGGATTTTTTCTTCCTCCGTCCCGGTGTTTGGATCTCTCCGGGTCATTATCTCCGACACCTGTGTTCGGTTTCCGTCGGCTATATATAGAGCTTACTTCCGTTTTTCGGTGCTTCTATATTGTCATTGCTTTTTGACTAGGAAGCCAGTATAGGTATAGGTAGAGGTATAGGAAGTTGGTTACTGCATCTCTGTTTGGTTTTATACAGAGACGCAGCTATTTATATTAGTCATAGGATTAGATTTTCTGGTTTTCTGTCCTATCGTCCTCTAGTCTTTTTTTTTTGCCTACAGCCTGTTTATCCTCTGTTCAGCTCCTTAGCCTACTGAGCTGTAGTTACAGGCTTGCTATTTTGTTAGTTTCTTTTCAGTTTTCTCTACCTCTTATACACACAGATTAATTAGTGTGTGAGGTTCTTTCTTTTTTTTTGTTTCTCGCTGTATTAGCGATATTCGCCTCCGTTTGAGGTTGTTTTGTGTTAGCCTTGTGCTAGGGAAGTTTTGCTCCCGCTTTTCCGTTTCCCTTTTTTCCGTGGTGCGGTTTAATTCCGCTTCTGTGGCGTGTCTATTTTTAGATACGCTTTCTGAATCCTAATCTGTCGCGTTTTGGTTCTCAATTTTCTAACCCAAACCTGACAGAAAGATGAAAAAACACAGGGCCAAGTTACATTAAATAATTTAGGAAAGTTTGGATAGCATTGCTTTGGAATAGAGCTAGTTTTATTAATGTGAGCTACGATAGGCAATATTGTTAGTTGTAACTTGGCCACATTTTGATATCAATACTTTTAAAGGCAGGTCTAGTTTTTGCAAGTTGGAATGAAGGATTTACAGACAGTGCTTTGTAGGCTATGCATGAGTAACTTGGCATTTTTTTAATGTTGAAAACATATTTTTTGGTGAGATAATAACCATAGCATAAGTAGCCTAATGTATTTAAATACGTTTTATTTTAAAAAATGTACAAAAGCGCGTGTGTTTCTACACAATACCAGCAACATATTTTAGCCCTAAGTGCGATAGATGGTTGCTGTGGAAATGTGGACTATGTGGATGATATGTAACAAGATAAACTCTTCACGGTTAATCTGAAACCTGTTGTAGCTGAATGTACTGGTAAGTACTTGCTTTCCTAAACATATTTATACGAGAGATTGTAGAAAAAAAATTAGGTGTCTTCTAAACCGAAAGTGCATCAGGTACTGTATAGTACAGTAAGCAAGGGAAAATTATTTTACTACGTTTTTTACAAATATTATTATTTCTGTACGTGAACATGATTTTCTTAGCGTGTATAAACAGTGCATTTTATGCATTTTACAGTCTGTGGCTGTGGCGAATCCGTTTAGAGCGCCTGCATGTTTTAATAAAAATATTGATATATGGCACCAGTGTATCGATAATGTATTGCAAGAGGAAGTATGACGATATATTCCAGTATCAATATTTTGTCCCACCCCTAGTTTTCAGGGTATGGGGGGTGTTATGAGTTGACATTTCAGATAGTGTATTAGCGGTATAAAGTGTTGTATATTTATTGTACCAGACAATAAATGACAACTGAATTTTGAAAGGAACATCTCTATATGTAAAACCAATGGTAGGATTGTATATTTATTTCATATTTAGTAGCAGATATTCATAGTTCATAATACGTGGTACAATGAGACAATAATTTCACGTTTATTTTGCATTTGAGTGAGCAGGGCTTTTCACAGCTTTTTTGGCATATGATCAGGCTATTGTTGGGTTTATCTTGTCGCTATGACGGAATTCAAATTTGATATGATGAATAAATATATTTATGAACGCTATAGACGCTATTGTCCACTATGTCATGCATGGGTATGTATAGACTGGGTGGGGGGTTGCTGGGTGACACTTAGAAACACTGTATTCAGCAGAGTTGTCACGAACATTCTACTACATTCTCAGAAATAAAGGTACAGCGGAGGTACAAATTTCCAAAATGTACCCTGTAAGTACAATAATGTTCTATTTGGGTACTAATAAGTAGCCTACCTTTTCAAGCAAAAAAGGTTCAAATTAGTTAGGTATTGCTGCCAAGGGGTACGATTTTAAGACAAGCATTTGTACCTTTTTAGGTACTTTTCGTACCTTTATTGTAAGGAGTCAGGTTCGGAGGACCAGACGCGACTGGAAGGGGATCTGAAAGTTGTCCTACGAAACGTGAGAACAACCACTAAAAGGGTGAAGAGAGTTCGTGAATGGAGCAGAGAGAAATAAACAGAAAGGGAAAATAATGTTTGGTTACGATGTAACCATTGTTCTCTGAGTGAAAAAAGACTATCTCTCCACTCTGTTACATATTCCATATGTACGGGGAATAACCCCCATCCTTGTTAGAGTATGTGGATATTTCTTTAAGACACACCGGCTTGTCCGGCCACGCCTAGGGCACTGCTCTATAAAGCACCTGTGCTAGCGTGGCATTATTGATTGATTTGATCGGAACATGTCTCCGAGCGGCCTAGAGCTGGAGAGATAGTCGTAACCAAACGTTCTCTATTGTATTGAGACTATCTCTCCACTCCATTACATATTCCATATGTACAAGAAGACTCTGTAAGACACACCGCGAGAAGATGGTGCAGTTGTAGGCTACAGAGTACAAATCAAGCAAACTATATACAAATTAACTTTTTACAAATGTACACCGACCAGGTGAAGGACAACGCCAGACGCGAAGCCCAACCCTGGGAGGTGGGGCAGCCGCACCAGTCCGCCCGCAAGACGCTAATCTGACTGGAAGGAGACAATTACCTACCGACCATAGCCATGGTGGTCTTGTTCCCTAATTTATAGGGACTCTCTCTACCTAAGAGTCGCTCCAAGCACCAACTCATTGAATGAGGGGCTGGCTGCGACATTAAGGCAGTAGAACCTGGTGAAGGTTGAGTGGTCTGACCAGGTAGCG
Source organism: Synaphobranchus kaupii (assembly GCA_029718625.1). Taxonomy (NCBI): domain Eukaryota; kingdom Metazoa; phylum Chordata; class Actinopteri; order Anguilliformes; family Synaphobranchidae; genus Synaphobranchus; species Synaphobranchus kaupii. The sequence goes on along the minus strand of CM056379.1, from coordinate 77,016,567 downwards.
ACAGCACAAATATCTGTTAAGGAAGCGCCTCGCCACAAGGCCCATGAGGTCGCCACACCCCGAGTTGAGTGTGCCCTAACTCCCACCGGTATAGGGGCACCCGCCAACTCATAGGCTGCCTGGACTGTTTCCACAACCCAATGTGAAAGCCTTGATTTTGATAGAGGCTGGCCCATCTGGTCAGGCTTAAAACAGACAAACAACTGATCTGTCTGCCTGCGCGCTCTGGTCTGGTTGATATATGTGGTCAGAGCCCTGACTGGACATAGAGATGACCTCTGCTGGCCCCCTTCCCCTTCCTCGGGGCAAAATAACGGATGCAGCTCCACTGATTGCCCCAGGTGATCTGTGAGGACCTTGGGGAGGAATGCTGGGTTAGGACGTAAGACCACCCCTGCATTATCTGGCAGGAACCTACAGCAGGCTTTATGGACTGACAGGGCCTGAAGTTCACTGATCCTCCTAGCTGAAGTCACTGCCAGCAAAAATGCTGTCTTAAGGTTGACAGCCACTTCAGGTTAGCGGACCCCAAGGGCTCAAAGGGGGGTCCCTGTAAAGCACGGAGGACAAGGTCCAGGTCCCAAGAGGGGACGGGGGGCCCTATACTGCGGGCTGTGAGTGTCTGGGCACCTCTGAGGAACTGTGATATCAAACTACCACAATCCTCACTCAGTTTATGCTCGCCAATACGAGCCACCTTAATAGTTGCCACTGTGCCTCTGAGAGTAACTGCCGACTTGCCGCTCTTGCAGAAAGGGTAATATGTCATGAGCAACACATGCAAAGTGGTCCACCTGGTGAGCCTCACACCATGCTGTGAATGCCCTCCAACGACAGGAGTAGGCTGCCCTAGTGGATGGTGCACAGACTCCCTCCATAGTTCTCACCGCTGGCTCTGACAGCCCCATAGCTAGGAGCCCTGACGTCTCAGGGGCCAGGCCCAAAGCTGGAGCCCCTGGGGGAATGGGTGGAACAGGGACCCCCCTGCTTGAGATAGCAAATCCCTCCGTACTGGGAGCTCCCATGGTGTCCCGTCCAGGAGTTTGCACAGGAGAGGAGGGCTAAGCCATCCTTGCCTGTTGATGTATGTTGCCGCCGCTGTGCTGTCCGTCCTGACAAGCACATGATGGCCCTGCAGACGTGGCAGGAAATGCTGGAGTGCAAGGAGAATTGCTCTGAGCTCCATCACATTTAGATGCTGAGCCGTCCACGAACCCCTCCATCGTTCGCTGATGCCACAGCCTTTGTGGACTGCACCCCAGCCTTCCTGGGAGGTATCTGTTGATATTAGCCGGTGCCAGATTACTAGCCCCAGGGTACTCCCCCTTGAAATGTTGGCAGGGCATCTCCACTAATGGAGGGCCCTGTGCAGCATCAGAGAGACTGGTACCCTGGCTTGCAGGGACCTCTGAGGGCGCAGTCCTAAGCCCAGCAGGTACCTTTGCACAGGCCGCATGTACAAGAGGGCAAGGGGAACTACCTGAACCATCGCTGCCATTAACCCCATAAGGCGGAGATACTGCCTCCAGCTGACCTCCAACCCGACTGGAAGCTTGCCCTGGAGTCCAGAACCATCCCCAGAAACTGAGTAACTTGGGAGGGGTTCAACCTGCTCTTCTCCAGGGCCTGAATGTGATGCACGAGCAAGGATACATGGTGCTGACACTGCTCTTCTGAGCGGGCGCACACCAGCCAGTAGTCCAGGTAGTTTAGGATCCTGAGCCCCTGTTGTCTCATGGGTGCCAGGACTGCTTTTTTGCACCGAGTAAAGGTGTGGGGGCCTAAGGAAATTCCAAAGGGGAAGACCCAGAATTTGAATACCTTGCCCTGGAATCCAAACCTCAGGAAACGCTAATGCCCCTCCCATATGGGGATCTGAAAGTAGGCATCTTTGAGGTCGATAGTGGTAAACCAGTCGCCCTTGTTGACAGCCTGCCTTACCCTGGGGACTGTCAACATTTTGCATCTCAGGGGGCGGAGATACTTGTTTAGCCCCCTGAGGTCGAGGATCGGACGCAATCCCACATCTCGTTTGGGTACCACAAAATACCGGGAGTAGAACCCAGCCTGCCGGTTGCCTTGCTCTACCTCACTGATCGCCCCTTTGGCCAGGAGAGTGGCGAGCTCTGCCCATAGTACCCCTGTGTGCTGGGAATCCAGCACCTTGGTAAAGGTAGGAATCTTTGACACGGGGCCCGCGGGAAAATTGCAGCCAGTAACCCAGGGTCATGGTGGAGGTAGTCTCAGCCTCAGCTGCTTTGACGCACTTTGTATGCAGCGTCTGATGCATAGGCTTGCATAAGCTGGTCGGACTATGGGAAACTGACAGTCAGCAACTCATTAGCTAGCAGCACTGTCAATCACAGGAGTGTGTGTGTATTTCCGGTGCATTGGGTTTTATCAGTCCACCACGAAACAAGTTGTGCTAACTAATCGGTAGCTAGCGAATGCTGCGAATCCATCAAGAACAATGAGTGTTTCGGACCAAGTCTAAGAGCTTAACGCTGGATTGAAGAAATCTTTTGAAGTTCACGACATTTCATTGGTGTGATGGACTGTTTTACTGGAGATCTTCATGCCATTTGTGTAAATCACATTTGTTTCATGCGGGTCTGTTCTTCTTGTAGCGCTGTTTCTGAATCGACCGTAGACGGTCTGTGGTTGGTTATATTGCATGTCAACAAATGTGCCATCTTGTCAAAGTGGGCGGCTTTTTACCGCGTTGGGCAAGTCTATGGACCAGACTTTATCACAAAGTCTGGCCTTCGCGAGACTATGGTGGAGGTGACCCAAGGGCCCGCTCCCAGAGCCCTCCATGCCAGGTGGCATGCTGGGGTGGGCTGGGGCCAGGCTAGGCTTGGGAAACCATCAGGAATGAGGTGGCGGCTTTGGGGGCCCCTGGCCCCGAGCTGCCTTACCCCTCCTGCCCTACTGGTGGGCCTTACATCTGCAAAATGCCTCAAGCTGGGGCCTCAGATCCTCTGGACCCCAATTGGAAGTCTCTGGGGTAGGGAGAGGCTGTGAAGCCCTTGTTTGGGAACCCCTGGGACGTGAGCCCAAGATGCCCGAAACCTTGCATGCACAGCGCCGAGCTTCCTGTGCCTGCTGGAGCATCCGGACAGCATCCGGGCCAAACATAGTTGAAGGTTCAACCGGCAGCTTTAACAAGCAGTCTCTGTCTTCCTGCTGGAGCCGAGACTGGGATAGCCACAGGTGGCGCCGCACTACCCAAAAGGTGGCGAGTGCCCGGCCTGCTGCCTCTGCCTGCTCTGTCATTATTGTGGAAAGGTGGGAGGAGACTAGAATAATTTCCTCCGCAACCTCTGTGCCTCCCTGGCCACCTTGTTCACCACATGACAGGTGACATAGGTACAGAGAAAGGATGGCCCCCGTGTTAGCCAAACGTTCCTGGGTGGCTACCGCTTTCTGTAATTTTGAAAGCAGGGTGTCCATAATCCTGCAACTTTTGCTGGGACAGCTTGCCTTCCCAAGGATGGAACTTGAGGGGGATATTAGTGCTGCCATCGCTTGGTCCACAGGGGGGAGTGGCCCACAGCCAATCCTCTCCCTGTCCTGTATATTCCCGAAGCGCCTACTGGTCCCGACCAGCGAGGTGTGGCTGAGGGTGCAATGAACTGCTTGCAAATCAAATCAAAGCAACTCCCCAAAATCCGGGAGGAGGGGCACCACCACAGGGGCGGGCCTTGCATCTGCACTGTCCTCAAACCGGGAGGGAGGGGCCCTAGTGCTCTCAGGAAGGGAAATATCCAGAGCCTTAGCTGCTCTGCTAATGACCTCTCTGAAGCGGGGAGCTATAGGTGGCTCAACCCCTGAGCCCTCCCCAGTATCCTGCCCTGCTGGCAGAATATCCTCCTCCTCTGAGGGAAACAGAGTCAGTACATTACATTACATTACAATCATTTGGCAGACACTTTTATCCAAAGCGACGTACAATAAGTGCATATTGAAGGTCATTGACGCGGCTACAAAGCGAATCCGACAAAGCACAGCATTCTCACAGCGTAGGAGCTATCGCTAGTAATAAACATGAGAAGTACACACAGTCAGCTATACATTCTGAACTATAGAATAACCAAAAAACACAAGTTAAATGGAAAACAGGAAGCGAATACTATAGAATGGCCCTATATAGGTATAATTTTAGTCGAGGTGGAGTCTGAAAAAGTGCGTTTTCAGACCACGCCGAAAAACAGACAGTGTTTCAGCTGAGCGCAGCAGAGTGGGGAGTTCATTCCACCACTGGGGAGCTAGGGTGGAAAAGCTCCGCAGTCGGGACAAGCGGGAGCCTTTAACACGGAGGGGGGGAAGTGCAAGTCGCCCTGCAGCAGCAGAGCGAAGTGGTCGAGGAGGAGCGTAGTGCTGGATTAAGTCCTGTAGGTAGGAGGGGCCTGACCTTTTGGCTGCAGTGTAGGCCAGGGTCAGAACTTTGAACCTGATCCTGGCCACGACCGGCAGCCAGTGGAGTGACCTCAGCAGGGGGGTGACATGTGAAAACTTTGGGAGGTTGAACACAAGCCAAGCAGCTGCATTCTGGACCAGTTGTAGGGGCAGAATGGCACAGGCTGGTAGGCTTGCGAGAAGGGAGTTGCAGTAGTCCAGACGTGAGGTGACCATGGTCTGGACAAGAAGCTGGGTGGAGTAAGTGGTCAGGTACGGCCAAGTTCTCCTGATGTTGTACAGGAGGAACCTGCAGGACCGTGCCGTTGCCCTGATGTGTTCTTTGAAGTCCAGCTGATCGTCTAGGACCACCCCCAGGTTCCTTGCAGAGCGGGAGGCGGTCACCACGGTTCCGTCGACAGTGATGGACAGGTCTAGGAGCGGATAGGTCTTATATGGCATGAAGAGCAGCTCGGTCTTGTCGAGGTTGAGCTTCAGGTGATGGCTAGACATCCACTCAGAGATGTCAGCCAGGCAAGCAGATATCCTTTCCTTTACCTGTGGGGTAGAGGGAGGGAAAGAGAGGAAGAGTTGAGTGTCATCAGCATAACTATGGTAAGAGAAGCCATGTGAATTAATGACCAAACCAAGAGACTTAGTATAAATGGAGAGCAGCAGAGGACCCAGTACAGATCCCTGCGGGACTCCTGTAAGAAGTGGATGAGGTGCAGAGACAGAGCCCTTCCAGGAGACGTGGTAGGATCTATCAGCGAGATAGGATGTAAACCAAGATAGGGCAGTTCCAGAGATGCCCATCTCAGCCAGTGTGGAGATCAGGAGTTTGTGGTTGACTGTGTCAAACGCTGCAGACAGGTCAAGGAGAATCAGGACAGAGGAGAGGGAGGAGGCTCTGGCAGTGGCGAGTGCCTCAGTCACAGCCAGGAGCGCAGTTTCAGTGGAATGCCCGGTTCTGAAGCCGGACTGATGAGGGTCGAGCAGGTTGTTCTGGTGGAGAAAAACTGACAGTTGGTTAAGGGCAGCTCATTCAAGAGCTTTGGACAGGAAGGGCAGGAGAGACACAGGACGATAGTTTCTAACAACAGGGGTCTAAGCTAGGTTTTTTAAGGAGTGGGGTAACACGGGCAGTTTTGAAAACAGCAGGAACATAGCCACAGGTTAAGGAAGTGTTGAAAATGGAGGAAAGATATGGAAGGACCTCACCAGATATAGACTGGATGGGCATGGCCTATGCATCGCTTGTCTAGGGCATCCACCTCCTCTTCCGCTTCCTCAGAGGGAGGAGAGAAGGGGTGTGGGAAGATATATGAGCCTGCGGCCTCTCTAGTTGGAGCAGTACTGGAAATCATGGAGGAGGGCGTACTCGGCCCCCCCACAGCAAAACTGTACCACCCTGTAGTTCTAGGCTTCTTGTCTCCCAATACATTTCTTGGGGGAGGAGAGCCTACGTGCTTCGCACAAAAGAAGCGGTAGCGAGCTTCTCTTGTTTGCGCGGGTAAAATAAAGCAATCCATGCAACACTCTGGACTCTCTTTAGCCGTAGTGGCATGTTCATGCCCTAGACAAGCAATGCATAGGCCATGCCCATCCTCCTTAGGCATTTTCACAGCACAGCCCACACACAAATGTCCCTCTTGGCTTGCCATATCCCCATTTTTTTTTCCTCAAATCTCGCAGGATTTCACAACCCACGTGAGAATACCATACCAAGAGCGAACCCGGAAGAGTTGACTTTGTGCTCACCTAAATTCTCTGTGGAAGTACGGCGTTAGTTTAGTAGCTAGGTAACGTAAAGTAGCCTATAGCTCTGCCGGCCAAAAACAACGCGTGTGAAAGAATCAGACTCAGGTAAGATGGTATTTTGGCGTGTATTTCAAGGTTGTTCAAATCATGCAAAAAAAAAATGGCCACCACAAAGTTTTCACCGATTTCCAGTGGAAGATCAACAAAGAAAACAGCTGTGGCTTCTTGCTGCTCGCATGGATGTCACCAATTGAGACTCTAAAAAAGTTTGTAGTGACCATTTCACGGAGGATGACTGTGAAAATCATAAAAGGACGGATGGGACACCCTCTACTGAAGGAGACTGCTGTGCCATCACCTGTTTTTCTTCATGCACCGAAAACAACTGACGAGCAGGTAACTAATAAATGATTGCATGCGTGATCTATCTATTCAGCTAGCTAGCTAGCTAGTTGCCACGATTGGGAAGTCATGGAAGTGGTCAAACTTTTCCTGCAAATTGGTAGCCACTGTGCTTGCTTGTATATGCTGTGTTATTCTGTAGCATGTTTGTGTTTAGCTGACTTGTTGTCTACCAATTATGTAACTTTACGGCAAAACGGATTGTGTCGGCAACTGTGGAGTACAGCAGATAGCCTACAGGCAGATACCCTGGCTAATCTACAGCTAGCTCTGCCGCCGTACTTCCACGGAGAATTTAGGTGAGCACAAAGTAAAGGATTCAACGATAGTTTGACTTGAAAAATGATGGTATAATCACTGAAAATAACCCCGATAGACTGTCGTCGTATTTTATTTGCTTTGGGTGCACTGTGGAGTGTTTAAGTGCGTTTGGTAGTGGATGCTACTAGTTTCCTACGAGTTGCGCTAGCATTAGCAATGTGTGTATGTCCAAAAAGAAGGGACAGCATGGAATTATCTGAAAATGGTTTCCATCAATCAACTACATCATGGGTAAGTCGTAATTGAGACATTATGTCCAAAATTCCGAACTAACCCTTTAATCTAATGTTGCTGATTACATCTTAATTACGTATTAATGGTTACATATTAATGAATGTCTCAACCACAATGTCAGGTACATTGTATACTGTACATGCAAATACTTATACTCGAAACGTTCAGGCAGTTTTGCATACTTCCGGGTAGGAGAGGAGTGGTAGTGGGGGAGTGGAGGAAGGGAGGTGGGGAGTGAAGAATATTGGGACGCACCCCTGGAAACACTTCAGGCATCAAAGCCCCCTCCATGAGGGCGCTCTACGCCAGGAAGTGGGCAGATGTCAGCCGCTGGTGCCACAATAACGGGTTTACCTGATTGTGTGTGACATTTCAGTCATTTTGGCGCTCCTCCAGTCCCTCTTTGAAGAGGGGCTAGTGGAGTCCACGCTAAGGGGTTATCTGGCAGCCGTATCGGACTGCCATGAGCGTATTGAGGGCCTGACGGTGGGATCTCACCCCCTCACGAGCCAATTTCTCTGAGGAGCCAGGCGGGTTCGCTCACCTAGGTCTAACTCAGTGTCGGGTAAGTGAGGATTAGGTAAAATGTGTATTTTCTGAATCCAGCGGTTCCAACAGTCAATGCCCTTGTTAAAATGTTCGGCACTCTGAATAGTGAACACAAGCGATATTGCGTTCTAGAACCCCTCACTTAACCTACATTCAAAATGTGTTTTACGTGATTTAATTTAATAATTATTAAAAATGACAATCAATTAAATCGCCAAATTCATTGATAGGTAAGTCGAACAGTTACCTGGTAGAATCAACCAACAAGTCAAAACAAAGTCTAAATCAGGTCTTCAGATTAAATAATTTTATTAAATGAAAAATAGTCAATTAGAATCATAATAACTTGAAATCATACATTCACTAATGAATGTGATCAAATGATCTCTGACTTTCCCTCTTGTAATTATGACTTGGAGGTTCGTTCAAGTGCAACTTCCATGTCGGAAACTCGTATTTCCGATAATTCCAACAGCACTTCAAGGCAGCAGCATAATTCCAGCTGCAGGTCTATACTGTATAATGGAAGGTTCAAAATTGATCAGATTCGCTTATAGATAAAAGTCTGATATGACTAAAGGGATGCCATCCTCATTATCTTCAGGTTCTTCCAATTTTGGCAATGTATAATTTAGCTATGAAAATGAAAACATTTTATATAATATTGCCGTCAAAAGTTTCCAAAATTGTATGAAAGCGCCAGTTGCGTATCTTGTCATATCTAAAATCTTTGCTTAATGCTGCACCAGTGACGTAGATCAGCGCGACGCAGTGAGTCTGAAAAAAAACTGGAAACAAAAGAACCAGGAGGCGCAGTTCTAGTGTGGTAAGCTTCAAGACTCACATTAAACATATAAAATCGATATAGAAGTTTAAGAAATAACCCAGAGTTTAACCACGCCCGTCACATCTCTGTCCAGGGATTTATGCCAGTTTTGGCTTTGGTTCCCTCACTGGGCAGCTGGGCTGATCGTCCCTTGTCGGCACCCAGTCCATCACTGCTCTCCGAACAATTCAGACATTGGGAAGGGACTCTTGCACTTTCCCTGGATGATGTGTGTGTGCGAAGTTTGCAGGTGTGGCTCGGGGGTTGAGAGATCAGGGTGTGGGAAGCTGCTGTTCCAAGTTGGCTGTTTCCATTTTGCTTTGGAGTGCAAGACAACAGTCTGGCGGAGACTGTGAGGACCAGAGGGGTCGTAAAACGGCTGGGGGTTGCTCCGTTTCCCCCGGGGTCTCTTTGCAGCTCTGATAGGGGAGCGAGGCTTTTGCAGAGGCCCCTCTATCTCCTCCATCACCTGAACTGTGGAAGTGGGAAGGTCCACAGAGCACACCCCTTCTGCCTGTGAAGCAGACAGAGGTTCCCTGGATTCAGCAGGAGGGGAAGAGAAGTCCACAAGGGGTGGGGTGGGGTCCTCGGCCTGGGTGGACTGGTCTGCGGGGGCGGACTCCACCGGCTGGGATGCGTAGACCTCTCCACCTGGCTGGGCTGATGGGCCTATAGAAGCCGGTTCCACGTCCAGCGGTTCAACCGTCTCCTCACCAGGCTGGACTGATGTGTCTGCAGGAGCAGGTTCTGCCTCCAGGGGTTCGACGGTCTCCTCACCAGGCTGCCCCCAATTGGGCCCAGTGCCTGCTATGGCGCCCAAACCCGGAGTTTTACAGCCTGCACGTTTGGCGCCTGGGTGGAAGTGCCTGCAGGGCCTAGAGTCAGCAGTGCTGGAGACACATCAGGCATCAAAAGTCCCCTCCACAATGGCGCTTTACGCTGGGAAGTGGGGCAGATGGGTCTAGCCCGTTTCTGTGTGACATTTCAGACGTCTTAGCGTTCCTCCAGTCCCTCTTCGAAGAGGGGCTAGCAGAGTCCATGCTAAGGGGATATTTGGCAGTCATATCGGACTACCATGAGTGCATCGAGGGCCTGATGGTGGGATCTTACCTTCTTGCCAGCCAGTTTCTCAGAGGAGCCAGGTGGCTTTGGCCGCCTAGGTCTAACAGTCCCTTCGTAGGACTTACAGCTGGTCTTGAATGCCCTCACTGAGCCGCCATTCGTGCCTTTGGCTGGGCTCAGTCTACGGTTCCTCTCCTTTATGACTGCCTTCCTGCTCGCTATCACCTCCACGAGGCATGTGAGCGAGCTGCACACGCTGTCAGTTCACCCCTCCTGTATGCGGTTGGGTGACGGTAGCTGAGCAGTCTCACTGCTCCCTAATCCCGCCTTTCGGCCTAAGGTCCTCTCGAGGTCGTACTGTACATCTCTCTACCTATTGTTTTGGAGGTTTTTCATCCTCCTTCCCATGAGACCCCTGAAGAAGCCAGGCTGCACTCGCTGTGCCCTGTCCAGGTTCTACGGTCTTACATCTGCCGCACAAATGTGGTTAGGAGAACCAACCTTTTCGTTTGTTAAGGAAGGGTTATGCAGGGCACTGGATCGTAGAGACGATTTCCACGGCTTACAGCAGCTCTGACGTGCCCTCTCCCACAGGTGTAGTAGCTCACTCCACTCGGGGCGTAGCTTCCTCCTGGGCTTTACTACATGGCGTCCCACTTGCTAACATTTGTGCAGCTTCAGGCTGGGCCTCATCCCTCACTTTTGCCAGGTTTTATCACCTGAACGTAGTGTCATCCACATCGGTTGCCTCCTCTGTCCTCAGGGCAGTGGAGCAACCTGGAATATGATTTGTGATGACTTTCAATCGCCCGGTGGTTATTTTTCACATTTTCACTTGAGTTTGCTCTTCTGGTAGAATAGCAGCCAATAAGTGCAGTTTGGGTTACGGATGTAACCCCGGTTCTGTGAATACAGTGAACAGGCCACGCTGCGTGGTCAGGCGGAAAACCTTGTGCCCTCGGCAAAAGAGGTCGGGCGGCATGCACGCGCCATATGTATGGCGTGACATGGTTAATTTTCTATCCTGTCTCCTAGCAGATCACCTTCTCAGCGAGGATGACCCATACCGTGGCGTGTTGACCGTATTCATAAAACGGCGGTTACATCCGTAACCCATACGGTTTTCTGTGTGTTTGGTGGGTTTTTCTTTGTTTTGTAGTTTGGGAGGTCATCACCTTCAGTTGTCCTCTGTCTTGTCTGTCTACTCTCCTTCATTTTGTGACTCTCTTTTTCCATTTTGTTTTGGGTCCTCTTTCAGTTTGTCTATCTTTTGATAGAATTAGTGGGGGGGCATGGTAGATGCAGCCTGTCACCTGAGTGATGTACTATGAAGCGGGATTAAGGGGATAGCGAGTTAAATTAAGCCTTAATGATGACACTAAATACAATGAAGCTGTCAGGTTGGCAACCCATAGGTTTACGCATATTTTCCCTTGTTTTATAGTGTCCTGCTTATAGAAATGTGACAAACCCTTTAAAACGAGTCCATTTTCCCGGGAAGACCATGAAAAGTGCGATTTACAGCAGGTGAAACAGACCTGCTCCTGCATGAAAGTGCACATGCAGAGAATGGCATTAAAATTAAAATTAATTGTGTAATGTGCTGAAATTTGTTTTAATTTTTAATTAGACTCTTAGTTCTCTTTAAAATCATTTTGTTCAGTTGTGGAATAACAGGTGAAATCAGCGGGGTTTTAATAAAATAAAAACCTGGTCACTGTAATTTAAAAAATATGAAGGACGAAGAATAAGGTTAAGATTCAGTTAACATGATGAAATTTAGATTAATCTCCGTTTTCTAACCGTAGGCTATCGAAAAAACCTTATGCACAGCGAATCCCAGGGACTGTAGCCTAGGCTATTTGAAAAACAATAGGCTATACTGGACAAGGTTTTGAACTTTTTTCAATCAAAACCATTCTATTTACTTACAGGCTGTAGGCCTAGATGAAGAAAGCTGTATTGTAATGACATCTGAAGAGCATTTTCAGAACTGAATTGTCCGTCTATTGCAGTGCGCAATTTTTCCATTGAATGACAATTCACGCATTAGGTGTAAATGACAATTTGCGCATTAGGCTTGATATAGGTATTATCAGCAAAGATTTTAATGGATAGCCATTGTCCCGTAACAGGAGATTGTCCCCCCAGAAGATTACAGGAACTACTGGCAAATATAGGCTAAGTCATAGCTTGATCCAGGATAATTGTGAATAGTCTATACAGTGCCCTCCACTATTATTGGCACCCCTGGTAAAGATGAGTAAAAAGGGTTATAAAAAATTCACCGTTTGGTGAATTAGCTTAATCTCACACTGAAAAACCGAGAAAAATCCAACCTTTAATTGAAGTAAATTTATTATGAGAAAAAAAAAATCCCTCAAGAAATAATTATTTTTAACAAAACCACGTGTGCCACAATTATTGGCACCCCTGCATTTATATATAGAATAAAGTAATTCATTTTTATATTTGGTCGCATATCCTTTGCATGCCATGCCTTCCTGATGTCTGTGGCCCAAAAACATCAAAAGACTCTTGGGGCCCTATCTTGGCGCTTAGTCTAAGCGCATGGCGCTAAGTCCATTTAGGGCGTGTCCAAGTCCACTTTTGCTATTTTAACGGCGTGTTTTTTTGGCGCTAAGCACGGCGCATGGTGCAACTGGGCTGAACCTAGTCGCTTCATTAATTATAGGTGTGTCTTGGCGTGACATTCAATAAACCAATCAAAATGTCATATCCCATTCCCTTTAAAAGCCTGCTTTTCCACCTTGGCGGATTGCTTATGATGGCGAAACAGACATGCTCGTGCGTGTTTAGTGTGATCAAGGAATAGGCTAAATGGAGTATGATCAATATTATTCGGACTAACCATTAGCCTATGAGTTCCCGGTAATTCCAGACAGGGCTGTTATTTTACAAAATATGTGCGGTTAAATTTTGTTAAAAGGACCTGCAACAGCTGAGAATAAGCTATCAATGGCTTCAGTCTCACCTTAGAAAACGCCAAATTAGCCTGCTTGTTCAGCGAATTTCGTTTGATTATGCAATGAAAGTGTCAAACATCAATTCCAAGAGGCTGTTCTCATGGAGTTCTCGAAGTTCAAGCTTCATCCAAAGTTCATTAGGCTACCTGCATAGTAGGCTAATATTGATTAATAACATACATACCGTTATTTTGCCTTAATGATGACACTAAATAGCCATACAATAAAGCTGTCAGGTTCGCAACCCATAAGTTCACGCATATTTCCCCTTGTTTAATAATGTCCTGTTTATGGAAATGTGACCAACCTGTTTTACTCGTAGCGTAATCCTTTAAAACAATCCACTTTCCCAGGAAGACCGTTAAACGTGCGACTTACAGCAGGGGAAACAGAGAAAATGCAGCTCACGTGCAGAGAATGGCATTAAAATTAATTGTGAATTAATTGTGTAACGTGCTGCAAATTTGTTTTAGTTTCTAATTAGACGCTTAGTTCTCTTTAAAATCGTTTTGTTCAGTTAAGGAATAACGGGTGAAATCAGCTGGGTTTTAAACGGTGAGAGTATGGAAACCTGGTCACTGTCATTTAAAAAAATATGAAGGACGAAGAATAGCTAAGGTTACAATTTAGTTAACAAGGTGACATCTCCGTTTTTTAACCATAGGCTATCGAAAAAAACCTTATGCACAGCGAATTCGCTGTAGCCTAGGCTATTTGAAAAACAATAAATGCAATATTCACTGGACAAGGTTTTGAACTTTTTTCAGTCACAAACCATTCTATTTACTTACAGGCTGTATTCATAGATAAACAGAGCTGTATTGTAATGACATCTGAAGCGCATTTTCAGAACTTAAATGTCCGTCTATTGCCGTGCGCGAGTTTTCCATTGAATGACAATTCACACATTAGGTGCAAAGACAATTCGCGCATTAGGCTTGATAGCTATAGGTGTTATCAGCTCCTTTTTAATGGATAGCCATTGTCCCGTACCATCGCACATCGCCTGAATGTTGATGGAGTGGGCTGAGAGCAATGTAATGTGGCATTGTTTCCCTTCGCTGAGGGAAAGGTATGTGGACCTATGGAACCTTTTATTATTATGCATTTTTGATATAGCCTACACAATAATAATATTTCACATTGTGATCTAGATATTTTAGTCATGCCTGTGCACGCCCCTGTGTGTAACAGACAGGAGGGTATGCACGTTGTGCACACGCCTATGTAGACGCACTTATATGCGCCGTTAAAATAGCATGTAAACAACTGCGACATGACTTTAGACCAGGTTTGTGGTGGTTCTAGCGCAAGCGCTTTCTGCTGGCTCAAGATAGCAATACGCCAAAAAGAATCCTGGCCACTCCTCATCTTAAGACCAACACGCCCAGTTCACTAATGATGGCGCAAGAGTTACGCCGTCAAACATGCTAGTTTGACGGCGTAAGCGTTAGGCGTTATTATGGACCTAGCGCCGGGTGTAAGATAGCAAAGACACTTGCGTTTGCGTTAGCGCCGCTTTGCGCCGGGTGTAAGATAGGGCCCCTGGTATCTTATTTTCTAGTACTCTTACAAGTAGGGCTGAGCTCCGAAGCTTCGTTCGTTGGATTGGGATTCAGATCCTAAATTCAGATTCAAATAGTTTGTTTTTTTTCCTCAAAAAAGAAGAAGAAAATGGATGATTTACTGGATGTTTGTCGACATATAAGTGTTTATTCTATACTAATTGAGCTCTGAATCGCCTGGAAGTATATCGAAGGTACAAGGGATGCGTTGCCTGCTAGCATGGTTCAGCCTTCCACGTGACTTGTCTGTGACATTCGCTACGCTGTTGCCCAAAGCCTGAGGTGAAGTTACAATATGTCAAAGAAGTCAGGTGTGTGGAAACATTTTAATATTACCGCTGACAATCCAAAAAAGGTTGAATGCCAAATATGCCAGCAGAAATTGGCATACCATGGTGGAACTACGAATTTGACAAACCATTGAAAAGTGTAAGTAGCCTCTGTCTTCGTCAGAGTAATAGCCTAGCAACATTAGCATTAGCTAGCCGATCTAACTAGGCTACATTTCATGATTAATTCTTTGTTTAATTCTGGTTCACGTTCTGTTCTGAGTCAAGCATATTGCACAATTTTATATGGGAATAGCCTACACTCGGCTTTAGACTTTTTTCCCCCATACCATACGCAGTATGTAGGCTACGTGACGTCTGAGAGTTTATAGGCCTGCACATAACTGTGAAGACTGCGGCTTATATTTATCTTTTAAATTTATTTAGGCCTATGTTTCATGTCCTGAACTTCCGTTCCATTTCAATTTAATACTTTGTTGTTTCAATAAAAAAAAACAAAAAAAACTTGTTTCTTTCTTCATGCACATATTACTGAAATAGATGTGAGCGCGCCCTCTACTGGACGTATCGTAGCATTGTTTTCAAAGACTCAGAAAATATATATTTTTAATAGATTATTATTAAAACGAAGCTTCGGGGAAAATTGCCAACGAAGCTTCGAAGTGTAAAAAATGGCATTCAGCTCAGCCCTACTTACAAGCGATACTATAACATCTCTGCTTTTGAATGGATCTCTATGGGAATTGGGGGGGTGGGACTAGATTTAGCTGTAAATTACACTGGAACAGTATGGAACACATGGTTGGCTAAAACACCGTAAGTCATCAAGGGTCTCATGTATCAAACAAGCCTTAAACCATCACTCTGCTGCCAGAGAAATTTGTAGAAACAAGGAGAAACAACCCTTAAAGTGATCAATCCATATTTACTGCATATCTGGCAGCAGAGTGATAGTTTGAGGCTCGTTTGATACCTCAGACCCTTGATGACTTACAGCCATTTTACCAAGCATGTATTCCATACTGTTCCAGCATAATTTACAGCTGAATCTAGTCCCCCCCCCCCCCCCCCCCAATTCCCATAGAGATCCATTCAAATGAAGAGACGTTATAGTATCGCTTGTAAGAGTACCAGAAAATAAGATATAGAATAACTTTTATTTTCCCGCAAGGGAACTTCAGTTGTAGCCCCAGCAACAACAAAAAAAGACAGACAGTGGGTGGCAGACCCACAACACACAAACATATCAAACAAAGACATTCAATATCATCAATCAATCAACCAACTTTATTAGCAGACACATAGTCCATATAAAACACGCATAACGATTAAAAACACACCAAACACAATAAAACTATACAAGGCACTTATACCAGTATCTCCACATATAAGATTGGTATCTCACCGAACTGTAACAGGGATTAGTCAGCAGCTTGATAATATCATTCTGAGACACATTCATCATTGCAATAATCAAACGAATTAAGTGAATTAAAGTGTAATAGCCTACAGCCAAACGTCATGATTAAAAATAGCCCCCGCTGTCCCGAGATGTCCAGTGTTATCAAGCAGTCCAACACAAACTCCACCTCCACGACTCCATACACGCAGTGTTGTGGTCTCTGTACACTGTTGAAAACGGAGCACCGAACTGCGTCAGCCTTCCCAGTCGTCAACTCAATCCTCCCCGGCATTATCTTCTCCTTTCTTTTCTCTGGTGGCCTTTTGAAGATTGGAGTGGGCTGAAAGCAAGTCCTAGATCAGTCCCGAGTCCTGACATTTTCAACTCTGGTGAAGAACAATGGTAAACTTTGTAGCTGCAGATCCAACAGACATTCCCGAGCATATGTTGTGAATGCGTCTCCATGGTGATGACCACCAACAAAATTATCCCGAATATACAATTAGTTAATATTATCAAAACAAGCAGCGCGAGTGCCCTGAACAATCTCCAGCCCGCTTCCCCGTCCCACAACAGACACACAGCGCATGAAAAAAACAAAAGACAAAAAGCCTGACACAACAAAATACATTCAAATTAACACACACGAACACGAGAGACAGCTGGACTACATGTCGCCATTACAGCGCCACATGACGTCAATATATCAGTCTTTTGATGTTGTTGGGTCACAGACATCTGGCATGCAAAGGATATGCAACCAAATATAAAAAATGATTACTTTATTCTATATATAAATGCAGGGGTGCCAATAATTGTGGCACACATGGTTTTGTTAAAAATAATTATTTCTTGAGGGATTTTTTTTTTCATAATAAATTTACTTCAGTTAAAGGTTGGATTTTTCTAATTTTTTCAGTGTGAGATTAAACTAATTCACTAAACGGTGAATTTTTTATAACCCTTTTTACTCATCTTTACCAAGGGTGCCAATAATAGTGGAGGGCACTGTACATGTAACCTTACACGTAACAACGCACATCGCCTGGATGTTGATGGAGTGGGCTGAAAGCAATTTAATGCGGCATTCCCCTTTGCTGAGGGATAGGTATTTGGTCTTTGACCTATGGACCATTTTATTATTATGCATTTTTTGATATAGCCTACACAATAATAGTATTTCACATTGTAATCTTATTATTTTTAGTAATACTTGTGCGCGCCCCTGTGTGTAACAGACAGGAGGGTGTGCACACGCCTATGTAGACGCACTTATATGCGCTGTTAAAATAACATGAAAATACTTTAGAAATAGGTCTTTAGCAGCAATTACAGCCGTAACTCCAGGTGTGACTGTGTTGGCCTTTCTCAGAAGTGGCTTGAAGTGCTGAAAAGATTGTTTCTCTCAGGTTTTTCCCATTTTAGCCAATGAGCACTGCAGCTGTCAGTGTTTTAGCTGGCCTTTTGTTCTAACAATAACAGCTTGAGCACAACAACTGAACAAAGGTGGATTAAAAAGCAACATAGATGGACCGGTTTAACACATTTAGTGTGATTTCTCAAGAAAATTCGATACACCTGGCCCAGTTTAGGTTGTTATAACACAGGGGTGAATACTTCAATCATTTCAAGTCATTTTCATGTTTTATTTTTTATCTAATCCAGATGACATCAAAATACTTCATGTAAATCTTACATTAGAGTTACTTATATAGTAGATAAATAATTTAACATAATCTTCATAGGGAAATTGGGACATTATTTAAATTTGCAGATGGTATAAAACTATATGGGTTTACCATAAAATTGGAAGTTAAATAATACAACCAAGAAGAGAATATAATCCAAAAGTGGGTGAACACCTGGCAAATGACATTCAATATCGCTAAAAATCTAGTATGCTAAGGTGCTAACATAATGTAAACCATTTTTATGATCTTACTGATAATAAGAAGCTAAAACAGTGAAATGCTATCTATGCTACGAAAATACTAACTGATTCAGTATTGTGTTGTCATCTATTCCTCAGGGAGTGGTGTTAAAAATATATATTTATTTCCTCAGTCCTTACTTTGAACATGTAAATAAAGGGTGCTCAAATACCTTTCTCTTCCTGTGCACTTATCCTCTTTGAGATCTTGTGTGTTTATTTTCCACAGTTTTGCCATGCCCTCTCTGCACCCGGACTGGATGCTGCTGCTATTTTTCACCCACACACATGTCACTGTCACAGTGACACTTGGCCTGCTTTTCATTCCTAAGGTACCCATCAGACAACCCATTTTCGCTGGACTATTTCTTCTGTTCTCCTTTTATTTACCATATATCTGTTTTGTCGGAAATCCAAGTCACTGTCACAAAATCTACTATCGGTATGTGTTGCAGTTCTTGCATGTATCATGCCCACTACATGAGGGGATGGCAGCAGAGGTGTATGAGGATGAAGTCCACCTGCGGCGCTCTGTCACATACCTCAACAGCAGCTTTACATCAGCCTGGAGTGAACATAGCCTGGACCCCGATGATATTCGGGTAAACTCCCTAGCCACCTTGGAGTCACTCTAATACACAGGTGTTCTCACATAGGACCAGATCCTAGCAGGAATCTACGTGCTTTTTACACACTCTCAGCTACACAGGACTTAGCACAGCTAGCACATTTAAAGGGGTTTCATTTCCGTGTCTCAATCGGCAAAATCCCCGAAAGAATACGTGGTTTACGAAACTACTGATATATCCGTAAGAAAAAGTACAAGCTTGGTTAAATTGATTGTAAGCACAATATTGGTGCCAAAGAATAAGATGTGACAAAATCACTTAAAATCATATAATTATACATCTACTCATATAGCTTTAGAATACCTATCAAAAGGATTTGAAATGTAAAAGACTGCCACCTTTCAAAAGCTACCTACCAATATTATCACGTTAGCTATCAATAATGGTCTGAGGCACGCCTTTTTGTACAGGTCACTATCATGGGTGGCAGCACATACTCTAAGGGCCAGATTTACTAAGGACACAGTCGCAGCGCAAAATTATGACCTATATTGCGACTCTTTTGCGGTCGCAGATACCGCCACATTAGCGACCAATTTACTATCACTGGTCCTAATTATGCAATCAAAGAAATGAAACGCCCCCATTCACAATTTTTGCAGTAGGAGACATCCATGTGGTAATAAATGGATACAGAGAAACCATGCAGGGACAAGTCACGATATAAAACTAAAATTTATGAGGTACACAATGCTGTACAGTGTTTCCCACACGATTTTCTGAAACTGTGGTGGCTGGACCCCGAACTGTGTAGAAAATTTTGTCAATTTCAACAGCTAAATGTATCAATTTGGTGCTCTTTGAGATTAAAATCTAAACACTAGGGGCTGGTTTCTCAGACATGGATTAAGCCTAGTCCTAGACTAAAAACTTTTTTCAATGGAGATCTTCATTGAATTTTTATTTTAGTCTAGGACTAGGCTTAATCCATGTCTGGGAAACCGGCCCCAGATCCACAAATCTTTGTGATTGGAACATGGGAAATGGAACACGTGAAATATATTGAATTTTGGCTAGTTTACTTTTTTTTGGCTAGACAGCTAGCTAACATCAGACCACCAGAAACGTGGTCTGATGGAAAATATTCAAAAACTTTCTGTCAGTAGACAATACAGAATACCATCACAATGAATTTTAACCTGTTCTAGTCCAAAGCTCAGCCCTGTCTTAAGTGGGATTGAAAACTACAATAAAAACAACAATCTGTTGATTCTTCCTCTTCGTCTTCTCTCTGTCTTTTCGTAGTAAAGTCATTTTAAAAAGTACAGATCCTGTTGTATGACGTGGAAGCCAAACGAGCCGGGGCGACAGAGATTGTAAAAAAACAAAAAAAACAGAGCCTGCACTGAAGGGAAATTATATTTTGGTGAGGGAAACGGGGGAACACAGCAGGTTGCGTTTTGTTACATCGTGCTGATATCTCCCTTGAATAATGTCACTATTAGCTTCCACAAGATTGGGATGGCAGGTATGCCATCCGCCAAATTACGGCTTGGTGAGGCATGCCCCATACCTATACAGCACCGAGAGTTTGGCACTTTTCAGGGTTTCCTACAGAAGTAACCACAATGACCATAGACTCTCAGCCCTTAAAAACATTAACTTCTGTATGTTCTGACCTCATGTAACCACACAGCATTCAGATACAACTTCACACATCCTCACAATAAAGCCCCAAACTTGGGTTATTTTGCTGTTTTTCTCCTTCTCCTTCTACTTCCCATTTCCGGCCTGCCTCCGTCGCGATGTTATCCAATGGGGAGAATTATTATTTGAGGGTATGGTCCGTATACCTGCTCATCAAGCTTATCGTCCAATAAAAACGCTTCATACTAATGTTTTTTAATGTTAATATAGCTAATGGCTTCATGCTTTCCAAGAAGCTACTGTGGCTTAGTGGTTAAAACTGCAGTCTCTCACACAGTGGATTGTGGGTTCGAGCCCAGCAGGGCACATGTGTATTTCCACAAATGTGCAACAATGTGCAACTGTTAAGTACTTTTCATTTATTAGACTGTTATTATTTTCACATTGACACATTAATGTATTTTTATTGCAAAGGCAAAAGAGGTTTACAATATTAACTGTTCAATGTTTCACTTGTATTTCACTTGTACTTTATCACACCCTCCCCAAACTGGACGCTCGCTTTTGTCTGGTATGGGGAGGGTGTTACGCTCTGCTCTTGCGGTCATGACTGACTGACTGTGGAAACCCCTTGCCTCGGCCAACATTTCTTTATTCATTCATTCCTTCACTTCAGCTCTGTTCACTTTATCCTTTTCACACATAAAACAAGGTCACCATAAAATTAACTACTAGGAAAATTAAGAATTTACGATAATAGCCTACATTAAGAATTGAGGATAGCCTCTTTTAAGCTGCAAGCCTTTAAGCGATCGTATTTATAAACCGCCAATTCCCCAAACATATCTGATTCATGGTTAGTCACTTATAAATAAATAGATAGCCTCCGAATGTGGCTCTAGTCTACGCTACTCTGCTGATAATGTAGCTTACTGCAAACACTTTTAATTATTATAATAATAATAATAATAATAATAAGAAGAATAATCTCTGGTATGTACTTTCTTAGTAGTATCTACTGTTTTCTTTCTGGCTAAGATTCCTGGGAAATATGCGTTGTCCAATTAAGCTTGTTCGCCAACGTTACTTCCTGCTTCTCGTCAGGAAGCAGAAACAAGCTAGGCTACTACGAAGCGAATCAACATGCATTATAGCCTACATTCATTGCACTACAGAAAACTAAACTAAACCTAGCTGTCCGGTACCAAAACATTTCCCGCAGGTAACGTTCTACATTACCGGGAAAAAACACTCTGCTGTGCAGAAACTCACTAGCTCGCTCGCTAGCTCGTAGCCCACACATGGAAGGTTGGAGTTATGCATCCGGCAATCCAGTGTTGAATAGCCTAACTGCTGTGCTTATGAACTCACTAGCTCGTAGCCCACACATGGAAGGTTGGAGTTACGCATCCGGCAATCCAGTGTTGAATAGCCTAACATTAAATGTATTTCATAGAATACTAATAGCCCTATTTTAAAACTGTATTTCCATATTTTACTGATGCAAACTATTTAGGCTGTACTAGCTATTTAGGCTGTATGTCTTTCAGCTAGAATGTGTTTGCGTCTAGCCCATTGTGCATGTATGTCTCCATGTAGACTTAATGTAGTTCATTAATTTACATGCTTCTTCATGATCCATAGCTCAGGTGGTGCTGTTCATTGTATTTCATTACACATTAAATACTGCTCATCTACAAACTCTTTTAATGTAATTGTGTGCTGTCTGTAATAGGATAACTGTTCTCATTCTTGTCAATAGAGGGCGTTATGGTTAAGCGAATGTCTGCATACATTTCTTTGGAATGCATGTCTCCGTGTTTATCTTCATGCATTATTCATCATTAGTTAGCTATAAAAAATAAGTGATATCAGATCAAAAACGTCTACGATGTAAAAAAAGCCAAGTTACTTACGCATAGCATACATAGCGCTGTCCATAAGTTCTTAATTCCAACTTGCAAAAACTAGGCCTGCCTTTAAAAGTCTTGATATCAAAATGTGGCCAAGTTACAACTAACAATATTGCCTATCGTAGCTCACACTAAATAAACTAGCTCTATTCCAAAGCAATGCTATCCGTAGACGTTTTTGATCTGATATAATATACATGAACTAGGGTATATTATTTTGTTTTTATTTTCAGGTTAGCTCGCGAGATAATATTTTGTAAAAAAAAAAAAGTATCTTATAACCTTGTTACGTTACCTGATGATAAATTAATATTGTAACAGTCGAGAGCTTGGTTAGCTTAATGCTGAAACAATATGTATCCATTATAGTGTACCACAGAGGGTTTAACTTTAGCAAACAACTTTCACAAACCTACTAATCACGTAAATCTCCTCAGAAACGTGTGCGGCGGATTTTTTATGTAAGCAGGGGGAGGGGCATCGACCAGGGTGAAGAGACGGGGCTACGCTGCGCACATAAGCCTATGATTTCAGATTTTGATTTTTTTTTTTGGTCAATCTGAAACTGGCGGTTGAAATTAAACTGTGGCGCGCCGCCACATCTTAATACATTAATGGGAAACACCTCTGTATTACAGCATATACAATAATAATGGAGAGGAGAACATTTTGGAATGACATCACATACAAAATTAATTGATAAACAGC
Organism: Synaphobranchus kaupii; assembly: GCA_029718625.1. NCBI lineage: Eukaryota > Metazoa > Chordata > Actinopteri > Anguilliformes > Synaphobranchidae > Synaphobranchus > Synaphobranchus kaupii. The sequence goes on along the minus strand of CM056379.1, from coordinate 76,994,003 downwards.
AGAGGCTGTAAAGAAAAAAATGGCTTGATTTTAGAAGAACTTTCCTACAACATAATGCAGGAAAATGACACGCGTGGTGTTGAAACTAAAGAAAGAATGGCCTATTAACACCGATAGAACAAAATGTGGAAGGTATGCAAAATGAGCAAGTCATGGGAGTGGGAGGAATAGACACGGGTAAACTTTTGAAGGAAGAAGACCACAGAGCGTTGAAAGGTAACTGTATTCAAAATTCATTATACTGTAAGCCATATTGAACACATATAGGCACAACAATTGTTTAAATTCAGAACTGCGTTTTTATAGTCTTCCGTCCTTTCAATAAAACAAATATAATGCCATATTAGCCTATATCTGAAAGTGAGAATTGATTAGTAGAAACATGTTTTAAATCCTGTCTCCTTTTGAGTGCTATACATTAGAGGATGCATTCGTCCTACAGCCCGACACCCTTCTCATGCATCCTGTTTGTGAGCTATAGGCTATATCAGTGCAGACAAATTACACCTGCTTTCAGGAGATATAAAAATTATCACGCAAAGATGAGAGTTGCTATTAATGCCTGCTTTAGTAAATCAGACGGAATACTTAATTGGCCTAATTTACATAATCTCCACCCTATTTTAGCGCTTTCACTCCAGGTATACATATGCTTCAACACATTTAACTATGCATCAAAAGGAAAGTCGCAGAGTGATGTTACCCCTGCAAATTACACCCCAATTACACCTCAAACCCATTGCGACCGTTTAGTAAATCCGATGTAGATGTTGCGACTTTTAAGCGATTGCTTTTGCGACGGAAAAGCAGTAGCAATCCTTTAGTAAATCCGGCCCTAAGAGTATGAATTAGGCTCTTTGAGCGAAGGTTTCAACCAATCTGCCCAGTGAGTCCATGTTTGAAATACAGTAGACCAACATAGCTACAGAACTATGTAGCAGTCAGATATAAAAAACGGAGTACTGGAAATCCCTGATAGTGTAGAGAGCTGAAGTTTGGCTTGGTGGTGCTCATTTGAATTTCCTGTCTTTTGTGGCTTTTCACCAAGCCACACTTCACACTTAAAACATAGTTTTTTGTTATTAATTATATAATGCATAAAGTAATTGAATCAAAGAGGCAAATGCACATGATATGATGGCTATATCCCCAAGAGCCCATATTTTTCCCCACTTCAATAGTAACATTCACATTGTAATGTTAGTTCATTACTAATAATTATGAATCTAATGTTAGAAATACTAATGTTTTATGCTTCTTATTTTTTCATTAAAGTAACCCTATGCACATTTAAATATATTCTTGTAATGCTTGTGCTTTCTCTATCTCCTTCCTCCTTCATTTCTCTTTGACAATGCCCTGGTCCTCATCTTTGATCCTCTCCTGATCCTTTCATTGCTTTACTTTCTTCACCTTCTCATGTCCTTCTATTTCCCTGCCCCAGGATGAGCTGAAGAAGCTGTATTCCCAATTGGAGATAAACAAGACCAAGAAGATGACTACCAACAATCCTCACTTGCAAAAGAAACGCATTTCCCGCCGGAGTATAGGACATTCATTCATGAAGCGCATAACAGAGATCCCAGAATCAATGAGCCACCAGTGCAGCCATGAGGACAGGGAGGGATCACTGGTGGTGAGAGGGGGGAAACAGTCAGCGTCATCCAATAAGAAGGTTTCCAGTAGCACCACGTTCAAGGAAGAATCAAAGTACTGTGTTTGCAAGTCACACAGCATCTATGACTATGTCAGAGATCATCAGCTCCACTCTAGTGACACTAAGGATGCCTCAATGCTGGAATCCTTAATAAGAATGACCCAGTCAAAGAAGGCTTCTGTGCACTCTGACACAGAGTCTGTGGATAATGTACCACTGGTGTACAAATCAGTCAGTGCCCACAACCTATCGGCTGACAAAAAGTTACTGCTGGAGCCCAACAAGTTAAGAAAGTCACTGAGTGTCATGACAAGAAATTACATGGCCTCTTCTCTGCATCCCAGCAAGACCAGCAGTCTTGAAGACACCTCACAACATGGCAAAGCAAACCTAGGGGAGAGAGATCCGTCAGAATATATTGCCACAATCAGGACACAAACTACAAATGCCCTTCTGTCTGGTTCATTTGACAAAGAAGTCTGCCCCTGGGAGATTCAGGATCACCTCCCTGAAAACAAGAGTCAGAAGCATGTCACTTATGCTCTGTCTCAAGACAGTGACCAAAGGACGCCAGAGAAGATAGAATCACCTAGCAACCAGCAAAGTCTATTTTCCCCTGGGAACACTTTACCCCATGATCCTCTAAGAGATAACGCTACTCTGTCAGGAGAGGAAATGCAGAAGGATGAGCGTAAAAAAGGAGATCAACACAGAATTGAGAATGAGGAATCAGACTCTGACTCTGAATCTAAGCCTAAGGTTCCTGTCTCCTCCAGTGCACCAGGTTCTCCCATCACAATCCAGATAAGACCGAAAGAGCATTGGGTCTTATCCTGCTATGATCACCCTCGTAGCTTTAGCCTCTCTGTAAAAGGCTTAGTTAAGTCTGGGAAGGCTAGTGGAAAGGATAAGAACAAAAACAGTTCAGATTGTAAGGAGGCCTACCTTATGTCACTCAAGACAGTCCCCAAGATGAAGAATGTGCCAACGAAGAATGACAACAAAGAGCAAGCCCACGTTCTGATTCCAAATGAATCACCTCTACTGAAGCAGCAAAGAAATGTGGCAAATGAGCGCATGCTGGGAGATAGTTGCATCTGTCCACAGGAAAAACTAGAATCAGAGCCAATAAAAAGCCAGAATAGTGCATACGCTAACATCTTCTCTGGGAAAATGGAGGAAGAACATCCCTCGAATGAGCATAATTGCACGATAAAGGGATCGGATAATACTTCGAAAAATACGCGTAATCAAAATGCACCTGCTCAGATGAGTGTCAATACAGAGATAGGTCCTAAGCCATTTCAACAGAAAACACAGAGACAGCAGAGCAGCATACCAGACATCGGTCCCTGTAGTGTGAAAGAAAGCAAAATCTTCACTGTCAAGGACACTGTAAGATCTGCCTCAATAGAGATTAAAGATATAGTGGCAATACTTAGGCAACGGAGTGTACATGCTAACATATGTCCTTGGGATGTGCAGGAGCCAGGAATAACCACAAAGAGACAGGCTAGTGAGCACATAAACATATGTCCATGGGAAACACAAGAACAAACTCCCAATCAGGGCAGTAAGGACAAAAATGATAAAGACACACAGACCACACTTATGACCACCACTAAAAAATCAAGGGAAAGAAATTATCAATCTCAAAGTGCTTTCAATGCAGAAGCGTGTCCCTGGGATGTTCCTGATCCATCATGCAAGCAGACACCACATAGGAAACAGAGCATAGTAGCAGATGTCTGTCCCTGGGATATTCCTGATCCATGTAAGCAGACACCACAGAGACAACAGAGCATAGTAGCAGATGTCTGTCCCTGGGATATTCCTGATCCATGTAAGCAGACACCACATAAACAACAGAGCATAGTAGCAGATGTCTGCCCTTGGGATTTTGAGGATCAAGAGAAGACAAAAAAACAGGAGAGTTTGCATACCAATATATTTTCCTCTAATTCCCAAGGGCAAAATAAATCGGCAACATCAGAGGACAATGACCATGTAAATATCTGTCCACGGGAAACCCAAGATGATTCTTTAGACAAGGAGGTCCAGTGGATATCTGAATACAGCCTAAAGCCCACTCTTGCAAGTGCTACTAAAAAACATTTGGATAGACAAATGCCATCTTGGAAAGGGGTTAAGTCAGAAAGGTACTCCTCAGAAGTCCTTGAATCATCCCAAGCCACAGCGAAAATTAATTGGTGCAATATAGCAGATATCTGTCACTGGGACGCGGAGGAACCAAGGGAGACAATAAAAAGGCAGAAATGTCTACATACTGACATCTGCCCTTGGGAAACACAAGAGATTCCTAGTGAGGGCAACCAGAAAGATGTGATGTACCCTAAGCACACTATCATAACAACCCTTAAAAAGTATGGTGACCAGATTTTGCCAATTCAGACTAGTTTGAAGGTAGAGGTGTATCCCTGGGACATTCCTGAGCCATGCCAACAGACACCAACTAAACAGCACAGCAGCATGACAAAGGTTAGTCCCAGGGATGTGGAAGAAAGTAACCTTTGCCGAGAGAAACAGGGTACTCCTAGGTCCTCTTTAGAGAGTGTGAATGAAGCAGAGAAGACAAAACAGCTACAGAGTGGACATGAAAACATCTGCCCTTCGCAGTTAGAGGAAACAGAGAAGACTAAAAAAAGACAGGAGAGTGTTACACCAGAGCAATCAAGCAGTGATAAAGACATGTGCCAACCTCAAGAACTTGCAAACATGGCTGACATTTGTACATGGGAAATAGAGGATATAAAACCCTGTCTTGTTAAGCAGGCAGCTATCAGGTTATCCTCAGATGAGGCTGAGCCATTAGAGGCAACAAGTAATAAGGAAGGTGTTTTTTCTGAAATGCAAGAAATGGAGGAGCCTGAAAAAATGACGATAAAACATTACCGTGTCCGTGCTGATGTCTGTCCTCGGGAAACTGAGGAGAGAAAAAAACAGGAACATATCCATGCTGACATTTGTCCATGGGAAACGCAGTCCCCTGAAAAGATTACTCATGCTGATGTCTGTCCATGGGAAAGAGTAGAGCAGGAAAAGGGAAAAAAACAAGAGCGTGTCTATGCTGTCTGTCCATGGGAAACTGAGGAAGTTGAGTGGTCCAGTGGTAAAGAAATAACAAGTGGGACAACTAACCAGAGGGAAATCTGTGAAAGGGAGAAGGATAAACAAAGTAAGACTACAAGAGATGAAACAGGCACTAAGGCTCCAGAACCCTTCAAGATAGAAGGGAATTCAAATCAACCTATAGCCAGCCTGTCAGTGAAGTCAGATGGAGCTAAATCCAATCTGTCTTTAGCTCGTCGTGATGCACTCTGCCCCTGGGAAATGCAGGAGGTCAAACCGCCATTGCTTGATAAGGAAGATAGCAATTCAAACATCACTCCCTGGGAATGTGAAGATATAGATAATGACCATGATGCCGAGAGTGCAGCAGAGACATTTTTCTTCCCTGCTGACTTGTGAGCCACAAACCAGCCACTCTCGAGCACACGCTAAACCACAGTATACATGTCTCTGCCTCCACAACCTGAGGACTTTGCTGGGGTGATCATAATGTCTCTGTTGTTCCTAAACAGACATCTGCTCAAATACAGTACACCACTGAGTCACAGTCTGCCATACAGCTCTGACAATATACTGTATGTGAATGTTTCCCTCTCCTTGATTGAAAGTAGTCTTGAAGCTGTCCCCTTTCTTCATCCTGATGAAACCCATACTACATCCTGAAATGATGACAGATGAAACAAAAATTAAGATTTAAAGCTAAATATATTAAGTGACTTCAGTACATAATGACCACATTCAAGGCAAATCACTTCTCTGTGTTGTATTTCAGGTTTCAATTGTATGGTTCATTTGATTTTCCGATGCAGTACTTCTCAACCCTGGTCCTAGAGGGCAGCAGGGTTTTCTGGTTTTTGCTGTTACTCAGCAATTAATTGGTCAGTTAAAGCAGATTGATTACAAATTACAGTTGATTCCTCCCACTACTGCCGGAACTCCTACAATATTATATTTATTGTAATCCAGCCTCCTGGTTTTGTTTTGCTTATACTATAAGGCAGGGGTGTTCAATCTTATCCGGAAAGGGCCGGTGTGGGTGCAGGTTTTTGTTTTAGCCCAGCACTACAACACCTGATTCAACTAATTAACTAATCGTGCTCTTCAATCAAGACCTTGATAAGTAGAATCAGGTGTCATAGTGCTGGGCTAGAACAAAAGCCTGCACCCACACCGGCCCTTTTCGGGTAAGATTGGACACCCCTGCTATAAGGGAGTACTGTTAGTCTTCTAATTCAGTAGCCTAATTTATTTCAGTAAACCAGAGTATCATCTGTTCAACCCCTGGTAAAGCCTTGCATGTTTGCTATATTTGATTTAAGTGTACTATGTATGTCTAGGTCTTGTCTGTTTATGTAATGTGATTGATCAGGTTGGTATACTACGAAGCAGGATTACTGGTCAACTGGATAACTGCACTGAGTAAAAGCCAGAACAGCTCTTTTTACTTCAGTCCATGTTCCAGCGCAGTTATCAAGGTAAATCCTGCTTGTAATAGCCCCCTGCAAGTGGACATTGTATTAATGTGTTGTTTTATATTTATTTTTCTTCTTTGAAAAGCACGCATTTGACGCTGCTTGCTGGATTGGTGCGTGCTGGGTGGTGACATGTTGTGCATGTTGGGCTGTTGCTCAGATGCTCGGTTGGTTTGTTTATGTTTATATTGCTCTGATGTGTAGTCTGTTGACGCTTGCTCAGAGTCCATGTATAAAGGCTATTAGATTGTATTTATTATGTGTAGCCTACAAGTTAATTAACAGAGGTGTTTGTAGTATAAGGATTGAAACTGACTTTCGAATGCCGCGCCTAGCCTTGGGTAGGCATGTATTTACTACTAATTCTGGAGCATCACCACTGAATAATGAAACCGCCATGTAGCACCAGCAAGAAAAAATCTCTGGCTCTGCTCCTGATTCAAATTTCTAAATTCTCAGCATGACATGGTTATTCAAGCTCCTATACAGTATACAACAGAAGTGAGTACACCCCTGTGCAATATCACTTAAATGTCAAATGATTCAAAATTGTATCACCTCTCAATAATTGCATTTTCCTGTTGACAAGTAGAGTGTTCCTCTTATGAACAATCAAAAACAAATACTTTAGAAAGACTATAGTGAAAATACAGGGCTCAAAGTAGAAACTCAATGCAACAAAAGTGAATACACCTGTGATCACTGACACACAAGTTAGAAAACCTGTGATCATTGAAACAAAATTGAGTACACCTGTGATTTCCAATTAGCCTAATTGCACAGGGGCTACTATAAACCTAAAAAATGTGTTTCTCATTAATGGCTCAATACAGTCCTGAAATTGGGATGGCAGGTATGCCATCTGCTAAGTTACGGCATGGCCCATACCTATACAGCACCGAGAGTTTGCCACTTTTCAGGGTTTTGGGTTATTTTGCCGTTTCTTCTTCTTCTTTTTCCTGCTGAATTCGTCATCAAATATGTCAATTCCCTCAAAGAATAATTCTTCCCATTGGACTACATCTGATCAAAGTAGTCTGGTCAAAAAGTAGCCAATTGGAAGATACACAGGCAAAATTAACTCTGCACACACGTAATGCATTTGATTGACATAAGGATGTAAAGACATCATGCTTTTGGACATACAGTTGAAGTCTGAAGTTTACATACCCTTAGGTTGAAGTCATTAAAACTCATTTTTAACCACTCCACAGATTTCATGTTAGCAAACTATAGCGTGGGCAAGTCAGTTAGGACATCTACGGCCGGCAGTGTAGTATAATGGTTAAGGAACTGGACTTGTAACCGAAAGGTTGCAGGTTCGATTCCCAGGTAGGACACTGTCGTTGTACCCTTGAGCAAGGTACTTAACCTGAATTGCTTCAGTATATATCCAGCTGTATAAATGGATACATGTAATAAGAAGTTGTGTAGTCGCTCTGGATAAGAGCGTCTGCTAAATGCCTATAATGTAATGTAATGTACTTTGTGCATGACACAAGTCATTTTTACAACAATTGTTTACAGATTATTTCACTTTTAATTCACTATATCACAATTCCAGTGGGTCAGAAGTTTAGATACACCAAGTTGACTGTGCCTTTAAACAGCTTGGAAAATTCCAGAAAATGATGTCATGGCTTTATAAACTTCTGATAGGCTAAGTGACAATATTTGAGTCAAGTGGAGGTGTACCTGTGGATGTATTTTAAGGCCTACCTTCAAACTCAGTGCCTCATTGCTTGACATCATGGGAAAATCAAAAGAAATCTGCCAAGACCTCAGAAAGAAAATTGTGGACCTCCACAAGTCTGGTTCATCCTTGGGAGCAATTTCAAAACGCCTAAAGGTGCCATGTTCGTCTGTACAAACAATGGTACGCAAGTATAAACACCATGGGACCACGCAGCCGTCATACCACTCAGGAAGGAGACGCATTCTGTCTCCTAGAGATTAATGTGCTTTGGTGCAAAAAGTGCAAATCAATCCCAGAACAACAGCAAAGGAACTTGTGAAGATGCTGGAGGGAACAGGTACAAAAGTATCTATATCTACAGTAAAACAAGTCCTATATGGACATAACCTGAAAGGCTGCTCAGCAAGGAAGAAGCCACCACTCCAAAACCACCATAAAAAAGCCAGACTACAGTTTGCAACTGCACATGGGGACAAAGATCTTACTTTTTGGAGAAATGTCCTCAGGTCTGATTAAACAAAAATTAAACTGTTTGGACATAATGACCATCGTTATGTTTGGAGGAAAATGGGTGAGGCTTGCAAGCCGAAGAACACCATCCCAACCGTGAAGCACGGGGGTGGCAGCATTATGTTGTGGGGGTGCTTTGCTGCAGGAGGGACTGGTGCACTTCATAAAATAGATGGCATCATGAGGAAGGAAAATGATGTGGATATATTGAAGCAACATCTCAAGATGTCAGCCAGGAAGTTGGTCGCAAATGACTTCCAAATGGACAATGACCCAAAGCATACTTCCAAAGTTGTGGCAAAATGGCTTAAGGGCAAGAAAGTCAAGGTATTGGAGTCGCCATCACAAAGTCCTTACCTCAATCCAATCGAAAATTTGTGGGCAGAACTAAAAAAGCGTGTGCAAGCAAGGATGCCTACAAACCTGACTCAGTTACAACAGTTCTGTCAGGAGGAATGGGTCAGAATTCCAGCAACGTATTGTGAGAAGCTTGTAGAAGGCTACCCGAAACGTTTGACCCAAGCTAAACAATTTAAAGACCATGCTAACTTCTGACCCACTGGGAATGTGATGAAAGAAATAAAAGCTGAAATAAATCATTCTCTCTACTATTATGCTGACATTTCACATTCTTAAAATAAAGTTGTGATCCTAACTGACCTAAGACAGGGAATGTTTATTAGGATTAAATGTCAGGAATTGTGAAAAACTGAGTTTAAATGGGCTTGGCTAAGGTGTATGTAAACTTTCAACTTCAACTGTATAATGAAGTGCACACATGATGATATGTCACCCAATAGAGTAATCGCTACAATATTTGTCAAAACCATCATCGTCGCCACTTTGTTGTGTGTGGAAGCTTGCTTGCTAAGTAACAATTGCCAGAAAATTTACAGCTGTATAATCTTTGTGGGAAGCTCATTTCTATTTTGAAATGCATTCTAGATAATTTCACATGCAAACCGCACTTAATATCGGTTCATGACTCGGATAGCTACATGACTACAAGGTAGGCCATGAAAGCCTCGGGTTCAATTTGTAACGGTTAACCCCAGACAGCACACTAAGCTCAGCTCAGTCTGTGGGGGATAGGCGCTCCATCTGTCGCTACGTAGCATGGACGAAGATGCGTCATCTCCCGCAGACAGATAGCCACAGGGCCAATGTAGCTGTGGTAGCTGTGCTGTCTGGACAAAGCTGCAGTTAGCGAGCTTGCTAACTTCAGCTCAGTTCAGTTAAAATGAAAAATGAAACCACTTAGCTACCTTAGCTAACGTTAGTGTAGCTAGCTAGCTAGCCAGTGCTGTCTGGCATATGGAATCCGTGATCATCATTAAGGTTAGCTGGACGGGTAATTATTCACGCATTCTCACATACACCAAACCCTCTGACCACATTACACCCGCCCTCATTCAGCTACACTGGCTACCAGTCCACTACTGCATTTAATGCAAAATCCTCCTGTTGACTTACAGAGCCTTACACAACCTTGCAGCCCCCTACCTTTCTGAACTCCTTCAGGACTACGCCCCAACCTGCACTTTACGCTCCTCCTCTGCTGGTCTACTCATTATTCCTCCCATCTGACTCACTCCTGTTGGTCCATGAGCAATCAGTGCTGCCGCTCTTGCACTCTGGAACTCCCTCCCCACTCACATCAAACATGCAGATACACTCCTTCAAAAAACTGCTCAAAACACACCTATTCACCGATATCTCCCTTGAATAATGTTTGCTGGCTGTGTTCCATTATGCACACTTGTGTAGGGACAACGGACTACATTTCCATTCATTCCACAGGAAACCCAAAAGACATTTAAAACACGGCCACAGCCAATCATGTCTCTTGGAAATATGAGACACTAAGGGTCCCTATTCAATTCTCTTCCACTTCTCTTCCTCGATAGTGCTGCACAAGAGGCAGCACTCCAATTTGTCTTCCCCCTTTTGATAGCTACACAGCTAGACCACCCAACTTTATCATACAATGTACAGTGATGCGTACCATAGGCATCGCCAGTAATAAACCTAAGGGCAGAATGATAAACGGTGTCCAGAGGCTTGAGAATAGAGGCAGATGCATGTCTGTACACTACCTCGCCGTAATCCAATACAGAAAGAAAAACTGCCTCGACAATCCTTTTTCTACAAAATATTGGAAAATTTGATTTATTTCTATAAAGAAAACCAATTTTTTCTCTTCGTTTTTTGACAAGATTGTCGATATGAAATCTAAAAGTAAGTTGATTGTCAATCCAAATACCGAGGTATTTATAGACAGTGACTCTTTCGATACAGGATCCTTGCTTAGTAGAAATTTTACAATCAAAGTCACTAGCATCTCTAGGTTTAGAAAACAGTATAACCTTGGTTTTATTTGCATTTAAAACAAGTTTAAGGTCACTTAGTGCTGTTTGGAGAATATCAAAGGAGGTTTGCAAATTCTTTACAGCGAGATCAGCAGAATCTGCAATACAAAACAAAAGTGTATCATCTGCGTACAGGTGGACATAACATTGAGTTCGAGATGAAAGCATGTTATTTATATAAATTATAAAAAGAACTGGACCCAAAATAGAACCTTGCGGGACCCCCTTTGTAATCGACAAAAACTCAGAATGGGCAGATCCGAAGTTCATTGACTGCTGTCGATCAAAGAGATAATTTAAGAACCAGGAATATGCACCAGGACTAAAACCAATCCTGCTCAAAGTATCCAAGAGCAAAGGATGATCAACAGTATCAAATGCCTTGGAGAGATTCACAAAGATAGCAGCACAATGTTTCTTCTCATCCAAGGCACTGACAATATTATTTAAAACAACAGTGATAGCAGACACAGTGCTGTGCTGGGGCCTAAACCCTGATTGATGCAGGCTTAAAACCGAGTTGGCACTAAGAAATTCTTTAAGTTGATGGTTCACTAAGTGTTCCAGAATTTTAGCCAAGCAGGACAGCTTAGAAATTGGTCTGTAATTATTTGGGTCACACCTGTCACCGCTTTTGTGCAGGGGGACAACATGAGCAGTTTTCCAGACAATAGGAACTACACCAGTTGAAATGGAGAGATTAAAAATATGAGCTATGTATTCAGCAATCAAAGGAGCAGAAATGCGAAGAAAGAGAGGGTCTAACATATCTTCACCGGTAGATTTCTTTGGATCGATTGCTTGAAGAGACTTCATGACTACACTCGGGTGAAAAGGATTTAAAATAAATTGAGAGGCAGCTTTCTGAGAAGATAAATTATTATTATTACAATTACTGCCAACATTATCACTGCAATTTTCATTATCGTCATAATTAACAAGGGGTTTGTCAGCATTAAATGGAGAAGATCCCTGAGCTTTGTCATCAAAGAGATGGCCCAGCAGCAAAGTGTCTATTAAAAGCAGAGCAAATCTCACTCATGTAACAAGCAGTCATCAAATTTGACATGACTAGGTAAGGAGGTAACAGAATTATTGTTGGGTTTAACAGCTTTCCAAAAATGTTTCGGGTCTGAATAGGTACTGGAGACTAGATTAAGATAAAAATCAGTTTTAGCCTTCCTAACAAGGGCAGTGCATTTGTTTCGGACTGTTCTAAAAAGACTCCAGTTTGAGGCCATGTTACTGCGTCTAGCGAGAGACCAGGCTTTGTTACGCTCTATAAATAAAGCAGACAGTTCTGAAGAAAACCAAGGGCTAGATCTGTTTTTCACCCTAACCTTTCTAAAAGGAGCATGTTTATCTACAACTGAGATAAATGTCTTAGTAAAAAAATCCAAAGATAATTCAACGTCAGGAATACCAGAGGTGAGATGAATGTCACTATTAAAGAGATCGTTAAGAAAAGCTTGTTCATTAAAAATCTTTACATTTCTCTTAACAATAATTTGTGATGAGGTTTTCTTTGTGTGGGAATTTCTGATACAAGCAATCGGACAATGGTCACTGATTCCTAAATCAAAAACATTTTATCCCTTCTGTTAGAGAAAATTAAATCAATTAATGTAGATTTTGAGGGTTCTTTTAAATTCAGTCTAGTAGGATCATTAATTAATTGAGAAAAATTAAGACTGGAAGAAACCTCCTTTAAGTACTCAGAGGAAGCATTCAACCAATTAACATTAAAATCACCCAGAGCGATGATTTCAGAATTACTATAGTGGGAAAGTAGCTCAGCAAGGCGGTCTATGGATCTAAGATCGGCAGAGGGAGGTCCATAAACCCCGACTACAGTTATGGAATTATGAGTTCCAGTGATTCATTTCAGGGCAATAAATTCAAAGCACTTTGGCTCAGTGACAGCACACAAAACAGAAACAGAGAAACAAGATTTAACATAAATGACCACTCCTCCCCCTCTTCCAATTCTATCAATTCTAAAAAATATTATAATTATCTATGGCAATTTCAGAGTCATCAATGCTATTTTTGTAGCCAAGTTTCTGAAAGAACTAAAACATCCGGATCGGTATGGGAGATTAATAAATTCACATTATCTAATTTCTGATGTTTGAGAAGGCTTCTGATGTTCCAGTGAATTAACCCTAGACCTTTTCTGGATTTAAGCGTGTCTGGGTTAAAATCACAGAATTGAGAGGGCTCGGATGGACTAGAAGCTGAAGTAGATGAAAGTTGAATACGTGCAACCGAACAGAGCACTTGCATACCACGGCAAACTCGACCACTACGACGGCGGTGGTCAGACAAACCATTGGTCACACAAACAGAGATAGGAAAAACAGCAGTATCAACAGTAGGACAGTAGGGGGAGCTCTCATGGGAGACAGTGGGCTGAGGTTGTACCATAGAGGGAGAGGGAAGTTCCGGCCTGTGCATGTAATATGTAAATATGTTAATAATGGAAGCAGACTCTTATGCGTGTTAGGTTTTGCTCCTGAAGGGGCGAAAAACCAAATAAAAACCTCCCGTCAGCAAGAAGGTGGCCAAATTAGCTAACCGGCTGCTAGCTGAGTGCTTAACGGAGGAAAAAGTGGAAAATTCCCTCTCGGCAACAAAGATTTTTACCTTAGGAGCGAATCAGTCTAACCGGTTTGATATGGATTTTAGAACTCTAATATCGATTACAAACTGAAGCACAATGATATCCTCCTCCCTAATTTCCAAACGCTAACAACTCTTCCACCAGCTCTACCTCCAAAAAGGAAATGCGCACCTACAGCAGGCACGCGCAGAGCAGCAGTTGAAGTAGCACCTATGCAGAGGGAGTGACTTGCGGAAAACCAGACCCATGGTAGCATTGACTTGTGTTGAAATAGCCTGAAAGACTTATACAGGAGCAAACAGCGCTGGCAGCAGGCAGGAAGTGAGCGTCAAAATGAAGTCCGGTTTTTGCCCCTTGCTTTTAGTGTAAACTACGCACCAACGGTGCCCCGCCAGCACCAGTTGCAGACACCGCATACACCAATGCAGCCTCCAAATGCATATAGCACGCACACAAATGGCGCTTTTAGCCTCAGAACAGATAGCGCACACACTAGCATTTATTTTAGTTAGCTGCAGAGAGCACATAAACTAAAGGTCTTACAAGAATAAATCGCATGTTGAAACAAAATGCAAGCTCCTTATTGTTCATAAATCTTGCCCATCAAATTCTACATTTATTTTAGAGGAAGGCAGCATTTTTATTCTGACTCCAGCCATTATGTAATGCTGCTTTTGCTTTAGCTCCATTGAGCACGCATTGAGAAATACGTGAAAACGTAATGCAGTGTTTACATTTAGCCAGTGCGCATGCTCTGGTTCCAAAAAGCACCATAGTCTAACATGGCAGCCTCCATGAATTGGCTTCATGCGCCAATGAGCAGCTCTCATAGGAATCCAGGGAACCGGCAAGCCGTCTCCAGTTCGTATACATCTCGATGATACTGCTACCATGTGAACGAAAGATTTTAGATTTCACAAGATATACAACTGGTGCTTTGCCCTATTGTTTTCATTTGTTGCACAAGGGGAAGTGATCAGGCATGCACAGTAGTCTTTTCAGTTATCTTAGCAACTGAATTTACATAACGTAGCCTATGCTTAGAGCGAGGGTTCATGGTAGTGTAGCTTAAGAGATCCTGATTGGTCCGTGTGAGTGAGGGCAGATATGGACATGATGGAAGGAAAACAAACAGTCACAAACGAAGTTAGTATAAGCGTGTGAGTATGTTTTGCGGCTGGTTTTAAGGTCTCTCCCGCTAAACTGTAAGCTGAACAATGTTCATTGGTGGAAATAAAGAGCCACATTAACGAAACCTGCGTCCTCGCCATTTGCATGGGACCGTAACGTTGATAAATTGGGCAATTACCCCGAAGCTGTGAGCTCGCAGCTTGGTCCTGAAACCGGAAAATAGCAGCCATTAACAACTTTGGTTCCCCCGTGTCTCCAACTACGGCTCGGAGGTTAGACGGGAAAAGGTGACACGTATTTGTGTGCAAGGTAGGCTGCCAGAGAATGCATAGCATTTGTGCTAGCCACCATGAGCGATAATAGGCCAACTTAAGAATACCAGTTTAGCTTCCGGATTCCATTTTGCAGTAGCTAGGCTACAACAACGAGTATCTCTCGGTAGTAATGTGCAACATAACGTTTCCCAACGGGATACAAATACCTAACATTTAACACAACAAAACAACAGCAGTATAAACTAGCAAAATATCCCAAATTAGTCATGATTACCTAGCTTTTACAAACCTCCTGACAGTAAATCAGCTACCGAGTAACGTTAGCCTAGCTAATCGACCAACAACCACAATGTAACTTTACCAAAGTCCCGTTTTACTGGAGGGCGTCAGCAAAGCACACTAGCCCATGTAAACACATACAATTAATGTTTTAAAGCAGATGGTGTAGCTCCCGAGGGCTCATGTAAAACGTTAGCATGCTGACAGGCGTATTTGGCTACTAACAAAATGATAGCAACAACCGGTTAGCAAGTTTTGAATAAAAAACACATTGAAGCAACCGAGCTAAGGGGTTAATAAAGACCGGGTTCCACGGATGGTCCGCACGTTTTAAATGGTCATACTGAATTTGCATACATGCGTCAACTTTACATGACATAGGAATCCGCTTCTAGTAAACTCCAAGAAGACCTCCGCCTTGACGAAAGCATAGGACGCCAGTCACGCAGCAGAGCTTGCAACCGCACACAAGCTAGAATATCTGCGCAAAAACAACCGTGCAAAACATTTTAAGCAGGGAAAACCTAGGTTAGTCTAGGCATGGCTAGCAGCAGCAGGGCGCAGCAAAGTGACAGCAGATTTCTTTTAACACAAGCCGTAAGCAAACAAAGAGCAGCGCATCAGCATTCAAGCAGTGCAGGGCGAACGGATTCTTGGCTTAAAAAGGGCGCTCCATTAGAGGTGTGTGCATGTGATTGGTTGAGTATGGGACGTTTGATTGCTAGCCGACTATGGTCGGCTATGATAAGAGTTTCCTGACAGAACTTGCTCTGCGCACGTTAAAACGTTTGCGACGCTCATGCCTTAAATATAATGCAGACATATTATAAATACTGCTTAGGTCATGCTGTCAGTAACTGTCACAAGCTCAGCTTCGGTTAATAGTAGTTTCCGGAAAAACTTCTCTTTATTTAAATATGGAGCCGGAGTATTCGTTTTTCGACTGCCCTGCAGAACCCCCTTCACATAAACGCACTCGTCAAGCTACGCAATATGCTATGAACGGCATACGCTTCTCTTTTGCTTAATTTCTCCAATTAAATTTAAACCGATAGGCTAATACTGTGGCTTGTGGTACGAGCATACTCAGCATAGCTATGAAATATGAATTTATAAAATATGAATTCAATTAAATTTTATTTGTATTGCGCTTTTTACAGAGAGCTGTCACAAAGACTGTATAATAGCATATTATTAAGAGACATGATTAAGACACCGTAGGCTAATTTTGTTGAGTGTCAGACCTTGCACTTCACTTCGTGACACTTGAAAGATATCCCACCCTCTGCCTGCCAGTGAAAAAGATGTGTTCAACATCGTTACTCTATACATTATGGTCGACCAAAATCAATAGAACAATCTACAATGCATGGTTCATAGCACGTACCACAATCCACATTCTGGGTCTTGTCAAGTATGGAAGTCCACATCCTGGGATTTTAGAATATGCTTGATTTTTGCATTCTTGCGCACTAATGACAAACAAAATGGCGCTATGCGCACTGACTAGAGTGCAAGTATGCATAATGGAACACAGCCTCTGTCTCGGAGATGCAATTGTGCATTTGTGTGACTGTCTATGCATGCACGTTTCTGTGGGGGGAGGGGCAGCGAGTAGAGTCAGTGATGAGAGCCAGAGAGGCGTTTTATGAAGTGACAGGGCTACAGTACCCACATACGACAATTTTTATCTTTGATATCTTTTTTTGCTCAATTTGAAACTGTGGCAGTATGTGGCGGGCCGCCACAGTTTAATACATTAATGGGAAACACTGTTTTCTATGCTTGTATGCTCCTATTTTTGATGTCTATGTCTATATTGTGTCTGTTTCATCTAATTGTTTTATAAGGTGTAATTTTATTACTTGCATTTTTCCTGCCTCAAACCCACACCCAAATCCCACTGTTGGAGTCAGTAGGACCAGTGGATTGTAAATAACAGCTGAGCGGACAATCCAACAGAACACAGAGGGGTGTAAATGAAAGTGGACACCCTAACAAGACATGGGACATCAAAGCCTTTTTGGTAAACATGGGACTGTTTTGCGACCCTTTGACTCCTAACGACATCACTGGACTTTCCTAGAGCAGGAACCCAGGATTTCTCATGGGAAAGCAGATGACCGGGACAGGTTCAAACAGGAACATATTCTGAACTGAAGCAGCATATGTATAAATCATCTTATGTATGTGCAGTATGTGCATAACAATAACTGAATAACATGATAAATGTGGTGGACCGGGAATAATATCAATTGAAATGATGGGTATGTGAAAGTACAGGAGGGGGCAAAATAAAGAATGTGTTTGGAAGGAGGATTGTAGGTTATCAAAGCTGTGCTTGTCCACATAAGTGTCTGGATCATAGAGTTGCCATGACATGGACCTCACCACTAGAGCAATGATAGGTAAAATCACAAGATCAAGTATCTCATTACTATCACTAGATCAGGGGGGGAGTAGACAATACAGTTTCTCTTCCTGGAGGAGAGGGGGGGTCTATTGGTGGTGGGGTGTTGCAGCTTCCTGGCCAGACCTTATTTGGACAAAGGGAATTGTGGAATGTGGAAGGCCTGCTCAAGATTGCATTTAAAGTGTAAGCACCAGATAATTTAAAGCGCTGGAAATTCAAAAAATGTGAAATAAAACTGACTCTGGTTTAAAATTAAGTAATCATAAAGTATATGAATGTTATATAAATGTTGGATCGATGTTTAAAAAGTGTTTCCAGTACCGCTTTCGCCCCGCCTCCAACATTTTTCGTATTATAAAAGAAAGTTTTTTGTCAAAACGCTGACGTCATACATGGTACTGTCAACATTCTTCAGCAGCTTCCCCATAGAGTACGTCAGGCGGGGGCGGAGTCTGGTTTCGGAAGTAAATTCCCTATAACAGATAGAACGGGCTTCGGAGACTATCGACTATTTCTTGAAATCTGATTTATAGAATGAGCCGAAACGTTCCTGGATTATCCTGTGTGGTATAAGGATATAGACCATATATCGCATGTTCCAATTAAAATTTTTTAAAGTAACGGATTAATGATTGTAGTTTGACTTGTAGTCCACTTTAATGGACTACATATCCAGTACTGCAACCCACGGGTGGTTCTCGACCAATAAGATATCATCTTGTCTGTCTGGACATTTTTGGCAGAATGGCAGTACTGCCGCTGAAGACAAGGTAACGTTAGCTTGCTAAGTTCCGAAACTATGCTATGGTTAACCACATAAAGCAATTGTAGCTTTTAGTCCTTCAAGCTAGCTAGCTAACATTAGAAAAAAGTGTTTAAAAACGGGGCTGTGTGCTACTGCTGGCTAATGTTATATGACAACGTTTGGAGACTGCTGCTCATCCAGAGGGAATTATGGGACGTCGAGTTTTTAAACGGTGCCATATGGAGCTCAATAACTGACAAAAGTATATGAATTTGAATTGAGTATATTTGAATTATATACGTGTGACATTTCATAAACTTGAATTTTTTGTGGTGTATTTCATAAATTTGCATTTAAACGTAGATTGAAATTCAGATTTTCAAAATTCAGATCCATAAATACAAATCTCTCTGATTCAAATTTCTGAAATTCAGATTTTCAAAATTCAGATCCATAAATACAAATCTCTCTGATTCAAATTTCTGAAATTCAGATTTAAAAAATTCAGATTCATAGATACAAATCTCTCTGATTCAAATTTCTGAAATTCAGGTTTTAAAAATTCAGATCCATAAATACAAATCTCTCGGATTCAAATTTCTGAAATTCAGGTTTTAAAAATTCAGATCCATAAATACAAATCTCTCGGATTCAAATTTCTGAAATTCAGATTTAAAAAATTCAGATTTTATGTTAACTAGGCCAAAGGTGAAGCATCTGGGCTTCCCAGGAAAAGTAGAAGCTTTCGGAACTGTTGAACTCGCATTTAGCCAATCACAGAGCTGCTAGACTTCAGCTAGCGGCGGCAAGTGCAGCAACGCTGTTATTCACGCCGTGGTGCAGATGACGAGCCGTAATGTTAACGAGGTAAGTATATAGTTATATAGCCTACGTTAGTTATATACAGGGTTGATAAACACTCAAAGCGCTGTATTGCTACTAGTGTGATATATTTTGCATTAGCTAATAGTGGTCGAATTGTAAAATGTTTTCCGCAGGCAGGTACATCCATCTTGCCGTTCCTTTTCATTTATTTCAAAAAATATATTAATTTTGCCGTATGTAGCCTATGCAATATGTCACGTTTAGCCAAAACAAAACAAAAATGTCAGTAATAGTATGCTTACCTGCGAATCTATAATGTTTTAGCCTATTTTTTCCATGAATAAACGTGGCTTTTCTTCGTCCTAAAGAATTGGTGTTGTTATGGATTAAAGCGCTTTATAATAAATGAAAAGGAACGGTAAGATCGGATGTAGGCTAGCTACCTGCCTGCGGAAAACATTTTACAATTCGACCACTGTCGCTAACCACTGACAGCAAGCTAACGTAGACTAAGGCTGGCGTAGGTAGAGAACATTAGCTAACGCAAAATAGTCACACTAGTAGAATACAGCGTTTTGAGTGTTTATCAACCCTCTTTACATATACACTACTCACAAAAAGTTAGGGATATTTGGCTTTCGGGTGAAATTTATGGAAAATGTAAGTTCACGCTACAGTGATATTATACGTATCATGAAAGTAGGGCATTTAAGTAGAAGCATGCAATGGTGATTTCCTCATCTCAAACAATTTATTGAAACAAAAGCCAACAACAGTGGTGGGTATACCACAACAAAAATGTCAATGTCTCAATAACTTGTCATGTGCCCTTGAGCATCAATTACAGCTTGACAACGACGTCTCATGCTGTTCACAAGTCGACTTATTGTCTGCTGAGGCATGGCATCCCACTCTTCTTGAAGGGCGGCCCTCAGGTCATTGAGGTTCTGGGGTACAGAGTTACGAGCCTCTACACGGTGAGTCAGCTGATCCCATAGGTTTTCTCTGGGATTCAGGTCTGGAGAAAGTGCAGGCCACTCCATTTGAGGTACCCCAGTCTCCAGCAGCCTTTCCCTAATGATGCGACCTCGATGAGCTGGAGCATTGTCTTCCATGAAGATGAAATTAGGCCTGTGTTGTTCATGCAGGGGCACAATGACTGGATTAATGATGTTATTCAGGTAGTATGGGCTTGTCACTGTACCATTCACAAAGTGTAGGGCAGTTCTGTATTGACTAGACACACCTGCCCACACTGTAACACCGCCACCACCAAAGGGTCGTCTGGTGACAACAGTGGCTGATGCATAGCGCTCTCCTTGACGTCTCCAACATCGTTGGCGGCCATCATTTCTGCTCAACGTGAATCGACTTTCATCAGAGAACAGCACTGAGGCCCACTGGTCCCTCGTCCAGCGTAAATGCTCCCTGGCCCATGCAAGACGATGACGCCTGTGCCTGGTGGTGTGGTCAGGTACCCTTGCAGGTCGTCTAGCACGCAGACCACGCTGATGTAAACGGTTTCGAATGGTCTGACGTGACACTTGGGTGCCTCTCACCTCCCTTAAATGTGCCTGGAGTTGAGTGGCATTCATCATCCGGTTCCGCAGGGCACTGTTCACAATGAAGCGGTCATCAGTGTGGGATGTGGCCAAAGGACGTCCACTTCTATGCCTTTCTGTGACTCTTCCAGTCTCTCTGTATCTCTGTTGCAACCTGCTGATGACACTCTGTGACACTCTAAGCTCAGTGGCCACTTCCCTCTGAGAACATCCTGTTTGAAGCCTCGCAATGGCGAGGTACTGTTGATCAATTGTTAGGTGTCGTCTTGGTCTCATGATGTCAAAATGTGAACAGCATGATGAAGAGGACTGTTTAAATACCAATTCTAATTGAACCAGGAAATGTATTGGTCGATTCATGGATCAAACACCTGTTGTGAATTTTGCCGTTCAGCTCCTTGTTAGAGAACAGCAAGTCGTGCAAAAAGTACTGAAACATTGAATAGTTGGACATGTGCATTCAAAAGTTTAGAGAAGGTCAAATTAATTTCACCTGTAAAGGTTATAGTGCATTTTAGGTTCATCCTGAAATTTCACCCGAAAGCCGAATATCCCTAACTTTTTGTGAGTAGTGTACATGCGAATTACTAGAATTTATATCAATAGAACCTAGAACTAACAAGTGGTCACTGCTATGCAGAGATGGAACACAACTAATTATGAAATTCAAGTCATCTTTTAAACTATTAATTTTTATTACATAAACCTATATATCATTCTTTTCAGAATTTCAAGACCAATATTAATAACAAATGGAAAAATTGATCACACAATTAATATCCAAGATGGCGGATTAAATCCAATATGGCCGCCATAAAAAAGAAATTGGTCTTTGGTAAATGCTGTGTTAGGTTTTTGTGTATTAATGCTAAGCATAAAACTTATACATAATACAGGTATAATTAATTAATGGTATCAGCTGAAAATTTAAGATTCATATACTTTAAATGTAGTACATCTCATTTTAAGCTTTTCGTAGTCTGAAAAATGAATGGCCGCTAATGGGATATATGGCTTATATCGAATTATGGCTCCCTCCTTGGCTATTTATTAAAAAAAGAATTATGTCAATAGCCTACACTACTGTATAAAGTGTATCAAGTTAAATTTCAAATAAATATATACAGTATTACAGTATAGTATTAGTAATGAATAGGTTAAATTATAGCTTCTAGGATGTGCACCCACTGGTCATAGAACGTGAGAACAGTATCGGTATTCAAGGTATTCAAAAATAATTTATTAGTGCTAAAACCTCAAGGTGAAGGTATACAAAAATAACTGACTAGTGCTAAAACCTCAAGGTATACAGTACAGAACTCATTAATTCTAAAACCTCAAGGTTAGTATACAGTAAATAACTCATTAATGCTAAAACCTTAGGTTAGTATACAGTAAATAACTGATTAGTGATAAAAACCTCAAGGTATAAAATAAAGAACTCATTAATGCTAAAACCTCAAAGTATTCAAAAATAACTGATCATTGCAATGGTAGGTGTGTGTGTGTGTGTGTGTGTGTGTGTGTGTCTGAACCCCTCTCCAGGGCGGGGATCAGACAAGATACAGGTCGTTGTTCTTGATATCTTTCAAGAGTGGAAAGCACCACAGTTCCTCGCAAACATCATACTTGATGTTGAACAGTGTGTTTGTGTCTTCCTCCTCTTGGGGCTCTTTAAGTCCACTGACTGTGGCTGGAAACCATTCCATGTTCCCATTCTCCCTGCACTGGTGCATTACCCTCTTGCCAAACTGCTGAACTCCTCCAGCCTTGACTTTGCCTGCTCGATTTTCCCCTTCCTCTCTGCCTCTTTTAATCTAAAGAGCATCTTGGCTCGGCAGTCGCTGACGACGACTTGCCGCTCTTCCCTGGACCTATACGCCAGACCGCCAGGCTGAGGGATCTGAGGTACATTGAAATTAGCCTCCAGGATGCACATGAGGTTTCTTTTCAGTTCTTCCACCGTGTACTTCCTCTTCTCCCTCGACTCCTGGAAGAGATGCCTCTCCCCTGCAGAGTTCAGAACGGTTTTCTGAAACTGAATCTGGGCCAGTAGTGCCTCCCTCCACTGGCCAGAGCCGATCTCATCGAGCCGTGACTGCACCTCCTCTTTGGACCATGGCCCCCCCCACTTGGTGACATCTTGGATTAACCTCATTTTCGTGGCCCGAAGTGCGGCATCCTTAGCTTCCTTAGATTGGATCTTCATCGCCATCTTCTCCTCCAGAGCCAATTGAAGAGAAGCCTTCTTTTCCTTCATTGACGCGATGAAGGAAGGAACTTGACTCCTCGCCTCGTCAAGAACCTTTGTCCTCTCAGCAGGGCTCAGGCTGTCCAGATAATGGCTTGGTTTGTTCTGCCACCACATAACCAGTGTCTCCAGGTTGTGACTGGAGATGGAGGGCTTGGAACGGAGGAGATTGTCGAGGACAGCCATGTCACACTCACCCAGCATGTTGGTTTTGGGGACTGTGCTTGCCATCTGCTGTACTGGAGTGCTGGGCCCCCAGTGTTTCCCCCCTGGCAGCTGGATGGAAGCCTGCCTCTGTAGCACAATCAGCATCTCCGCGCTAATTAGCTTGAAGCTTGATGGCGAGCTGGGTGAAGGCATTCTCCTCCGCATTCTCCACCTCTCCGAAGATCTTCGCCGTCAGCTCGTTGTCAAGGGGCTGCACAGCAAACACTGACCCCCTCTTCATTGCAATGGATCCATCACTGGACCACACCTGGAGGGAGGACAGCATCCTTTCTAGATCGGTGTTAAGATCTAAGATGTTGCCAGGCATCTTCAGGATCCGTTCAAAAGGCTCCATGAGGAGAGCATAGATGAGGCCCATGGCCCTGCACCCGGCCCTGTACAGAGGCTCCTTGATGTCATACCTCACTGACTTTACCAGGTCGTTGTCAGCAGGCCAGTTAGCGAGGAACGAAGTGGCATCTTCCCAGTGGAAGTACAGGGCCAGGGCAATCTGGAATGAAATGTTCATTCGGTGGCCATGGTAGGTCACAAGATGGTTCTTTTGCTGACCTTTGCCTCTCAAGAAAACCTCCACATGTCGGGTGCCCCTGCTACTGCAGACCCACGCCGTGTGAAAAGTGCTGCAGCGGTTTGGATCACTCACCATGTCCCTGCCTCCTCACTGTGCAGACTGTGGGGATTGGTGCCCTCAGAGTGTGATGTCCAGAACACGGAGAGCACGGGCTGCTGCAGGTTCCATATTAACCAGCAGGTGCATACGGCACGCAAAGGTCCCCATCTCCATGAGCTGCTGTTGCTGGTCTGTTGAAAGACTAAAAAAAAAGTTCTCATTAGATTAAAGTGTGGAAAATGTGTTCATGGTTGCACAAAATAGAACACTAGTCACAAGAATCGCAAAAAATAGAAATACAGTTAACTAACTATTCTTGTCCTTTTCTAATTCCTTATCAATACTCATTTATTGTTTCTAACACACAAAACAAATGAAGCCTCCTTGTCTTATTGAAATAACTAGCCTAATACTGCACTATACCTATCAAACTCTGGGATTACGGTTGGCAGTAGCTCTTCCCGAAACTGGGCCAGAAGTCGATTGAAGACCCCGTTGACTGCTGCCTGGTCTGACATTAAGCACTTGATGCTTGACACAAGTGATGCCATGATGACAGACTTCTCCTCCTCAGCTGATGTAATTGCTGCTGCCAGACTGTCCATGCTCTCCTTAAAAGCGGTCAGATAGGTCTCAGCATCTCCTCCTGCTACCTGCCTCAGCCCTAATGTCAGGTGTTTCCCTGACTTCAGTGACACCTAAAACATAAATAGTAACCTGTTCTTAAACCTCAATCATGTTTGCCTTAAAGCAAATTCACAACAACAGTAAATGCATTTTATATTTTGTATACTTTATTATATATTATATGTAAATCATGAATTGCAATCAATGAATGTCTCTAGTCTCCTAATTTACCATCTGATTTAATTGGAAACAATTACATTACGCACACACACACAGTTTAGAGGGTTATGGTTATTGTTAAAGGGCACAATGGCAGTACATACCTGCATGCCTTGGTAATGGCTGTGATTAAACGTGGTCGCATCCTGGTGTAATGATCTCCGGATCAAAATCCTTCAGCATTTCTTCAGCGACCTTACCGGATAAGTACAATGGACATAATTGATTTTATTGTGAATTTTCTATAAACATAATTGCGTTTAAATGGACGTTGTATACCTGCTTACTCGCCACTATTCTGGCCTCCATCATAAATCGACTGCTGAGAAGGGTCTTGCTGGGAAGCCTTTGTGGTACCTTGCCAGTCAAGTTTTTAATGACCGTCGTGAGAACCTTCGGCAGCTTTCGGATGCTCACATTCCCCTCCGTCAGCAGTGTCATGCAGACCTCCCGGATTTCGTTGGTATACCGGCCATTTTCAAATGTGGCAACCTCATCCCTGTTCTTTAGCGTCATCCCTCTCTTGTCTTGCCTTTTCTGGAGGGCCACCTTCTCCTGCTTCCACTTGTCCTGGAGGCTCAACTTCTGATTCAGCATCTGAACGAGTTCCTCTTTCTCCTCAAGAGCATGCTCGGATTGCTTGATGGTAGTTTTAAGCCGATTAATTCTTTTTTCTTTCATGTCCAATGTTCTTTTTCTAGGTAATTTTGCTTTTAGTCTAATTATTTGCTGTAGGCAGAGGTCATACTGTTTGGTCTGATTAGAGTTCTCAAGTTCAAATTGTTCCAATTTTAATTTCAATGATTCTCTGTCCAATGTGGCATCCGTGCTGGTCTGCTGATACGGCAATATCATTTGGGTGAATTTGATTTGATTGTGAGCTATGCTTTCCTCCATGGCTGTGGGCTGTGTTTGCATCTGAGAGACCTGATCTTCTGATGACTGAAGCTTTCCGATTAGGGCTAGGTTTTGTTTTTTGAGTTGGGTTTTGGTTGAATTTGGGGTTTGGGCCTTTGGTGGGAGAAATTCAGATTGCCAAAATAATTGTAGGTCTTGACATTTGTTTTTCTTCATTTTTTTTATTTTAGAGAGGGTATCAGCACATTTTCTTCGGAGGGTGGCATGCATATTTATTGGGAGCCAATTGAATTATTTCTGCTGTCAATTCTGTTGCAGGCATGCCCTTCAAACTCTGCTCATAGAGCCAGCCATTTGTAATGACAGGTGTGCTGGTGACCATAGTAGACTCTGTAAAAATCAAATAAGAAGCATATCAAAACAAAGAACAGAAATTAGGCTACTCAGTACTGTGTGGACATAACACAACAGGTATTATTATAGTATTACAATCAAGGGGGAAAAGTACTGATTGTACTCGCGAGTACCCCTTGCGAGTAATGTTATTTTGGCGCCTGTGTGAGGGTATCTTAGCTCTAGTATCGTAACAGTGACAAGCTGAGGCACACACATACACACGCACACTGTCTGTCTATTCAATCCCCCTCGTGAGTAATGTTATTTTGGCACCTGTGTGAGGGTATCTTAGCTCTAGTATCGTAACAGTGACAAGCTGAGGCACACACACACACACACGCACACTGTCTGTCTATTTAATCCCCCTCGCGAGTAACGTTATTTTGGCGCCTGTGTGAGGGGATCTTAGCTCTAGTATCGTAACAGTGACAAGTTGAGGCTCAGTTGGGGGCTTCCTCGTTGTAAACTTCATGTTATCAACATTGGCAATGTTCAGGAAAAAACATGTATCTAGTTACATTTGGCCAGACGTGTGTGATACATTAGGCTGCAATCACAGATCCTTCGGAAATCCTGGCTGGAACTGACGCTCCAGCGAGCTAACATATAGAATGTCACAGCTGAGGGAAGCTTCGCGCCAGAGTAGTTTCACCGGGCTGAGGTGTATCTTTTCTAGATGAAATCCACAGATTACAAAGCAAACCTAGGTCTAAATATATATGTACATACATAGAAAACAAGTTGAATTGAATTGAAAACTTACCCCACAGATGATCCGATTCAGTGGCGGAACATTGTGACGCCGGGCCCTGGTGCAGAACGCACGAACGGGCCCCACCCACTCCAACCTACTATGCACACAGCATAACAGCGCACACATAACCAGCGGTAATGTTACCTCATTAGCGAAAGTTCAGCCCCACTGGCAGTGATCACAGCACACAACGGTAACAAAGAAATCATGGCGTTTTGTTACTTTGATAAATAAGCATCAAAACACCTAGTGTAAATTATTAGAAAAATTGTCCAATAAAATCAGCACAGCGACATATTAATATAGACAAAACATTGGCACGGCGGCCGACCAGTTCATAAATATATCAAGGCTACTCACCACTATTTAAAAGGCACTCGACGAGCCTTGCGCTCCGCGAAGTCATCGACAATACGCCCTATGTCCAACTTCTTGGCTCGATCATTTTCGATTGACAACGTGGCCAATCCACTCAGTCTCTCCTGTCCCATTGTGCTCCTCAAATAGTTTTTAATTAATTTCAGTTTGGAGAAGGAGCGCTCGGCAGTCGCAACGGTGACCGGAAGAGTCAGAAATAATAGAAAGGCCGTGCAAACCTCACTGAATGTAGAGGCCACTGCTGGGTGGTCTACAATGAGAATTTTAGCCAGATCTGCGACGGACGCATGTTTCGGTATCTGGTCTCTCATTAATGCGAGTGTATAACTAGCTAATAATGTTTATTTACAGGCCAATTGAACAAAGACATTGAAAATTATCAAACCACTTGTAGATTTCTGGCAAGCATAGAGCGTATAATCGACACAGTTCAGTGCTAGTTGCTAGTAGCTAGCGAGACGTACAGTCAAGCAACGGACCCGGAAGTGGGAAAAATTATACTGGGAGGAATTGTAGGCTACGCTCACAGCTACGCGACACCGTAACCTTACCCGACATTCATTTGGATGCTACGATTCACTCATAAATCTGCATGCTATAACTGTTTGCGTACTAAATAACTGCAGGTAACACAAAATATCATATTTATATGTTCATTTAACTATTTTATTTTAGTCATAATTATCTAATTTACTACCAACCGTGACCGTATTTTCTCTGTGAAATATGTGGTATATAAACAGTTGAGCGCTACTATTTCCTTTAGTACAATTGTTCCTAGACATCGATGTATTGATATTAACTTTGTCAATCGCGCTCTCGTTAAACGTTGCACCCTGCGCTGGGCCCCGTGCTCTAGATCAGTGGGCCCCGCCGCACACCCAGCACCCCCTGACGCTCCGCCCATGATCCGATTCCAATTCCGTCATGTATCTTCCAAGTGTCTCTTTAAAATCGCCACAGGAAAAAAATCTCCGAAGTGACGAGAAGTGGGGATAGACCAATAGGAAGTCAAAATGCTTAAGATACCAGTGACGGGTCCATTAAATGAATTACTACTGGTCCAAACCGCGGAAATGGCAAGAAAGTGAGGTTGGAAATAATTGAAAATCACGAGAGATAGGGTTTAGAACGGCGCTGCTGAAAGCGGTAGTGAGTAGCAATGGTAACGTTAAAATAACATTCTTACAACAATAAGTACATCGAAAACAAGTACACAGAGCCAATACTATAATACAAATGGACATTTACGTATGTTGACTTATTTAAGAAAAAATATTCCAAAAATGTATTTTTTAATGGTGATTAAATAGCGCAACCCTGGCCAAACTCAGTTCCATGACCAGTGGGTGGACGCCCTACCAATTGTCTTTCTCGGTCATAGTCGTCCAGATTTCAGA
Organism: Synaphobranchus kaupii; assembly: GCA_029718625.1. Lineage (NCBI taxonomy): Eukaryota > Metazoa > Chordata > Actinopteri > Anguilliformes > Synaphobranchidae > Synaphobranchus > Synaphobranchus kaupii. The sequence goes on along the minus strand of CM056379.1, from coordinate 76,965,635 downwards.
TCGTTCCCTCAGCTCCTTGAAATCCACAAAACATCGGGAGACTGCATGCTATTCGAGCAGTGTGCGAACTATACCATGGCTTTCGGGGAGCTCACTTTTTTTTTACGGGGGGGCACGGATAAGACACAGATAGGTCAAATAGCAAAACAGCCTATCAACACACAAATGATTCTGGCATTCGCTTTGTGAGACTGTCAATCACAGATTGATAAAAGTGCCTCTGGTTAATCTTGCCCCTGCCCTCAACGAGTTCAACATCTTTCAACAGGCCCAGGGACGTGTGCTGTTCGGCCTTCAGTGTGGATTTACCTCCACTCTCTTTCATGGCTGGCAGTATATCAATAGTCTGCTGAATGTGGCGACTGGCAGCCACTAGAGACATGTCTCTTTGCTGAAATTTCAGTGACAGGCCCTGCAGCTCACGGAGTATGTCTTTCATGCAAGCCAGATCCACTAAAAACCCAGAGTTTGTGAGGTGTTTGTGCAGCCCCACAGTGTCACTGCGAGATGCGTCCTCGCTTGCTGTTTTGAACCAGCATGCTAAAGCAGGGTAGTTATTCCAGACTGCTTTTACAGTACTAAAACTACTTGCCACCCACCTGATGGTGAATATCTGTCCTATTCTGAAAATTTGCATATTTAGATCTGCAGCTGCTTCCTCAAGCAATCTCACATTCTTTGTGGACCAGTGGTACAGAGAGTACAGCTTGGAGATAAAAAACTCGAAGTGGTTACATCCAGCAACCCCTTTGAGAGAGTCATGGACTGCCAATGCAATGTATGGACTGAATGTTTAAGCGTTTAAGCCTTGTAATCACTCCACTGGTTTTTCCGGTGAGAACTGAAGCCCCATCTGTGGCGATGCTGATGAAGTGTTTCCCCAAAAAATCATCATCTAATCCTGCTTGGCGAAAGCTTTGTCTCAAGCTGTTGTAAATGGATTCTGCATCTGTGCCCTGTGTCAGTTCTACAATGTCTAAAAATACAAAAAAAAGTTGCTGTCTCTACCGTTAACTTGGAATTGATCTCAAGTACCTTGTTTGGCAGCATCTCCTTTTGCTTGGTTGCTGCGACTTCAACGGCCCTTTTGTGTGCTATGCTATCACGATGTTTGTAGATTTTTTTGCGCAACTGGTTCTGTGCGTGGCTGTTTACATCCCCATTAATCCACTCTTCCGACAAGTGCGTGCCAATTACCTTTTCCGAAAGCCGAAGGGTTTTTGCATCTCTGCATACTGTGCATCCCAAGATTTCACCACCCTTAACGAATAGCCATTTGTCACGGCTCTTCCATGCTCTCCACTGCTGGCTGGTCCAGTTAGCCGGGAGAGAGGGGCAGGTGGTGGGGTTAACATCATCATCGGCCTCCTCCTCAGTGGAGCTGTTACCCCCATCTCCAGCGTCTTCTGTCAGCTTGTCCGTTGGCACCCCGGTTGTTGGTGGGTTTGTGCTGCTAGCATCAGTGTCGGTTGTTGTCGTCAAGCTAACGTTAACATTTGCGGTAGAACAAGACGCCTCTGGCTCTGGTTGCTCGATTAGCTTCGAAGTTTTGGTAAATCCAAAATTTGTGAGTAAGCTTCCTTGTTGTTTTCTTTTTGACATATCTGAATCTGACTATGCTGACTACAAAATAAATGAATAATGGTGATTCAGTGTGCAGACTGAGTGGGACTAAAGTTTTTTTTTTTTTTTGAGTTAAAGTGAGCGAAGTTGATGATATCGCGCCACCACGCTTCGATTGTGATGGCAAGAATAGCATGCATGACGGTATCTTTATTAAAGTGAATTAGTGATGAATCACTCGCATACATGAATCATACATCAATAATAGCCTAATTTTACGCTTGATCCATGATGATGAAGATACAGAAAAATATAAATGCATGGCAAAAATAGCATATTGTTAATATATTAGAGACCCCCCCAAAATTTCACAAATCGTGTTCTCAGGGGAGCTCAAGCTCCCCCTGGCTCCCCCGTAGTTCGCACCCTGTATTCGAGTGACAAAAAAGTTTTGGTTTCCTTAACGTTAATTGTCGATTAATTGAACTAACTTTAGCTAACGTTAACTTTGCTTATACATGATTTCAGTAGCTAGCTAGTTAGCTTAACTTACTGCATTAACGTAACGTTAGCTTGCTAACATTATCGCAGTCTTAGTTAGCTAACATTTAGCTAACTTAGCTAACATTATCTCTTGGCTATGCAATATGTTTCGGCCACCAGGTGGCCAGTGGGAAAAAAATCTTTAGTGTCTAACCCTGCCAATGCAGAGACAGTTTTCAACTTTTCTCACAGAAATAGTTAACCTAATGTTAGCTAGTCGCGTTAGCTAACGTTATACCAGTCTGATCTTACAAACGCGATTCAATTGTCCATTGTTGGAGGATTTTCTGCGTCCTGACGTGGTGCGGCATCAGGTTCAAAGCAAAACGGCTCAATAAACATATCTTTGCCCATTTGTCCCTGCTCAAAATACTAAAATTCCTCTTCCTCCTCAGAACTGTCGGATTTGTGAGAGTCTGCCATTGTTTTATACCGATAGGTGCTAACCAGCTCACCCCCCGCAGTTAGACACCCAGTCCAAGCCAAGCTCTGCATAAGTGCATACCGGGACACCTCTACCACCGATATACATTCAATTTCACATATAAAAGTAGAAAGGGTTCCAGGGCATTGCAAATATCGCAAATTTAAAATGATAGACATTTACAATTTACATTTACAGACCAATATTGTATACAGTACTGTATGTACAGTAGGGAAATATTTACACTTCCTCCACGTATGATGTCATACATCTATGATTCTATTGTCAGCGTTTTTTTCAACAGTTTTTTCAAACTTTGCTAATTTTATATAATTTCCATGTAGTTATATAACAAAAATAAATTGATATTGTTGAGTCACAGTAGATATTAACGGCTTGTCCTGCACCCCTTCTGCAGGCTCTTGCCAGGGCTACCAGTTCTGCCTTTTGGCACTTGTCCCTGGGCTTATCAAACGATCGAAGAATCGGCTCTATGTCCATGGCCCTTCTTGTCGTACTACAGCATATCCGGCTCTCCTTTTTCCTGTGCGGGGATCAATGGATGATGAACCGTCCACAAAGAACATGTGGTCCGGAGCCACCAGTGGTTCTTGGTGCAGGTCTTCTCTTGCTCTTGCTTCTGCTTCCACCACTCTTTCACATTCATGTGGTTGGCCTTCTTCTGGGGTCATCATTAATTCCGCTGGGTTCACAGCTTTGCATCTGATAATGGTCAATCCTGGCTGTGTGAGTAGGATCTCATATCCTGATACTCTCCGATGAGTTAGGGACGGTTTCCCTCTACTGAGTAGTGCTTCTACTGCATGTGACACATACAGGGTAACTTCATGCCCTGCCGTTATTGGCGTTGCCTTCTCTACTGCAAAGGCGGCTGCTGCCAGTCCTTTCTCACATGTATGGAGTCCTCTTTCTACGGCATCTAGTCTCGTACTGTAATAGGCAATGTGTTTGTATCTTTCTTGCTCTTTTTGGGTCAGTACTGCTGTGGCAATCCCCCCTTTTTCTGCACAGAACAGGTGGAACCGTTTGTTGTAGTCTGGGAGTCCCAGAGTTGGAGCTGTTTGTAATGCTTGCTTAAGTCCAGTGAAAGCTGATTCTGTCCCTGGGAACCACTCATTTTGGTGTCTTCCTGCTTTATTTAGGCACAAATCTCTTAGTGGCCGTGCCATTTCCGCATAGTCACAAATCCACTGCCTGCAGTACCTCGTCATTCCTAGGAATCTCTGCATTTCTTTCACCGTTCTTGGTCTGGGCACCTTCGTGATTGCTTCAATTCGTTCTGCAGAAATACTTTTGCTCCCTTCCTTAAGAGTATGACCCAGGTATTGCACTTGTTCTTGACAAAACTGTAACTTTGACTTGGATACTTTGTGGCCTTTTAGTGCCAGTTCTTGTAACAGTTTCTTACTGTCCTCTTTGCATGCAGTCATACTTGGGCTGCATAGGAGAAGGTCGTCCACGTACTGGATGAGAGTGCTTCCCCCCTTTGGCGCAAAGTCCGCTAGGTCATTTCTGACCATTTGATTGAACAGGCTAGGGTATTCTACATATCTCTGAGGCAGTCTTTGATAAGTGTACTGTTGCCCCCTGTATGTGAATGCAAACAAATACTGTGACTCAGGGTGCACTGGGATTGAGAAAAACGCTGAACATAGGTCGATAACTGTGTAGTGGGTTGTATCACTTGGGATGTTAGTTAATATGGTTGAGGGATCGGGTACAATTGGGTAGTCTGCAATTACTTAGTCATTGAGTGGTCTGAGGTCTTGTACCATCCTCCATTTTCCTCCCGTTTTCTTAACCGGTCAGATTGGTGTGTTGCATGGGCTGGTTGTAGGGTATATCACCCCAGCTTTCAGGTCTTGTATAGTGGTGCTAATTCCTTCCTCTGCGTCCTTGTTCAGGGGGTATTGATGGACTCGGGGTCCCATCATGCCTGGTTTCAGTTGTATCTTCACCTGTCCAGCTGAACGCATGAGGCCGATGTCGTGCCCCCCTTCTGCCCAGAGTTCTTTTGGGACATCCTGTAGGTACTCATCTTGTTCTTCTGTGAGCGTCATTATTGCTTCCACTTCCAGTGTGTGTTTCTCCATGTGTACTGGAGTCTTTAGTTTCAATGATAAGAACCAATCTGTGGGGCAGACACCATTCAACAATCTGGGTATGTTAGTAGGGAGATACTGCTGCTGCATCTTTCTTTTTACCATCGGTCCAATGTCTTTTGCTTCAAATCCTGGGTTGACACCCAATGTTACATGGGGAGTTGCTGTATCCGACATCATGTACCATTGCTCTGTTGGTAAGTTCTTCTCCCCCAGAGCTATCATAGCCCCGACCCCTTCTTTTCCAATGTAGATGCCTCTTGCATGTATCACTCCCTGTTTTCCGTCTATCTCCTTGAAGTCCTGCGCGTACTCTTCATCTTCTTCCGTCGGGTCGAAGAATAAGGTCATGTGGAGCTGATCCCTCATTTCTGTCTTGCTGATACTTTCTTTCAGTACCGGGCATGTTCTTGTCCATAGCTTCCAATATTCATTCAAATAATTTTCTTGTGGTAACTGTCCCCAGTAGACTACTGGGCCACCCTGTTCCTTGTTTAACATGTCCATCACATATTGTCCAGATGATCCAGGAAACATGCAAATCAGCCCCTTGAGGCGTACATGAAATGGTGGCATTCAATTTGCACAGCAGATCCCTTCATAGCAAGTTTACGGGTACGTTAGGGGTATATAGGAGTCTTGCCGCAATTTGCTGCTCCCCCACTAACAGTTTTTGCTCTTCGGTAAATGGAACAGTTTGTGTTATCCCTGAAAATCCTTTTGCTTTAATATGTGTTGTAAGTGGCAAGTGTGCTCCATCCAGAACAATACAGGAGTAGGTTGCCCCAGTATCTATTAAAAAGTTGCATGCTTTCCCTCTTATGAGAATATCAATTTGTGGTTAATTTGTGGCACAGCTGGATGTTATAGATAGCATTTCCCTTGCCTCACACTCTCCCTCTGCTCCTAAGGGTGTGGGATTCTCAAGGCATCCCTATTGAAGTTGTGGCTCCCATTGTTGTTGTGGCTGCCATCCCTCCTGCTGCTGCCCATACATGTTTTGCTGTGGGGTCATTGCTATCTGGTTCTCGGGTCCTTGATGTGATGGCATTGTCTGGGGCCACCCCCAGGGTTTGCTCCTTGGTTCATGCGGCCTCTTCATTGGAATCCTCCCCTTCCTCTTCCTCTCTGACAGTTTCTGGCCCAGTGTCCCATCCTTCCGCATTTCCAGCAGTCTCCTTTCTGCTGCCACTGGCCCTGGTTTGTCCATGGGGACACTGGCCTTTGGAAATTTGGTCCTGCCCATTCGCTGGATGGGCCCTGTCCTCCTTGGACTTGTTGTGAGGGTGGGGGTGCCTGTATCTGCTGGGTTATCACTGCTGCTTGAATTTCCTGTTCTTCTTTCTCCTTTTCAGCTATCTGGAGAAGTAACAGCTTCTTCTTAAAGATTTATTCTGCCCTTCTGAGTTCTTCATATTTTCCCTGTGCAGCTTCTTGTGGTGGACAAGATGGGCTCTTTGTGTATCCCAATTCTCCTGGGAAAGCCCCACAACCTTGCTTAGGGCCTTTATCACTGGATCGGGCAATGCTTTACACAACATGCGAAAGAACATTGTCGATGTTCCTTGCAATGCATCAAATGGCTGTCCCATGTTTGTGTTCCATGTCTCCTGCATTCTGTTGTTAAAATCATGGATGTCCTCTCCTTCTTTTAGTTCTGCACTCTGCATTCTGTTATCTCTGCAAGGTTTGCTTTATGTGGAAATAATCCCCTCAACGCGGCCCACACACCTGGACTGTGCCTGTTGAATGATTCCCCGTCCGTCTTGTGGGTGTCCATAATTCCTTTCAGGCCTGCCAGGTCCATTATTTCAGTGACCTGGTGCCCCACACATCTTACTATTAACATCTCCCATGCACAGGGGCAGGTGAGTCGTCTTCATCTCTACCTTCGCTATCCATGGCCCTTCTCCCTGTTATTTTTGGTAAATCCTTGACCATGTTCTCCAGGTCCATTGATGACCATGGGGTGTACTTGTGAGTGGCTGTTGTCTCCCTGGTTGGGGTAGGACTTGAAATGGGGCCAGGAAGGTTTCTTCATCCTCTTTGTCTCCTTCTTCCCCTGGGATGTATCGATCAGGTGCTCTTCTTCTTCTGTCGCTCCTCCTGAGGATTTTGCTGGCACTGTTCTGGATATCACTACTGATATCGTACACCTGCTTTAATTCTTGAACTTGTTGCTACGAGTACCCTCCTTCGCGCAGGAATGCTTGTTCTGCTTTTTTCACCTCCTTTAGGGTTTGTTTCAGCATTTCCTTTGTCACTTTCTTTTTCTTCCTTGTTGTACTATCATCTGAATCTTCACTATCAGAGGAGCTTGATTCATCTTTGGGAATGGCAGTTGACCTTAGTTTCACTTTCCCTTTGATGTCATATTCTCCTCTACTTGGGTCTCTTCCAGCTCTTCTTGCTTCTCCTTTCGGTTTCGTTTCTTCTTCCCACATCTCAACTCCCTCTACTTCTTCCATTGCCTGTTGATATCCGGTGGCACATCCTAGCTGGCTGTTCCCTTCAGATTCACGATGTGCCCTCTGTGACTTGACTGTTTCTTTCTTGCAACTTGTCATTCCCTGATTCTCTGGCCTGCCATGAGGTGTGTGGAGGCGTAGGCATGGTGTGCTATTTGCGGGATTTCCCTCGTTTCCTCGGCTGTCACTCTGGGCTGTCTCTGATTCTCCTTTCTCTGGGCATGCTGCTGTAACTTTTGATCTTATTAAAACGGTTTCCAAATTCCCTTGTACATCCAGGGTCCCTTTCACTTTCACCAACTCTGGCCTCATCCTCACAGTAGTCTCAGGCCCCTGGCTCAAATCCTCTTGTTCCCCAGTGTTGTTCAATAGGGGATACAGGCCTGTAGCCTTAATAGCTCCATTCGCCGCTCAATATTCTTCTGGTGGTCGCTCTGATGCCGCTGGCTGGGGGTCCACCTTCGGCTGGTGCCCCTCCTTCCTCTCCACAGTCGCTCTCTGTCTGAAAGACTAATTTTTCCATTGATTTAGATGTGCTCTGTGAGTTCGCAACTTTCCTTTCCGGCTATTACTCTCCTTACTACACAAAATTGTTTCCACTGATTGCAGGTATTTAAGCACAAAAGTGCCTTCCTTAGGCCATACCAACCTCTTGTCCACTTTTCCCATTTTTTCATGGTATGCTCATAGTCTGTTTGAAATAACTCACTCATGCAGGAGAGAGGTGTCTTTAAAGGCTTGCCCTTCCGAGTTTTCATGTCCTTACTTGTCCTTCCACCCATGTTTCTATCTCTTTTTTTTTTTTAAATAAATTATTTTTATGATTTATTTATTTTTATTTATTTATTATTATTATTTTTATAATTCAGGGGACCACTCTGTCCTTGGTAGCCACGCCTTTACCTTTAACCCTGTTAGTTCCCACTTAGTGACTGTGACTCACGTAGCTCCTCCCCTTGAATGCCCCTGCTCAACTTCCCCTTCTACCTCTTCAGTTCTCAATTCCCTCAATGGGGTACACTCCAGCCAAACGGCTCTGTCTGCCCACCCTTCTAAGCCTATTTCAAATGTTTCTCCTGTTTCTATAGCCCTGGGTAATAGTCTCACAACCTCCTCTGAATGGCACCACTTGCATTCCATACAAATCAGCTTGTGTTAACTCACTTCTATTTTCCCACTGAATTTTTCCCCACAATTCCCTAAGAAACTTCCAGCCCATTATAGTGTCTATCTAAGTACTGTCTATCTAAGTAAAACCCTTGATTTGTTCTAATTTAATTAATTGAAATATACAAACAAATTATACAAAGTCAAACAAATATACTAATTATAACAAGAATTATAGTATTATTAACAATAGTAAATTATTTGGCCAGACAACGTTACTTTTTTCTCTCACCACAACACTGCTTCCCTAACTGACCCTACCGTAATATAGCAGTGGCAGTATCTTTCGACTGCTTTCATCTTTCACCCTATCACCGTTTGTGGCGGACTGTTTGAACTGTTTTACACACAACCTCTATGAGGCCCACAACCCGGTTATTCTCATCGTTTCAGAGATTTTGGCTAGCTAACTTGGAGCCCTATTGCTCCCCCCCACAGTGTTGTAATATTTCAATAATCAGAGCAAACTCTTTTTTTTTCAACACACTTTTTAAACATTCAACACTCCTGCTTATTTCACTTCATCACAATTTTTCTACCTATTTATTTATTTTTCTCCACTCACCCACTGGAGCCCCGTCACCGGTGGAAGACTACACTTGTGGCCAACGGAGTATGGGTAATTCCTCTCTACAGACTTTTTATGAAAAAGGTGTCTGCTTACCTCTCACTATGGTTGACCGGATAACTTGAAGGATAAAACACCGCACGCCGTTGGTTCCCTCCTGCGTCCTTCCCGGGATCTTGGACTCCTGGCTGGCTCGCCAAATATGCGGAGGGAAGTCCTTTACTCACTCTTCATTAGGTTCAATTTGAGATGGGTTTTTGAGTTGAAGAATTCTCAAGATAAAGATGAAGGAAATAGCAGTCTCTTCTATAAAATTTTATCTTTTATTAAACCTTGATTCAACGCGGGAAGTCCTTTAACCTACGCAGAGGATTCGGAGTTCCCCGAACAAAAACAAACATTAGTTTATATAATATAACTCCTCCTCTACGTAACTAATACACCAATAATGTGCGGTGACACCCTTTCGTCATATCTTATTTTATCCAATAACAAATTAGGCGAAAAATAAACATGTTATATGACCAGTTCCTACCCTATGTGCTAGGGGGCACTCTTGATCTACCAAATAAAATTGTTTGTGACTTCTCCTCATGTGCCTTTTAATCAGACCATGAAATTTTCCTTAATTTCCCTTATTTTTTATTATTCTCCCGCCTGTTCGGTCAGCATGATCTATCTTATCTATTGTTATAGGTACAACTCCTGCTTAGTTATGGAACACAGGAGGAAAACATTCCTGTTTTGAATGGTGTGCTAGATGCCCTCGTCCTTGTTGATAGAGAACTATCCTGCATCCTCTCGCCACCCCCCATCTCAGTACTTTTCCACTAGATCTTGACTGTATTATATAATTATTTATATAGAAGCTTGCATATGGGGTTTTCTTGGGCCTACAGAACAGTTTCACAAAACAGCTTACTTCCACAACCTGCAAACAAAATAAATCATCAATACTCTCTAGCTGCTCTCTGCGCAAACATAACGTAATACAACATACTTGCAGACCTGTAATGTAAAGTACACTGTTAGCAATTGCTGTAAATTTACAGCCAATTTTCAACAGTAAGCTACTGTACGTCTGTAATACAGTTTCTTACTGTAATCAGCAATGCATTGTGGGCTTCTCCTTGTTCTAACCGTTCTAAAGGCTCGACCAGTAAACTAGTAACAGTAAGCTACTGTTATCGCTAGGTATCACGGGAGTTTTAATCATTTTAAATGTTGGTCTTTTAAGCGGGAATCAATTAAATAAAGAAATAAATACACATTTTCTTTAAAGTCTTTATTTTGTGTGGGCAAATTTTTTTTCATAACTTTATTCGCTGTTTGCTAATTCACACTACTCTGAAATTGGAGAACTACATTAATCAGTAAGCACAACATTATTTTGGAATTTACAAACTATTTTAAACTATTGCATTTTAAATATATTATATAAAAGAAGCAGCTATCCTATTAAATTCAACGAGCAAGGAAGGGGCTTTTCAAAGCGGGAATTTCATTTTAGTAGTGTGCAGAATTCCAGTGCAGAAACTGCTGCTGGGACCAGTGCGCCAGATCAATCTCTGTCCCTTCACCAATGGCAGCTGCCATCACAAGAAGCAGCTTGACGCAGGCACAAGAAGCACACCACGGTTAGTAGTAGCTGGTCGTTATAGTTTTTGTCTACTAACATTACACATTTTCATTTCCTTGCTTGTGTACATTTTTACAGTTACAGTTTAGCATTTACCGGGTGCTGTGTATACGTAAGTTATCGTTAACTATAGCTAAGTTCGCTTTTTTTTTTTTCTACCGACGTTAGCTCACTACTAGCTAATATTTTACTGGCTAGTACATTAGCTAGCTAGCTAACTTAGCTATCGAAAATTCAGTTCCAGTTATTAAGTTTTTGCATGCTTTAAGGTGACCAGATTTCATAGATTAAAATCTGTTTGTTTTTTTCACACGACATGCACATATCTTATAACGTCTCCCATTTCAGTTTTATCTGCCACAGTTGAGTGACGTTTTTGCAGCCCAAAATCTAAGCTAACGTGTAGGGTAATCGGTAATGTTAGTGTAGCTAACATTTCTGTAATCGGGGACTTGCATAACCGGGGAACAGCTAACGTTAACCATTTGGGGAGTGAGTTTTTTGAGAGTTCTACTAATCAGTGTTCTAATTAGAATCAAGTAGAATGTCATGGGATATTCTAGAATGAAAGGGAAAGTGTGACAGTACTTCTCAAATCATGGTCTGGTCACCGTAGCATGCTTACTGGTCTCATTCCACCCCCCTCCCCCAATCAGGCTGTATTAATAACATGGTAATGGTGGTTACGGTATTTTTTTCAATTTCTGCGAACTTAAACAAATTCTAATATCAGGTGCTGTGTACCGTTAGCTAACTTAAATTAACGTAATTTAGCTAGCCAGAAACGATTTTACTAGCTAGACTAATCGAGGTTAATCGTTGCTAACTTCAGCCTCTGATAAAACATTAGCTAAACTCCACGTGATTCAAACATGCCTGTAGTTTTCGGCGCATTTTTTTCTTTCAACAACTAACGTTGATATCTTTGTCTACTGACGATTTATTTTCCTTGCTTGTTAACTTTACATTTTAAATATATAACATTAGTCAATCCTAGTAACGTTATGCATCAGGTGCTGTGTACAGTATAATCTTAAAGTTAGTTAACGTAACCTAGGCTTTGGACTCAGAGTAACGTTAATGGGATTCTGAATATTGTGCTTCATGCATGCTATATAGTTTAAAACTAAAGTTATTTCCTTATTTCATTAAGTTAAGGAGCACATTGTTTGGAGATTATTGGGAGCCTGGAGAACCTGGGGAGCGTGGAGAGCATCGTACTCAACAAAGGTATACACACACACACACACACACACACACACACACACTCACTCACTCACTCACTCTTTCTTCACAAGTTGCTGCATGCCTGCGTGTATTTTTTCATCAGGCTATTAACAATGCTTCATTGTCACTTTTGTTCACATTACTGCGATACCACATTGGCCTTCATTCAGCATAGTAAAATTCATTGTCATATTCCCAATTTTTATTTTAAATGTGGATTTCCGGATTGTAGCCGTTCCTTCAAAAGATTCATGGCTTTCAAAACACACCTATATAGAGACCACACAAAGCCATACTAAAGGGAGGTCTGTAGATCAGTATAGATTTGTGTATGACAGCTTAGTTTGTCACATTGACTTCTGCCAAGGTAGGTGTGAAGATTTAAGCAGTCTTTTCGCTCACCTGAAGGCTCACATTAAGGAGGGTACAGCAATATCTTGTCCTTTTAGACATTGTGAAAAGAGATTTTTAGTCATTTCTACATTTACATCACATTTGTCCAGGAACCATAAGAAATGATCAGTGGACAGACTAATTGACACAATTCTGGAACAGCCTGTTTCAAACCCAAGTACTTCATCTGAGGTAAATGTAGGGGTTGAGCAGTTTTGCGGGCAGTTTGAGGATTTTACAGACCGTGGCTCATTAGGTAGGGAACAATCAGATGTTTTGCCAGATAATGCAGATGAATCTGTTTTTTTAGACAATCTTGCTCTGTTTTACCTAAAATTGCAATCTAAGTTGCTGCTTCCAGCTACAACTATTCAAGCTATAATTGAAGGTTTCCAATACATACATGACATCAGCCAATCACACTTGTTTTACAAACTGAATGAAAAATTAACTACTCTTGGAATTCCAGAAGGTGACATTAAGAGAGTTATAGAGGTGCTGAAAACAGAAGATCTTCTCAAGCATTGCAATACAAATGCATTAAAGACAGATCAGAGAAGAAAACCATCTTTAAGGAGAGATTTAGATATGTTGCGCCAGTGCCCATATTCCTAGGCCAAAACGATTGCGGAAAAGAGTGCTTTGCTCAGTATGTTCCCATCAAACAAACACTAGAGTCACTTTTTAATAGTGAATCAGTTAGGGAGCAACATGAGCAGACACATTCAGCTCGCATTCCGAATAAATATGTTTTAGAAGATATTTGGGATGGTAGGAACATTGCAGAAAATGCTTTGCTCAAAGATGAATCTTTAGCTTTGATTTTATATCAAGACGCATTTGAAGTAGTCAATCCGCTTGGATCAGGGGGAAAAAATGAAGCCTTAACAGAAGCCAGCAAACCAAGCAGAGGACTGTCTGATAGTTATGGGTGCACCAGATGGCAGCCAGCCTTTCCTCCAGATGAAACGGAAAATAGTATGGAAGAGAAAAGACAAAGGATGGTAGAGCTGGATTCACAATTGGGTGCCTCGGGGGCTGAAAGAGGAGAGCTCAAGACACTGATTGAGACCACTTACTGCCTTCAACGCAAGACTATCAACGCCACACCAGCTCCTTCCATAGAGGACCTGAAAAAAAAAATGGCCATTCCTCTTTGTCCAGAAGTGCCTATACTCACATTTCGAGCTTCTCACCGACATCCCAATCCTGAGACGGATGGAACAGGCCATTGAAGAACGAGGCAAACTACTTGTGGAGTTTTTCAAGATGAAGGCAACCAGTGAGAAGGTCAAGGCCCTGTCCATAGGTGAACACAATGAAGTTGCACCTCACATCATTCAGCTGTTGATGGCACATTTCAAGGAGAAGACTGACGCCCTCATCCTTCAAACTGAGGTAAGTAAACATATCTTTTAAAATAAAACACCTTTCATGGTTTTCCTACTGACTACCTTAGATTCCATTGATGGTTGTTGTAAACGGATAGGGTGTGAGGTGCTCATTGGCATCCATGTTCACATGTTGGTTGTAGGATCATGTACATTGATCTTGAGATGTATTAATGATTGTGTTTTGGTTGTTGTCTCCAGGAGACTGCCACAGCAGCTGATGTGGAAAGAATCCCTGGCCTTCCAGCAAGCCCTCGACTGATAATACTTGGTATGTATTGGGAGTCTATTAAAAATGTGTTGACTACTAGAAAAAGACCCACACATTGATAAAAATCCAATAAGCGGCCTGCGATTCTCTTTGCCACAAATTAAAACAATATATACAGTACTGTGCAAAAGTCTTGGCAGGGTGTCCACGGGTCCTTAAAAAGTCTGAAAATGTCTTAAATTCAATTTTACAAATATTAGGCCTTAAAAGTAATTAAATTGTCTTAAATTTGAATTTATGAGGTCTTAATTTCAACAAATATTTTATCTGATTTTACTCATTAATGTATTTATGTTTGTCAGAATTCGTCGAGTTATTCTGCAGCAGAATCAAAAGTTTTGATGGTCTATAAAACCCTAAGAAATGCCTATTCTAGATAATCCCAACTCCCATACTTACCTGTCAAACCTGTAGAGAGAAATTGAAGTGAATCCTAGTACTTAGTACCGAAGCCCTGTGGGAAAAAATAGTAATGGTTAGATTTATTTACTATGTTAAAGTCTGCGACCCATAGACATCACCAGACTCCTGATATTTTATTTCCAGGTAAACAATTGTGTTATTTGTTCACTGAGATTCCCTTTCAATATCTGGATATGTTTTAGGTGAGAAGCTGAGTGAACAACGCTGGATGGTCACCATTGAGCACCAGGTAGTGTGTCAAGTGGTGCAGCCAACCTTTCTTCCTGGACTTGTGGCACTTTTGGCGTGCTACTACAATTTCAACCTCCAGTACCAGGAAGAGGCTGCTTGTACCCTTGAGTACATTCAGAGGTAAAAAAAAAAGAGAGATAGTCCACTCACTCCTGTACTTTTGTCTTTTAAGACCGAACACCCAGTCGTAACATTCCAGGTTTTATGATCGCGCGTTTAAAAAAAAATGAGATGGCCTGCATTGTTTTTTAATTTGGGTGTCCTTCTCAGCAGTGTGCGTCAATTATATTTTCATTGATTCCATTTCAGAGGGTTGTCATGCTGGTTCCTTTGCTGATTAAAGAGCCACTCCGGACAAAAACTGACTTTTTCGGTCAAAAACTGATATCCAGAGCTTAATTATGATGATTAACAGAAATTCTGGCCATCAAAAATGTTTTTTAGTGTAAATATGAGAAACTTGGGCTTAAAAAAACGTAAGGTCCCAAACTTGGCTCATGGCCAAATGCCATGTCTGCCTACATATCGACTGTGCTGCCTATGTCACGGAACTTCAAATGAGGGGCTTCTCGGTGAAAGGGGGATACAGGGTGTGTCTACTTTTGAAAAATAAACAGCCTTGAACTTGAGGGGGTATCGAGCGAGAAAAGGGCTCTGGATAGGCTCTTTAACAAATTAAATGCACACTTGTGCAACATTGTCAAAACAAGGTGTAAGCCCCTTCCCCTTCTACGCCCATGACTAGACAAGAGGCGGATCTTAAGAAAAGAAAGATGCTTGTAATTTGATAAAGCATTTATATTTTTAAAAAGACATTGGGTCTAAGACTAATCATGTTTCATGTTCATGGTTTAGTTGATATTTATATTGGATTAACCCTTTGGTGTTTTCCAGGAGTTTCCTTGGGATCAATCCCGAAAGAGGACCGAAGTCCTGCCGAGGGAAGGTGGTCAGCAAAAAGACAGGACAAGTCGTGAAGAAGAAGTCCACCTCTGTCAACCCACATGTCTGCACATTGCTTCGGAGGCTGACTGAGTTTGAATGGGACTTTGTGTATGGGAGTGGGCTCAACCGACGTCTGTATGCTGCAGCCAAAAGACAGAACTGCCACTAGAGGTGGTAAAAATGTGCCAATTTTTTCTTTGTCTATTTCACAATGTTTTAAAGTATGGAGAGGGTTTAAAAATAGAGATGTGCTTTTAGCTTGTTTAGTTGGACCAATTCTTATTGGTTAAACAAAAAACAAGACTAAGGGTGCTATTTTCAGCAGTGGAGTATTTCTCCACTGGACGAACCAAGCAGGGGCCGCTAGCGGGTCTTTTAGACTCTTAGGGCACTATTTTCAGGCTCTTACTCTACGATATCTGCTTATATAAGGACACATAGCATATAATGAAATATTAAATGTGTATAGACAAGTTTATACAGTTTAAAGCATTTTTAATCATGAAAAAAATAGTTTGAGCAGGTGTTCAATTGTTTGAGTCTCTGCATTTTATTTCTCAAGAACCGCTTATCCAAACAACTTCACACTCGACACTGCACTTCCTTGGGTCCGGAGCAATACACCTGCCGAATGTCAACTTCATACAGTGCCCGGTTCCCGAGATAATCGTGATACAGACATACAGAGAGCGATTCCTGCCTTTATAGTTAGATTAGTTCTCCTACCTGGCTGAAGAGTTGTGCTAATTAGAATCAGCTGGTTTAGCGCATGTTGGTGGAGCAAATACATGGTATACTCTTTGAAGCCGGGTTACCTACCTCTGTATTTTTGTTTGAGGTGCTGTTATCAGAAAACATTTAAGTTTATTTGCTTTAGAGCAATGTACAGCAAGTTTCTGTCTGTCTGAAATAAACTTGCCTTTGACATTCAAATTGGTTTCCACAGACTTATTTTCATTGATCTGCTTTAAATAGTTCACAGTGAATCTGTAGCACAGGTTGGGGGATCTTAAGCAATGTGCCATCAACTGCTGGCAAAAAATTAGAGCAAGTTTTAGAAATACATTAGCTTACTGCCTGACATACAGTAGTATTCTGTAAACAATTACAGTAAGAGCATGTTGAATTTCCAGTAACCTACTGTCAAAAATACTGTATAATATACTGTAAATTATAGAAATACAGTAATTTACTGCATCTTAATTTTACAGTATTATACTGTACTTTTTAATTACAGTAACACTTCTGTAGATTTACAGTACACTACTGGTAACTGTGCTGCCAGTAATTTACTGTAAATTAAAAAAATACAGTAATTTACTGTCTTGGACATATACAGTAATATACTGTAGGTTTTATTTACAGTAAGACTTCTGTAGATTTACAGTAGTCTACTGGTAACTGTGCTGCCAGTAATTTACTGTAAAATTACAGGAATTTTTTTACAGTGCACCTGTAATATCATCCCTCTTGTGTAGCCACGTGTGTATGTATTCTTTTAACTTTGCGCTTGTCCAATTTCACTGTCTGCTAGCTAGTGCTAGCTAATTGTTGGTCCATTCCAGAATTGGAGGACATTTTCTGTCCCACCCATGAAATTTCAAATAATCCATGCACAAAATACTAAAACATGCATTTGTTGTGTAAATTATACTTGTCCTGAGATAAAATGTAAATATAGTTGTAGAAAAAATGGTTCCAAAATATTATTTAAAATACCAAATAACTGTACGCGCAACCCTGTTACCCTAATTTTAACCCTGTTACCATATCATTTTTATTAAAATAATCTTAAATGATTTTCTCAGCTCACGAGGGTTTAACCTATTGTCCTTGTAATACTTTGAATGATTATATGCATAATGTATTTGAGCAAATATTTGAAAATAAATACTGAAATTAGTAAAAAAACTTGTGTGACTATTGAAAACTCGGGCATTTTATATTTTATTGACATGATCTTGCTTGTAATAAACTACATCTATTTTCATAATCCTGTTGTTGGTGTATTTGCTGTGGTATATTCCATTGACCAAAGCCAATTACTGACTTTCCACGGACCTGTTGTTAGGTTTTTGCATTCTGTCTTTGTTTGTACATTTATGTTTCTTATTGTGAGCTTGTTTGTTTATTCTTATTAGGTTCTTTATAATTTTTCTTATCTTGCATTTATTTTCATTTATGGTTTCACTGTTTCGTGTTTGTATTACCGTCACTCCCCTGTCTTCGTTATTCGGGAGCCTTTGGTGATTTCGGGTTTCGCTGGATCTCCACTCTCGTTTACTTCCTTCTTTACTAATTACCCTTGTTAATACCACTAATTACTAATTACTACTAACTGCTTAGAATTAGGTTTCTTACTAATATACTAACGACTAACTTGTAAATAATACTAATCAACTAATTTACTAACGTCAGGGAATTAGAGTTTCTACTAACCTACTAACTTACTAATGCAATCTTAGTTTCCATCTGCAGCTGTTTTTCGTTTCTTCTGTTCTATCTCTGAATATCTTTCTGTGATTCTCTACTCGCTACAGCTGTACCTGATTTCCGCATTCCTCTGTCTCATTGTGTGCACGGGTTTCTCTCAATCCAGGTCATGTCTTTTCTGTATGTAAACAGTTTAGTCCAGTCCGTGTCTTTTGTCTTCCCTCGTTATTGTATTATCAGCTTCCCTTATCGTTTCATTGTGTTCACCTGTGAGCAATTTCCCTTCCCCGCCTCTGCACACCTGATTCCCATTTTGTCTGTCTCCCTCAGTGTATATAACCCTGTTATTTCAGTCTTTCTTCACATGTTTGTCACCGTTGGTTTTTTGTGTCAGTGTTCTTACGAGTTTCCTTCCTGAGGAGTATCTTCCTGAGTTGTCTGTTTGTTTTCTGAGTATCCGTTTCTTAGTTTTGTTATCCCGAGTCCGTCTCCTGTCTATTTAATTTTTGTATTCTGTCTTCGTTTTGTTTTGTTTTTGTTTCCCTTTACACCTCCCTGGTTTTGGACTTCTGCCTGTGTTCTCGCGACCCTGATTTTGGACTCGTACTTCTGCTGTGCCTTCCCAGTTCCGACCCCTGCCTGTTCTGTGACTACTCTTTGGACTGTTTTTGTACCGTTGCCCTGTCTTCCCGGTTTACGACCCTGCCTGTTTTGTACCACGGATTGCTGCCTTGCCCCTATATTAAACTTCGGTTTTCCTACTTCCCGCCTGCTATTGGGTCCTGTTTCCCACCTACCGTAACACCTGTGTTGTCACATAGGGGCGGCACAGTGGTGCAGTGGTTAGTAAACCGGAATTGGCGTAGTTGGCTACAGAGCACCAAGGCCGGGAAGTATCACTAATTATTTTTAATTGGACTAGTACTACACTGCCAAGGGACTGCATTTGGAAATTAGCTGTAGCTAACTCTGGTGTGATGCATCATATTTCATTTTGTGAAATGTCTGTTAAAATTACACATTGTCCCTGTGAAATAAATGGTATAATTTAATTAATGAATAAAAATGTTATGACATCAGTGATGAGGATCCCAGCTAATGGAATCGCGTTCTAGGAAGGTTCCCTGTATGTTATTAAGGTTGCTCTAAACATTCCCTGGTTGATGCAATGTTGAGTTTTTTTCAGGTTCTAAGAACTTTCACACAACGTTTCTGAGGAACGTCCCTTTAACATTCCGGAAACATTCTAGGAGCATTCCTCTTAGGTTCTAGGCACATTCTATGTAACATGAGGGTATCGTTCTGGGAACCTTCCTCTTGTGCTCCACGAACAGTTTATATAACATCAGGGGAACATTCTAGGAGCATTCCATGTAACATCAAAGGGGAACATTCTCTGGGCATTCCATAAAATATCAGGGCAATGTTCTATGTTACATGAGGGTATCATTCTGGGAACCTTCCTCTTGCTCTCCACGAACAGTTTATATAACATCAGGGGAACATTCTAGGAGCATTCCATGGAACATCAGAGGAATGTTCTATGTAACATTAAGGTATCTTTCTCGGAACCTTCCTCTTTTGCTCTATGAACAGTTTATATAACATCAGGGGAACATTCTAAGAGCATTCCATGTAACATCAGAGGGGAACATTCTCTGGGCATTCCATAAAACATCAGGGCAACGTTCTATGTAACATGAGGGTATCGTTCTGGGAACCTTCCTCTTGCGCTCTACGAACAGTTTATATAACATCAGGTATTCTAGGAGCATTCTATGAAACATCAGGGGAACATTCTATGTAACACGAGGATAACGTTCTGGGAACCTTCCTCTGGCATTCTAAGAGTATTCTATATAATATGAGGGGAACATTCTCTGGGCATTCCATAAAACATCAGAGCAACGTTCTACGTAACATGAGGATAACATTCTGGGAACCATTCTCTTGTGCTCTACGAACATTTTCTATAACATCGGGGGAACATTCTAGGAGCATTTCATGAAACATCAGAGGAACGTTTTATGTAACACGAGAGTATCATTCTGGGATCTTTCCTCTTGCGCTCTACGAACAGTTTATGTAACATCAGGGGAGCATTCTAGGAGCATTCCATGAAACACCAGGAGGACATTCTATGTAACATGAGGGTAACGTTCTGGGAACCTTGCTCTGGCATTCTAAGAGTATTCTATGTAATATGAGGGGAACATTCTCTGGGCATTCCATAAAACATTAGGGCATCGTTCTACGTAACATGAGGGTAACGTTCTGGGAACCTTCCTCTTGCGCTCTACAAACATTGTATATAACATCAGTGCAACATTCTAGGTGCATTCCATGTAACATAGGGGGAATGTTCTGGGAACCTTCCTCTTGTGTTCTTCAAACATTCAATATGACGTACCAGGAACGTGCCAGGAACATTCTATATAACATTAGGGGGACGCTCATTTAAAAGGTTTAATTGCAGGGCTAAGTGCCTAACACAAGGGCTCACCAACAGTAATTTTTAGCATTATTTGACAGTATTTAGCGATGACTGATAGGAAAGCAAGGTTGGAAACCATTGAGAATCACAGCAGAGATAGGCATAGGCTGAATGTAAGTCCACAGCTTTTAGGTTATGGTACACAGTGCGATGCAATGAGGGTGCAAGGACACTCCAGGGGGAGTTCTATAACAATTTCCATACAACATTTACACTTACCCAATTTAGACTCTGCCGATGCCGGGACTCGAACTTGTGATCCTTTCGTCAAGAGCTTGCGCCTCTGCCCATTACACCACGGTCTTGAGCAAGCCCGGATCTACCATATGGGCAATCTGGGCATGTGCCCAGGGGCCCTTGGGCAGAAAAGGGCCCTTCACGATCCGAGTTTTTTTTTTTTTCCCCCGAGCTTTTTTTCCCCCGAGCTACACAAGGCTTAAACGTGACTTGCAGATTGTGCTTGATTAGTACCCAATCAGGAGATAAAAATAGTTGTTTACAAAAATTCTGTCTCCCGATTGCCTGTTTTATTTGTCAGTTTGTTGACTGGCCAGGTAGTGATTGGCAGCAGGCTGCAATGCACTGTGTTGATTGGCGAGTGGTAAAGGTGGGTGGGCATAGAGCAGGTGGTAGCTACGTCGTGCTGGTTCAAAATCAAGATCAGTTAAAGTGCACACGGAAGATGGATAGTGCTAACGACGGAAACCAAAAGCCCAGCGGGGCTGCAAAGAGAAAGAAAAGACGTGAAAAGGAGGAGAAAGAAGCGGCTGCATTAAAAAATGTCCCGCTAATAAGTAGCTTTTTCAAAAAAGCGAGAAATGAAGAGGAGGATGTCGAGCTAGACAATGTTAGCTCGCCCTGCTCTAGCAGCGATGCTCAGCCTCAGCTAACGGCAGCAGAAAAAGAGAGAGATGACGCCGGTCAGCAAACTGAACAAGGTAACGCGACCTCCTCATGTTCATTTACAGTGGCAGATACCATCATCTCAGAGGACCCTGCACAATGGGGATCAATTACAGAAAGTGTCCGGGAGGAAATTATTCTCAAAGGAGTTTCAGCCTTTCATAATCGGGCGGCTAAGTATCCAGCATCACGGAGGGGGAACGAGGCTGGCGGCAAGACCCGCTCTCTCACTAACGAAGCGTTGACCCGACATCTTCAAAATGGTGAAACTATGTCCCGAGAATGGATTATTTATTCACCGTCCACTGGAGAAATGTATTGCTTCGCTTGCAAAGTTTTATCAACTCACTGCACCGCATTTGTCACTGGATTCAGTGACTGGAAACATCCGCAGAGAATAACGGAGCACGAAATGAGTGGTGAGCACAGAAAATGCATGCTGTCACTTATACATCGCACTAAACATCTGGGCACTGTGGATGCTTCTCTTGGGAGACAAATTGAAGCTGAAAGTCAGTACTGGAAGGATGTATTGAGGCGTGTTGTTGCCGTCATAAAATTTCTGAGTGAAAGGGGACTTCCATTCCGGGGAGATGATGAACTTTTGGGATCCCCACACAATGGTAATTACTTGGGAATCCTCGAGCTGCTAGCACAGTTTGATCCATTTTTAATGGAACATTTGCAGAAGTATGGTCAGAAGGGTCGTGGCAAGGTTTCATATTTGTCATCAACTATCTGCGAGGAATTTATTGGCCTGATGGGTGACAAGATAAAGCAAACCATAGCTACAGAACTACAGCAAGCAAAATATTTTTCTGTTGTAGTGGACTCTACACCTGACATGTCTCACGTGGACCAGCTAACTTTTGTGTTCCGATTTGTGAGTGATAAAGGGAAAGTAGTAGAGCGATTTATTGCATTTGAACCCATTCACAGTCACACTGGGTCAAGTCTGGCTGACTGTGTGATCAAGATGGTCAGCGACTTGGGCCTGGATCTCTCCAACTGCCGTGGCCAAGCTTATGACAACGCATCAAACATGTCAGGTAAATATAATGGGTTGCAAGCTCATCTCAAGAAACACAACCCACTAATTCATTACATTCCATGCGCAGCGCATTCTTTGAATTTGGTTGGTGTGAACTGTGTTGAAAATAGCTGCCGGGAAGCAAGCCAGTTTTTTGACTTACTTCAAGCACTATATGCGTTTTGCTCTGCTTCGACCCACCGATGGAATAAAGTGTTTACTGCCAACATCACACTGACGCTAAAATCGCTCTCCTCTACAAGATGGAGCTGCAGAGGAGACTCCACAAGAGCTCTTTGTGAAAATTATGCAGAAATAAGAGGAGCCTTACAGATGTTAGCATCTGACAACGAAGAGCGGCAGGACACAAGGCGCGAGGCTGCTGCGCTGTGTAACAAGCTCGGGAAACTGGAGACTGCACTCATGACCATATTTTGGGACACTGTGCTGCAGCGTTTCAAGCTTACGAGCAACGGTTTGCAAAAGAGGGATATGGACCTAATGACCGCTGTGCACCTTTTGGAATCGCTGCACACTTATGTTGCATCACTAAGAGAGCAATTTGCTGACTTTGAGACAACTGCTCGGGCTGTCACAGGTGTGACACAGACCTACCAGGACGAGACCCACCGCCGGAGTAAAAGAAGGGCCTTTGATGATGAGACAGTGGACAATGAAGTTGTTCTCAATGGGAGTACAAAGTTTCAAGTTGAGACATTCAATGTCATCATTGACAGTTTGCTTTCAGGACTGGACAAACGCCTGGACGCATACAGAGACATTAACAGTCGCTTTGGTGTCCTTTTTGACATGGACTGCGATGACAGTGACCTACGCAAACGGGCCAACGCTCTCTCCTCTTCATATCCCACTGACATGGATACTGCTTTAGCTGATGAGCTGATCCAGTTTAGGGCCTTTGTCAGCACTGAACAAGATAAGACACCTGCAAATCTATTGCAGGTTGTTCTCAGGAATGGACTGCAGACAACATTCCCCAACGTTTTTGTCGCACTCAGACTTTTCCTCACACTGCCTGTGTCCAACTGTGAGGGAGAGAGGACATTTTCACGACTGAAACAAATAAAAAATGAACTCAGGACAACCATGGGTCAGAAGAGGCTCTCTTCACTGTCTTTGATGGCTATTGAGTCTGAGCTGGTGAGCGAGCTGGACTTTGAGGACTTGATCTGCAACTTCGCAAAGAAAAAGACACGAAAAAAGAACTTCTGAAGGTAAGAGCTATTATGCTGTCTGTGAAATGAGTAGTATAATCTGATGTGATTGTGTGACCTGATAATTGTGTGTGTGTGTGTGTGTGTGTGTGTGTGACCGGTCTTTTGCAACCTGTACTCAGCTGTGTTGTGTGATGGCAATGTTGTATACAGAATTACTGGTGTGCTTAGGTTGTTTTCAATGAACACTATATTTGCCTACCATTGTGTTGAGCCATATACTGGTCAGGCATACTTGCTCCCTGCTCAGTTGGATTAGTTATACATCTTTTGACCAATAGATGTGTGATTTGACATGTCAGCTTGGCTGGGAGTTCAAATAATTAAGGTGGGCTTTAATGACCAGGGTGTGTAGCATTTTGCGTGTGTCTGTGTGGAGTAAGTCTGTCTGGTGGGGCAGCGACTCTATCTTGCTGGATGTCAATGCGATTGATAACTTAGTTATCACCTACTTTGGAGGGTGTGGGTGTTTGGGAGGGGAGGGGGCCCATGAGCTTCAGTGCCCAGGGGCCCCTGGGGGTACTGATCCGGCCCTGGTCTTGAGACGATAGAGCTCATCTCCGAAAACACACTACCAATAACGTAGGACTTTGGTTGTACCAGACCTGTGCCAACGAATACTTGTATTTTCAGTTGTATTCATAAATATTACATTACCAAATAGGAGAACTAATGAGGAATGAAATCTCAAACGTTTGTGACGATGTCATTTTCTGTAGCTAGTGGGTTACCTTACATTTTATAGAGTAGAAAATGTTCAAATCATAATGACATCTATCCGTGCAAAAGAAATATTGCAAGTATCGTATAAGTGACTTTTTAAAGGATGTCGTAGCTGTCCCTTTTAGAGGAAATTTAAAAATTAGGTTTTTTTTTTCTTGAGAATTTTTTTTGCTTTAACTTGAATTGGGTTTAATTGTGTTCAATTGGCTAAAACTATATTTCTGGCCCTTAACTAAAATCTACAGAAGCCCTGAAAGGCAAGGTGAAAAAAAAAATTGTACGTAGCCTACCTACGAGATAAACTTTTTTTTTTTAATTTAAAAAAATAAATTTTTACCTTGCCTTTCGGGGCTCCGCCGTAGTAGGCTACGTTAAGTCGTACGCACGACTTAGCACTGGCATTGGAGAAGGATTTCCGTATCCTAAAACAAACTCATGAAACCAACCTCAATTAGGTGGGATCCAGACGTCGGAGTGGAGAAATCTAGGTTGAGAGACGTTTTGACATAAACAGACGCTAACCCTTAGCATTCACCTGAACGCTACACGCCGACTTTAACACAGACTGCAGACTTCCCCTGATAAAATATGCTTGGCCTATGGCCTATAACTCGTTTCATTCTGAACTAATTTTGTGTTATAAATGTGAGAAATCTCTGCATAACACCTTATTTACAAATTTCCCAGAAAAGCTAGCCTATTTGTAAAACGTCCTTTCATAGCCTACAAGAGTTGTCAAAATGTTGTCAGAGCTGATTATGATAAAAGCTATGCATTAAATATCTAAGTGGAGGGTTAATAATGCTAGACTGCATGACATATGATAGCCTATACAAATGTATTTCATAGATAACTGAGCAGTTATTGCTCCAAACTTTAATAATTATATTCATTTTTATTGCATTATATAGCACGTCGCAGTTCAATATAGCCTCGCTATATGACTTGGTGCACATCTAATTCTATAACACTATATTCTCAGTCAAGCTCAGGTCGACAAGTAGATGTAGAAAAAAATTAACTTTGGACCAATTTTAAGAGTTCTTTTCACTGACTGCAATAGACGTTTATTTTAGGGCTTTTAGCCTGAAAATTGCTTGCTGGGAAGGACAAGGTCCTCTAGTAACTCAACCGGGTAAATCGCATGTCATCAGCAATTCCGCTATTCCATAACATGGGTTCAAATCCGGCTCAAGATAAACCTCAAAGGCCATTCTCACTTTCCCTCTTATTTTCTAGTCTCTCATCGATTACTGTCCAATAAAGCCAAAATGCCACACAAATATATTTAAATGTGACTACATATCACCATCTACACGGCAGCAGAAGAACAGGCCTAAGATCTAATAATAGTTACGCTATCAAGTTGTAGGAATGTTCTGAGGACTTGAGAGGAACTCAACATTATGACATCCAAGTAACACATTGCAACGTTTGTGACTTTTATGGGATGTTCCTGGAATGTCCTTTTGTTATCTTGGAGTAACATTCCCCTATATATACACCCCAGAATATTAGCAAAATAACGTTTTGTAATGACGTGGCAAGAATGTATGGGGAATGTTACCAATGTACTCCAGTCTCACAGTAAGGGAACGGTAAATTCAAGTGTTACATAAACCCAAAGGGAATGTTTCTACTAACATTATGAGAACATTCCATTAATGTTACATAGAATGTTCCTGTAATGTGAAGGGGAAGTTCCACAAACACGTTGAAGGAATGTTCTGAGGACTTGAGAGGAACACAACATTATGACATCCAGGGAATGCATTGCAACGTTTGTGACATTTATGGGATGTTCATGGAATGATCTTTTGTTATCTTGGAGTAGCATTCCCCTATATATACACCCCAGAATGTTCCATTACATTACATTACATTACAGGCATTTAGCAGACGCTCTTATCCAGAGCGACTTACACAACTTCTTATTAAATTTATCCATTTATACAGTTGGATATATACTGAAGCAATTCAGGTTAAGTACCTTGCTCAAGGGTACAACGGCATTGTCCTACCTGGGAATCGAACCTGCAACCTTTCGGTTACAAGTCCAGTTCCTTAACCATTATACTATACTGCCGTTCCCAAAATAAAGTTTTGTAATGATGTGGCAAGAATGTATGGGGAATGTTAGCAATGTACTCCGGTGTCACAGTAAGGGAACGTTAAATTCAAGTGTTAGATAAACCCAAAGGGAACGTTTCAACTAACATTACGAGAACATTCCCTTAATGTTACATAGAATGTTCCTGTAATTTGAAGGGGAAGTTCCACAAACAAGTTGAAGGAATGTTCTGAGGACTTGAGAGGAACACAACATTATGACATACAGGGAACGCATTGCAACGTTTGTGACATTTATGGGATGTTCCTGGAATGTTCTTTAGTTATCTTGGAGTAACATTCCCCTATATATACACCTCAGAATGTTCCCAAAATAACATTTTGTAATGACGTGGCAAGAATGTATGGGGAATGTTACCAATGTACTCCAGTCTCACAATAAGAGAACATTAAGTCCAAGCGTTAGAGAAACCCAAACGGAACGTTTTGACTAACATTCCTAGAACTTTCCACTTATGTTCCATAGAATATTCCTGTCATGTTTGTGGAATGTGAAAGCGAAGTTCGACAATCATGTTTTAGGAATGTTCTGCGGACTTGAAAGGAACTCAACATTATGACATCCAGGGAATGCATTGCAACATTTGTGACATTTATGGGATGTTCCTGGAATGTTCTTCTGTTATCTTGGAGTAACATTCCCCTATACACCCCAGAATGTTCATAAAATAACATTTTGTAATGACGTGGCAAGAATGTATGGGGAATGTTAGCAATGTACTCCGGTCTCACAGTAAGGGAACGTTAAATCCAAGCATTAGAGAAACCCAAAGGGAACGTTTCGACAAACATTCCTAGAATATTCCACTTATGTTACATAGAATGTTCCTGTAATGTTCGTGGAATGTGAAGGGGAAGTTCCACAATCAAGTTTTAGGAATGTTCTGAGGACTTGAAGGGAACTCAACATTTCGACATCCAGGGCACGCATTGCAACATCTGTGACATTTATGGGATGTTCCAGGAATGTTCTTTTGTGATCTTGGAGTAACATTCCCTTATACACCCCAGAATGTTCCCAATGTAATGTTCTGCAATGACATTGCAGGGCTGTATAGGGAACATTCTTTAAAGATCCCAAACGTTCCTCGTTACCTGGGATGTGCATCTCCATCAGTTCCGCTTCTGTCCACAGAGCACAGCTGGACCTTTGACAGGACTACAGCCCTCCAGAACTGCTCCAGCGGTTCTTCAGCGAAGAGGCTGTCCACTATGCCAGAACACAAATAATTATGAGCAAAGATGCATGCTCAAGGCTTGCAAATGGAATGCACTAATGAGTACGCATTTTTGGAATTGGAAACTAAACTGATTAAGAAATGGATTATCTATGCGTCATTCCCCTCAAATTGCCTCCTCATAGAACACAATAATGCGCTTCAAATGGACAATAAAGCATAGGTTTGGCTAGGTTTTTGTAAAATAACAGGGTTATATTCACTGAGGGAGAAATGGGAATCAGGTGTACAGAGGCGGGGAAGGGAAATTGCTCACAGGTGAACACAATGAAACGATAAGGGAAGCTGATAATACAATAACGAGGGAAGACAAAAGACACGGACTGGACTAAACTGTTAACCACTTAATACCAAGGGCAAAATATACCAATTCTCGCCTGTTTTTACTAGTGACAAACAAAGCTGTTTATCTCAAAAACTGTAAGGGCTACAAATATGGTTCATAGCTTTTATTAAAACAGAGAACCGCACTATTATGACTAAGTAGTCAGAATTCAAATACATACACGTCTTGCTACTTAACTACAACAATTTATGTACAGAAATTGTGAAAAAACAAAAAACGGGTACCTAAATTCAAATTTCAGATTTTTTACCTGATGAGCTACAAGAGCTATGGAGGAAATAACTCCTCTTTCTGATTCCTCAATATGCTGCCTATCTCTGCTAAAGATATGGTGTCAATATCTCAAATCATTCAAATTATACAGAGCTTTCTTTCAGGTGAACCATTTCAGTTACCAAAGTTGGCACAAATTGTGCCAAATTGTGCAAAATGGCCCAGGTTCCAGAAAAGTCAATATAATTTATTTTTTAAGTTTTACAATAAAATCTGATAATTGGCAATAAAAGTTCATTTTTAGATGTGTTTTTGGAGTTTTTCATATTACACAACTAACTAGCCTACCCGTGGTCCCCAAACCCATGTAGCAGCACAGTGAATCTTGTATTCTACCAGAGCCTCATTAGCCAGAAATTAGTCCAGGTATACAAAATCAAATGTCCACCCTAGATAAAATAACCCCCTGCATAATAATCAACAACAACAAACTCATCCTCATGTTATCTCTCCCTCGTGTTAGGTCATGCATAAATTGCTCATTCGTTTACCTGCAGAGCCTGCTGTACTGCTTACAGAACAATTTACTCATGTGGAACAAAACAAACCCTTCAGACGCCATTGCATTCAATAGAAACTCGGAACAGCTCGTCTCAGACACAAATAGATAGCTAGCTGCTATGTGTAATTTTGCTGGCTAGCTTGCCATTGTTACAATACAGTAATGTTAGCTATATTCATTTAATTCAGAGGGATTCAATTTATACATAACAGTGAATTCGCACTGGTATACCGGCAAAATAATCTGTTACCTTTATATCACTCTGCGTCACTGAGACCGCAAAACCATATTTGGGCTAGGAAAGCTGCAGCACGGAGAAACTCCTGAATAACCTAGACATAACTAACCAAAAACTGTATGAAAGAGACTGTAAAGTAAAAAGATAAACAGCGCAGTTACCTTATGAATTGTGCTTTGCTAAACATAATGTAGCGAGCTACGCTACAAGGTACAAACAGTGCGCCATCTTGGTTCGATAATTACGCTTGGTAGCCTCTTCCTCTTATGCAGGGCTGTATTTCCTGGATTTACAACGGCATTGTGTTGAATGAGGGCTTGTTTGAAAGATAAGAGTCTTGGCTATTGGCTGGAATATTTGACAGACAGTTTTAAAACCCAATGGAAAGCAAATAATACTCGGAGTGGAGGCGGGTCGAAGACAGTTTTTCCCACTTCAGATAGGCCTATTGTGCTATCAGTCAAAGAAATACACCCAATTGACGACGGTTTTTCATAATTCTCTGCAAACAAGTTCAAAACCACTCTGGCTAACATATACTAAGCCACGGGATTGGTACTCCAGAAACTGGCTGAGTTTTACAACGCCAAACTGAACACAGCCGAACGAGTCGTAATCAAGTGCAAAAAAGCACAAGTCGGTTTAAAATTGGAAAAAAATCATGTACAGCCGTATGAAAGTTTTAAAGTATTTTTTCTTGAAGCCTAAAGGTATAATGATTTTTCAAACCAAAGTTTTGTGAAATACAATTAAGCAGAACAGTTTACCAGCACATTGTTTATGGTGTGACATCAAGCTGGAATGGATATATCTTAAGGATATTTAATCAAAATATTGAGGTGAGCAGTTTATTATATATAATTCAATTAATGAAATGTATAATTTAATAATTTCCGTAACGCCCGCGTTACCGCTAGGGGGCGTTTGGCAGCAAGAGGTTAACATACAGAAAAGATATGACCTGGATTGAGAGAAACCCATGCACACAATGAGACAGAGGACAGATATCTATTCCCCTAATCTTTTGTAAAAATTGTAAATTCTCTAACAATATGGATGCAAAAATGTTTCCAATGTGTCGAAACAGTTTATCTGTTGAACATTTGAGTATCTCCTGAATTACTGTGATGCACAA
Organism: Synaphobranchus kaupii; assembly: GCA_029718625.1. Lineage (NCBI taxonomy): Eukaryota > Metazoa > Chordata > Actinopteri > Anguilliformes > Synaphobranchidae > Synaphobranchus > Synaphobranchus kaupii. The sequence continues at coordinate 76,935,579 of CM056379.1, read as the reverse complement.
TTATCCATTTTGGATAGATTTTTGGACACCAAGGTACACTGTTTGAAATTGACTTCAGCAGTAATACATATCAGTTTCATATTTTGTACACATGCTGACAGGATGTTTGTGAACCTGAAAATGTAGTTTAATCTTATTTTATATCTTTGATTCTCATGCATTCACTGTAAACTAGAGTGGTGTAACTGTTTTTCACTGGGGGTTGTGTATTCACTGCCCATGATTTATATGTGAATTATGAAAATACATTAAGGTATGATAATAAATGGTACAATGGTGTTCTTTAAGCCATTATAGGTGTTTGTGTAATGTTGACATCTGGTATTATAAAGCTTTAAACAGAACAGTAAAAAAGAGGTGAAAATGGGCAAAATTAAGCCTCTACTTCAAACAGGAAGTAACTGTGGACAGCCAACCCACATAAAATCGCGTCATACAATCGGGTTAGATTCCATGCCACGGTACCTTCTGTACTGTGATCCCATCTCTATCTGTAACCCTCTCTGCGTTCCCAATCTGAATAAACTGAAAAAATACATAATGAAGGCAATTGTCTCTGCTTTCATTTAAAAAAGAAAGTTATATGTTAAGTATTAAAAGGTGTTCTTATTGCTTTTGCAACTAAGGTGACTTCTTGTTTCAGCTGTCCTCTGAAATGTTAGTCTTTAAACAAAACCAAAGAAAGTTTTCTTTAAAGGATGATTTTAGGATGCACACCTACATGTTTGTGCTTCACAGCTTACGTGCTACCATCAGGGCCCGTATTTATCAAGCTTCTCAGAATTACTCTTAAGAACACTGGTAAGAATTGACTTAGGAGCAAAAAGATTATTGGCTTAAAAGCTGCGCCTAAAAGTTAGTTATCAAGCATCTTACTCCCACTTTAAGCCAAGTGTAGGACTCAATCTTAAGTGTCAGTCTTAGAGCTGATTCACGACATTTTGCTCTGCCGCAAACAGCATTTTGGATGACGACATGGGCAAGGACCAATTACTGAATGGATTTCCTTATTTAAGAATATTCTCAGATAAATGGCACATTGGAAATTAAAGATAAAAACATTTCCGACACGTTCCAACCATTTCTTAATTATAAATTTGAAACAGGTGTGCTGTTAACAGACTTGCCTATATATATAGCCTAGATTTGTAATCATATTATAGCAATGGAGTCCAAAAGAAAGCCGAACTGGAGGGAGGAAGTAGCACTACTGCTTGCTGAATTGGTGGAACAACGCAAACATGTGATCAAAGGAAATTTCAACCCAACATTAACCGGCGCTGACAAAAAAAAGGCATGGAAGGACATCTCCAGCGATTTAAATGCTTCACAAGTAGCATGCATTCGGTCACCATCTGACTGCGAGAAGAAATGATACAACATCCTGAGCAAAAGGTGAAATAGCCGCCTTCAAGTCCAACCTTTTGCGCACAGGTATGTATAGTTAATTTCTTTCTCATTTGCATGCGTAGGCCCTTTGCCATTAGCCCTACCCTATTTACTTATAGTCTATATTACAACTGATATTCACACTCAGGCGGAGGCCCCCCCAGGCAAACCACTGAGCGCCCTTGGTGAGGTGGTGCAGGACAACACTGTCATCTCCGGAGTGGAGGGGAGCCAGGATCCTGCAGCAAAGGTGAGATCCACATTATTTTTTTGGTTAAATCAAAACCATGACTACAATATTCAACATTTCAAACAATTATTTTATTTTTCAGTTATAATGAAGACGCAGGGGACTCGCCTGACCCGGCCAGCCTAAACACGGGCTCTCCGTGTGCCTCCCATGCTGGCACCTCACGTCAGGTAAGCCTGGCAGAGGACTGCACAGTGGTGGATGATGACGGCCCGGCTGAAGACCCGCTCCCAGATGACCTGCAAGCACTGCACAGAGAAAAATGAAAACTTCAAATTAAAGTATTGAGATTGCAACACGAATACTACAGCCTAGCACTGAAAAAAAGAAAACTCGAGTGACAAATAAAATGGCCTGATAAAACCACTTGTGTGTGTATTTGTGATTGTTGCGGCCACGTGTAATATAGTTTTTATTATTTGTCTTTTCTATTGGTTTTGGCCCTGTGCTGCTGTGTTTTTCTTTGTTTTCCCCTTTACAGGTGGAGGTGGGAATGCATCACGGTTGCTGAGAGGCCTGTTGCGGAGCAGCGGATTCGGAAGATGCTGGCCTATAATAGTGATGCCCGTCGCCATGCCAGGAGATGCGCCTGTGAACATCGAGAGAGACGCCGTTGCTGTTGCCTGCTGGAGTTTTGACTGTTTTAAGTTAACCCAATCCTTAACGGAGACTGTTAATACTTTTAACAATTAGTTAGTATTATTTATTGTTGGCGTTTTTAAAACGGGAGCTGAAGACCTACTTCGGAGATCAGACCGAGTAGCCTGCTGGACGCTGGACATTGTCATCGAAGCTACCCGGTGAGACTTTGCCAACTCAGTCTCGTAGTTAGTTAGCTAGGAGATAAGTTTAATCTTGTAAATAAATACTGCTTTATCTTTTATATAACTCCTAGTTGTCAGTGTGGGTTCCTAACTTCACAGTTTGTGCGCCTTTAAGTGGCTAATTGTTGCATCCGACTCTATCAACTTGGTTAATATAACACAAGCTGATTTCAACTTGGTTAATATAACATTTGGGGGCTCGTCCGAGATTGAACTGCAGATTTGTGTTTATTCTGCTTTTTAGCTTGTTGCTATATTGAGGACAACATTGTACCAACTTTGTTTCGTAGCACGGCTATTTGCTTAGCACTAACGTTACTTTGTATTATATTGTTGCGTGTAATACGTAGCGCTAGCTTTGTGATTAGTAGCCAGTGTTATTTTTGTTGTTGGTTACCACTTTGGGTCTCATCCGTAGCTAGGGTTGCCAACCGTCCCTTGAAATAAGGGACGATCCCTTATCAGTTCTTAATCAGATAATCATCATAATCAGATGTCTTGGGACTGACACTGACCTTGCTAAGGCTAGCAGTCCACCAGAAGCAGAGGAAGCTTTGGATGACCTTGGTTTGTGTGACTTATTCTCTGTTAAGCCTGAACCTGAGCCTCCTTCTCCTGTTGTAGCAAAAGGAAGTGGTAGTGATTGTGATGGACAGCTGGATAAGCTGTCTCTGTCACAGGAACAACTTATCACAGAGCAGAGAAGGGATCCAAAACTATCTTCCCTGTTTAAAAAGGCAGTTCTTGAGGAAGAGTCTGCGCTGGTGTCGTCAGCGTTTTTTTTTAAGAACGGCGTATTAATGCGTAGATGGAGGCCTCTAGATGCTTCTGTTCTTGATGACTGGCGCGTAGTTAGACAGATTGTCGTTCCTTCAGCCTTTCACAACGAAATACTTAGCCTTGCTCATGACAGCTGTCTCGCTGGACATCTGGGCGTGAACAAAACCTACAACCGGGTGCTAAGGCATTTCTTTTGGCCTGGTCTGAAAAGGGACGTTTCCAACTGTGAGACCTGCCCTGTGTGCCAGGTGGTAGGGAAGCCAAATCAGAAGATTCCACCAGCTCCCCTGTACCCTATACCGGTAATTGGAGAGCCTTTCGAGAGGGTGCTCGTTGATTGTGTAGGCCCATTACCACAGACAAAGGCTGGCAACCAGTACCTTCTCACCATAATGTGTGCAGCTACTCGATTTCCGGAGGCAATACCACTGCGCAAGATAACCGCTCCTGTCATTTCTAAGGCACTTCTTAAATTCTTCTCTCTGTTTGGACTTCCCAAGGCTATTCAATCTGACCAAGGAACGAATTTTATGTCCAAAATTTTTGCACAGGTACTTGAACAGCTAGCGATTAAGCATCTCACTTCAAGTGCTTATCACCCAGAATCTCAGGGTGCTCTGGAACGTTTCCATCAGACGCTTAAGACTATGCTACGCGCTTATTGCCTTGAGTTCGAGAAGGACTGGGATGAAGGCATTCATTTTATGCTCTTTGCTGTGCGGGAGGTTGTCCAGGAGTCCCTTGGATTCAGCCCAGCTGAATTGGTTTTTGGTCATACAGTTCGTGGCCCTTTAATGCTTCTCAAAGAGAAATGGCTTATGGACGGTAACACCTCGAACTTGCTGGACTACGTGTCCAAATTTCGCTTTAAGTTGCATCGAGCTTGTGAGCTGGCAAGAGGAAATCTTGAAATCTCACAGAAGAGGATGAAATGCTGGTTCGATCGTGATGCAAAGTTGCGAACCTTTTCGCCGGGTGAGAAAGTCTTGGCACTTTTACCCCTCCCTGGTTCCACTTTAGAAGCACGCTTCAGCGGACCATATCTGGTAGAACGACGTGTAGGTGACCGTGACTACATCATAGCCACTCCTGATCGCAAGAAAGAGAGTCGCTTGTGTCATGTAAACATGCTGAAACGTTATTGGGAACGCCAGCCGATAGAGGAGGGTGAGGTGAAGAGTATGGCACTCTCCAGTGCTCTGACTTCCACTCTTCCCGAAGAGGGGGAGGAGGAGGTGGTTTTTCCTCCCAAGAGTGTGACAGAAGGCAGGCTGAAGAACTCTGAGTCTCTGCGCAATCTTGGCATGCTACTTTCTCATTTGCCGGTTGCTGAGAAGGCGGACATTGTTAACCTCATTCAGTCACACCCCTCTTTGTTTTCAGATATTCCTACTCGTACACACCTCATTGAGCATGACATTGATGTGGGTAATTCACCTCCCATCAAACAGCATCCTTATCGTGTGAACCCCGAAAAGCGTTCCCAATTGAAGAAGGAGGTAGCTTACATGCTGGAGAACGCTATCGCTGAACCCTGTTCAAGTGATTGGAGTTCACCCTGCGTGTTAGTTAACAAACCAGATGGCACTTTACGGTTCTGCACTGACTACAGGAAGGTCAATTCCATCACTAGGTCTGACTGCTATCCTCTTCCAAGGATGGATGATTGTGTGGATCGTGTAGGTTCTGCCGCTTTTGTCAGCAAATTCGATCTACTTAAGGGTTACTGGCAAGTTCCCCTTTCGAAACGTGCTAGAGAGATTTCTGCTTTTGTGACACCGGACGATTTCCTACAATACACAGTCATGCCGTTTGTCATGAAAAAAGCTCCTGCTACTTTTCAGAGGTTGGTTAACCTCGTTGTAGCTGACTTGCCTAGTTGTGAGGCATATCTAGATGATTTAGTCATCTACAGCGCATCTTGGTCTGAGCATGTGAAGCATATTGAAGCACTCTTCGTCCGCTTGGTTGCTGCTAACTTAACGGACAACTTGGCAAAATGTGAATTCGGCCAAGCGACTGTAACTTACTTGGGTAAGATTGTAGGGCGCGGACAGGTGCGTCCAGTTGATTCCAAAGTAGAGGCCGTTACCCAGTTTCCAGTTCCCAAGACCCGACGCGAGCTACGGAGATTCTTAGGAATGGTGGGTTATTACCACAATTTCTGCAAGAACTTTTCCTCAGTTGCTTCACCGCTGACTGACCTCCTCAGCCCTAAAACCAATTTTATTTGGACTGAAAATTGCCAGCGGTCATTTGAGAATGTTAACACAAGCTGATTTCGGGACGTAACAGTGATATATTAATTATTAATTATTATGCATACCCAAAGTGGAGGTTGGCGAAGTGTTGTCTGAAGGCTGCCCCATCACATTTGATTGATGTTGCTCGGGGGGCTGGCATCTCCAGCTCCTCCATCGTTGTCATCATAGTCATCCTTTGGTGGGGGTGGGATGTTGCGGCTCTTGCAAATATTATGCAGTATTGCACATGCCATTATGATATGGCACACTCTTTCGGGGGAGTACCGAATGTGGAATCTGCGCTTCCACTGGCCAATCCCTCTCTCCACCACACTTCTTGTGATACGATGTGCCCTGTGAAGGGAATTAAAACCTTATTTATAGCCTACATCAGGATATACATACACAGTAGGCTATTTTATTAATGTATTAAACTAAAACAATTGTGTGTATATATATACGTATATACTGTATATATATAGGCTACTCGTCTGCGTAGAGGGTATCCTTTATCTCCGATTAGGTGACACCCCTGCGGCACAAAGTGCCTTTCGAACAGCTGCTTCAGTCCGCTTTCGTTCAGCATCCGTGCATCATGGGTAGACCCAGGCCATTTGGGCACCACATCCAAAATGTTGTGCTCTGCATCAAACACAACTTGAGTGTTGATGCTGTGGTACTTCTTCCTGTTCAGATAAACATTCTCATTTACGCTGGGAGCAATGATCTTTATGTGAGTTCCATCAATTGCACCTACTACTCCTGGGAAGCCGGCTACTTGCATGAATTGTGTTTGCTTCTGTTGGATTACGTGGGGTGTTGTTGAGAAATCAATGAAACAATGTTTGGAGCTGTAAGTGCCATAATTGTTTCCATGACAATTCGGCTTATTGATGGTTGTGATGGCCCCAAATCATCAGCATTGCATTGCTGCATTTTTCCTGTTGCAAGGAAACAAAGCATCATCACCTTCAAATTAGCTGAAAACGCATTGCTGCGTAAAGTCAGTGGTGAGATGACGTCCCTTACCAAGTCTGTGACAAAGATGATGCCTGCTCTGTCCAAACGATACCGTTTGATTAACTGCGCGTCATCAAACAATTCAAAAACATTCTTCCTCTCCTGGAAGGTTTGCGCACGTCTCTGTCTCCTCAGTGCCATCGCAACCCCCCTACTGGCAACTCCTAACCACTTGAGACCTCTGGAGCTGTCTTAAATAACTGGGAGAGTAAGAGTGATTCTTAGCTTTAAGAAATTTGATAACGTGCTTTTATACTTAAGTTTGAGAGTAGGAGTAAATTTCATAAATTCTCAGCACTTAAGACTAAAATGGCACTTTGAGAACCTTGATAAATACAGGCCCAGATTTCCATCAAATATCAGTTTTCACTGGAGTGGGTCTTTAAAGAAAAATTATAAAGTTCTACTGCTTGGCCACATGATGGCAGCAGAAGCTTGGTGGACCACGCAAGTCTAAAATACTGTCACTTAATTTTTATTTTTTTTAACATTTGAAAGTACATGTATCTAGCTTCTGGAAGAAATTAATTTAGTTTGGGATTATTGCCACCAAGGGCAGGTACTTCATGGGAATTTCTTGTAACTTTGAGCAAATAATGTTAGTATCAAATAACTAGGAGAAATTCAGTATGCGCCAATGTCAAAAAGGTTACCACAGGTGCGTAGATTAAAAAAATATGTATAAAGCTGGCTGAAGAGGGTAGAACTCGCACACTGTTTAAAATATGGGGTACTTACTCCAAGAAGAAATTCCTAGGCTGAGATGCAAAAAATTCACTTTTTATTTCATCATAAATGCGAAAAGGTATAAAGTGCTCTAGTGAAAAAAGTGCAGAAGGTGCAAGATCACAGCAAGCGTTTCAGTCAAAGACTTTCCTCAGTGCTTCTTCCAAGCTGATACACAGACAGGTAATAAGACTCTTTGAATATCAGTCTTAATTGGTAACAGGTGAAGCAATCATACTACTTAACTGGAGGAGAATCCTTTTCAGAGACGATTGATTCAATTACATGATTGATTCAATTAATTTGCAAACATTCTAAAGAAGGTCATCATATTTAGTTAAATTATCAAAATCATTGGGCTTACAATATACATACATATTTGACATAGATTATATTAACAGTAATAAATTACACTTTTACATAAAAGGGCAGATCTAAATGATCAAAGGCAGTCAACTGGAGAAAAGGTAGACATTAGAAATTGGTACAACCAGGAATCATGTGGGCACTCATGTGAAGCACTGACGAAAGTCTTTGACTGAAACGTTTGCGGTGATCTTGCACCTTCTGCACTTGAGCACTTTATACCTTTTCACATTTATGATGAAATAAAAAAGCTAAAAAAAAGCTAAATCTCAGCCTAAGATTTTCTTCTTGGAGTAAGTACCCCATATTTTAAATGGTGTGCCAGTATCAAATAACTCCCATAATCTACTAGTAAAGAGAAGTAAAATATTAATCAATGAATGACATAAAAAGAAAGATTACTATAAATCATAGTTATTATTATTATTATTATTATTATTCATAATAAATGTAATGTGGCCATAGCGTGGCTGCCATTAGGGAAAACATTTAAACTGGACACAGAAACGTTCTGATTTTATTGTGATCAGAGTAATTTGAATGACATTAATCCCTGAAAGCAAAACTTATTAACCATACAATTTGAAGTTCAGACATTTATTGCAACAATCTGAAAAACAATAATGACTCTTAAAGCATTTTTTTGACAAATTTAACCTGCACCTTCTTTCAATAAGTCAAATCAGTGGTAATGGGTGATCAAAAACTTTCATTAAATCTATTAATGATTAATGAGAAAAAGCTGTGCCAGTTCATAAACATTGAACTACAAGTGAGGATACCACTGGCAAAGATTAAATTGTTCAACAGGAATTCACTTTCTGATCCAAATAGCTTGGAACTATAACAGATTAACCCAGATCCCATTGCACTATTTTCCCAGGCGGCTGCCAGACAATCTTTGGGCTGGGATAACAGTATGTCTGCTCTGAAGAATCTGTGATATTTCCCCCACCCAACCCTTTCATCTGCACCACTCTCCTGACTCAAGATCTCAAAACATCCTGTTTCTCATGGCCTGTTGTGACCTGCCAGCTCCACTCCCACCCTCCTTACCTCAACCCACACACTCAACATAACACTACTAAACCTACATCTGTTGTATACACACACACACACTTAAAAGTTTTTATTCCTGTAAGTACAATGTCCAATGAAACATGAATTTAATAATGAATGTGAACACATTCACTGAGAAAACATCAAGAATGCTCATGGGATCAGGCACATAGTGACGCATGGGAGAGCCTTATCATAAGTCTGTTTGCAAAGAACCTGCCAGGTAGACAGCTGCTTTAGAGAACTGGATCCGCACAAGAGACAGCAATGACAGAATTAGTCATTTTCAATATGTTTCTCAGTTGTCGCTAGCCTGTCAGTTTTGAGTTTATGGCAGTGCGTGGCTGTATATACATACACTTTATCTCATAGTTTTTTCAATGGTGGTATATCTATGCATGAGACAATATTTTTCTTGTTATGCAATAAGGAATATTTGTGTTTCATTAATTGAGAAATATCATACCTGATTTATGTAACATTTTATAAATAAAGCAATAGTCATTTCCCACATTTGTCTCTAATATCTGTGGGACATTATGACATAATAATATTTTTGTAATATGGTAAGTCAAGTCAAAATATGTTTTTCAGAGTAAAGGCTATTTAACTTTTAACAATAGAATTTACTATTGAAAGTTTTATGGATTGAAATGGCAGTGATGTGGAAAAGAAAGTTACCCTCTTTCAATTCTATAGTTTGTACATTAAGATGTAATTAACCCTCATAATGTCTTCAAAATGTCTAAAAGGAGCTAAATGTAACCTCACGTCAGTCGTAACACACAGAAATTTTACTATGTTATTATTCATTCAACCAAAACTAAATCAACATGCAGAAGCCATAAGTGGAAAAAGTTAATCTCACCAAAAAACATCAAGTTACGCATACAAAGCACAGTCTATAAGTCATTAACCTCTTAATACCAAGGGCAAAATATACCAATTTTTGCCTGTTTTCACTAGTGACCAACAAAGCTGTTTATCTCAAAAACTGTAAAGGCTACAAATATGGTTCATATCTTTTATTAAAACAGAGAACTGCACTATTATGACTAAGTAGTCATAATTCATACTTCATACACCGTTTGCTACTTAATTACAACAATTTATGTACAGAAATTGTGAAAAAACTAAAAAACGGGTACCTACATTCAATTTTCTGATTTTTACCTGATGAGCTACAAGAGCTATGGAGGAAAAAACTTGTCTTTGTGATTCCTCAATATGCTGCCTATCTCTGCTAAAAATAAGGTGTCAATATATCAAACCATTCAAATTCTAGAGTTTTTTTCAGGTGAACCATTTCGGTTACCAAATTGTGCCAAATTGTGCAAAATGGCAAGGTTCCAGAAAAGTCTCAATATGATTTATTTTTTAAGTTTTACAATAAAATTTGATAATTTGTCAATATTGGCAATAAAAGTTCATTTTTAGATGTGTTTTTGGTGTGTTTCATATTACACAACTAACTAGCCTACCCATGGTCCCCAAAAAGCTCTCTAAACCCATGTAGCAGCACAGTGAATCTTGTATTCCACCACAGCCCCATTAGCCAGAAATGAGTCCAGGTATATGCAAATGGGATATAAAGTCCAATGTCCACCAGTTTCTTCGATAAAATAAACCCCTGCATAATAATCAACAACAAACTCATCCTCATGTTATCTCTCACTCATGTTACGTCATGTATAAATTGCTCATTTGTTTACCTGCACAGCCTGCTGCACTGCATACAGAACAATTTACTCATGTGGAACAAAACAAACCCTTCAGACGCCATTTCATTCAAAAGAAACTCAGAACAGCTCGTCTCAGACAGAAATAGATAGCTAGCTGCTATGTGTAATTTTGCTGGCTAGCTTGCCATTGTTACAATATAGTAATGTTAGCTATATTCATTTAATTCAGAGGGATTCATTTATTCATAACAGTGAATTTGCACTGGTATACTGGAAAAAATGTTACCTTACACCACTCAGCGTCACTGAGGCAAGATCGCAAAAACATATTTGGGCTAGGACCTGCTGCACAGAGAAACTCCTGAATAACCTAGACATAACTAACCAAAAACTGTATGAAAGAGACTGTAAAGTAAAAAGAAGAACAGCAGCAGTTACCTAATGAATTGTGCTTTGCTAAATGGAATGTAGCTAGCTACGCTACAAGGTAAAAACACTGCGCCATCTTGGTTCGATAATTACGCTTGGTTGCCTCCTCCTCTTACGCGTAGCCCGATCTACCTGAATTCTGAATGTTTTGTCTTGAATGAGGGCTTGTCTGAAAGATAAGAGTCTTGGCTATTGGCTGGAATATTTGACAGACAGTTTTAAAACCCAATGGAAAGCAAATAATACTCGCAGTGGAGGCGGGTCGATGTAAGTTTTTCCTACTTCAGATAGGCCTATTGTGCTATCAGTCAAAGAAATACACCCAATTGACGACGGTTTTGCATAAATCTCTGCAATAAGGTACAAAATCCCTTTGGCTAAAATATACTAAGCCACGGGATTGGTACTCCAGAAACTGGTTTAGTTTCACAACGCCAAACTGAACACAGCCGAACTACTCGTGATGAAGTGCAGAAAAGCACAAGTCGGTTTAAAATTGGAAAAAAATCATGTACAGCCGTATGAAAGTTTTAAAGTATTTTTTCTTGAAGCCTAAAGGTATAATGATTTTTCAAACCAAAGTTTTGTGAAATACAATTAAGCAGAACAGTTTACCAGCACATTGTTTATGGTGTGACATCAAGCTGCAATACATGTTTGGGAATTAGATTGGAGTTTCCAACGTTATTTAACTTGACATTTTGGGCTTAAAAAACACTTTCCCAGTAGGAATGGATATATCTTAAGGATATTTAATCAAAATATTTAGGTGAGCAGTTTATTATATATTATTAATGAAATTATTATTAATGAAATGTATAATTTAATAACTTCCATAACGCCCGCGTTACCGCTAGGGGGCATTTGGCAGCAAGTGGTTAATACTTGCAAAATCTATGCCTGCTGTTAAAAGTATTGATATCAAAATGAGGCCAAGTTACAACATACAATATTGGCTTACACAATACTGACTTACACCTTAGCTCACACAAATTAAACAAGCTCTATTCCACAGCTGTGCTACCAAAAATTTCCTAAATTATTTAACCAGTCACACTTTAACTCTATAGGCTTTGGCCCCCTAGTGGTGAGACGCATGCGTCTCAATTTTTTATAGTGTTCATATTTCTCTTAAATTCTAAATTAAAACGTTAATAAAACATGGAACTTTCGACGCAAAATTGTTATAAACAGTCACAGCCTGCGAACACATTCGTTTATATGCTTATCAGCTCTCAGGTTACACTACAGAGCCATAAAGCAGCAGGGTGCTAATAGCCCAACCCACTTTTTTTATTTGTTTACAGCCTTCACCTCGCCGCAGTCACAGGCAATAAAATGCATATCACAAAAGCTCTTGGTACCATTTCAACACGCTAAAAAATCAAGATCCGATTCAGGAACAATTGTATATTATTGAAAAGTTGTATAAATAAACATTAGGTGTTTTTTTCCCGTGCTCACTTCAGTATGCATACAACCGATATACTTCCGGTTTTGTATAAATACATTTTATTTTCTACAAATTCTCTTGATAAACATGTTTAAGCAACCAAATACGATACCTGGTTATGCAGTTATAACCCTTTTCTGAAGAATCCTCAACGTTTTTTCGTAACCCATTTATCCATTATCCAGGAAAGTCTCCATTTCCACAGTGCGTACCCATCGCATTCGCGTTTGTACGACGTTACTACCGTTGCGTAAAAACATGACTAGACTGCTACAGGAATTATCTAACGTAAAACACGTTGCTTATCTTCTACGGGGTTTCCTGCCCTTTCAAACGAAGTAAAACATGTCATATTCAAGCGACTGTGAACGGCGCTGTATCCACGCGTAAAGACAGCCTATAGGGCAATCGGCTGTGCGCTCCTGGGCTGTCGACAGCATCAGATGACGCCTGTGGCCATTTTGACTGAGTTTATCCTGTAAGGGATGGGCTGGATTGCTGTTACAAGTAAGTTTGTAGTCTATCCCGATGTATTTAGCAATGTGTAGCTTTTTTGTGAGCTGAAAAAACGTCACAGACCAGTCTTTCTCTGTACGCAGACGCGGGCAGCTGTATTGGTGCAATTGCGCTGGTGATGTCTTTGCTGCTTCAAAGTTTACGATTATTTTATACATTTATACGCGAACGTGGCAATCAACGGTGGAAAGAAGAGCGCTTATTTCACGGTTGCTCAGGTTTTGAAGGTGAAGAAGTGTCCCAGAGGCGAAGAAGTCTGTGTTCTGGCAGAGCAATGACTCTGGCATGGACCCGTGCCTGGACATGTAAGTGTTTTTTAAAAATATATAATACAAATTATTATTATTATTATTATTCTTGTTATTATCATCATCATAATCATCAACAGTATGGAGCGCTATTATCTAGAGTATTTTTAGTTTGGTGATAAATGGATTCTCGCAGGAGTTCGCTAGTTTCTATGGTGTCACAGGCTGCTAAGTAGCGCCTGCTGTTTGTTTGTTTTCTAGCGTTAATTCGCAGTTTCTTTGTGCAGCAACCAACACAGGGCTAGTTGTTGAATTTACGCATGAAACGAGTTCTCATTCTCAGTACTTTATTTCACGGTTCAGTCAAGACATTACAGTATTATAATAATGTAATTTAGTTCGTGCAAGCTGACAAACGAATTCATAAATCCTAGTTAGCTACGATTGCTAATTATGTTGGAGCTAATATCAGACGTACTGTGGATGTAAGATTTTTTAATGTATATACGTATATATAATATATATATATATATATGTGTGTGTGTGTGTGTGTGTGTATATATATATATATATATATATATATATATTTTTTTTTTTTTTTATAAAATAAACATTTTTTTCCACTTAATTGTAATACTTGCCATATGTCTTTTTGAGATAATTTCTGTTCTCATTTTTTAGTGATTCTACTTAGTAATGTACTTGAATCTGTATTTTTCAGGGAGGACAGTGAAGACACCCCTCCCCCACCTAACACCTCTGTCGTAGGAGGTGGTAACAGACAGGTTTGCCAAATAGTGATGTATAATTCATTACTTTTGCTGTAAAAAGTCAAGTTGAAGGCTTGTTATAGATAAACCTGTTATTCTGCTGGCTTATGGGGCTCTGGTAAATCTAACTTTGAAGTACAGTGCCATTTTAAATGTAAAGCAGATTGGTTGGATAACATTAGGGTAAGTAATCCTTTTCGGAGAGGTATTTGGGCACTTTTGGGCACGCTTTGTAAGAGAATACCCTCATACACATAAACACAAAACATGTGTAGGTTAATTTTCTTCACATTCTGTATTACAAAAAATGTTTTAAAAGAAAAATAAAGTTTTCTGATGATTGACATGCCTAGACAGAAAGATATGCACATGTTTTATATTTGGCGACGTTTGGAAACGTTTTGGGACACCAGGGCCCCGTTTTGGTAAAAATACCAATGCATAAGGAAAGCCTGTAGATATCTTTACCAAATTCTATACCCAAGTGGACAACATATCAGTGCACTAGTGTAAGGAAGTCTGGCTTGCTCCAGTACTTTGAAGTTGAAATATTCAGTGCTAAACTGTAAAAACACAAGGCGTTTTGTACTTTTTTTTGTTTTTTTATGTGTATTATGTATAAACTGTATGTGACCATTTTTACATAAATTTATTCTGATGCAAATTTCTGAATGGTACAAGCCTCTTCTTTCATTGAAACTTTCAACCATGGATGTGCAGTGAATAGTTTTTGAGATATTGGCACTTAATTGACACTAGTAAAAACTAGGCGAAAATTGTATAAAATAGGCCAAAGTAAATAGGGTTAAACAAGGTCTCCATATGAAGACTTTATATAGCATATATAAAGCCTTCATGAAGCTGAAGCCACCCTAAAATGTTCTCAAGCCCCCCCAAATAATTTGGCATTATTGGCTTAAAATTATCGTCCTGGTTTGTATGTTGTTGTCTCCCCATCCAATACTAGCCTGTCGTAGCCTACTTCACAATGTAAATCGCAGGCACGAGGACCTTGGGGGAGGCTGCATTCCATTGCTTCTCGCAGCTTCTCGCTCTGCCAAGTAACGATCGGCATTGGCAACGGCTTGTGACAGGATAACGTTAGTGGCGAAGGAGTTTAGCCGTGATGTGAAGATTCAAAGTGAATGATACACAGAGTGAAATTGTAAGTAGTTGTTAACGATTGTTACCTGCTTAACTTTAGCTAGGTTTACTTGAGGTAAAGGAAAGGGGATATTGTAGTAGGCTATGATGTTAACACTAAATTAAGCTATTGTTGACTGTCAAGTTGGCTAACGTAGCTAAAATCCCACAATCAACGTCAGCAAACAGCTTCAAATTGATGCATAAGCTTTTGTTTTGTTAATCTTTAACTTGGTCCAGTCATCATTAAAATTAAAAGCAGTTACCTCCATATGTGCACACACGCAAAGTTTTTCAATGGAACATTAGGCGCTTTTCCATAACCATATGCTATAACGTTAGCTACACACACAAGTGGATTACGCTATCGTGAACGAGAAAAATACAAGAAATAGCTAGCTAGCTAACTCTATCGACAGCTCTCTATTCTTTACCATGAATATATCTCTAGTATTTCGAAATAATAATATCACTCCCCATAGAATGTTATTGTTTAGAATCAGTTAATGTCAGTGAAAACTGTCCCTCATAACGCTATTCTACAGTACAGTACAGTAATTGGTGTAATTAAATAACATTCTTTGGACCTGAAACATATCTAATAGAGAGAGGAATTTAATATTTAATACTTTAATACATTAGCATGATCTGCGCCTGTTCTAAGCAGATGGATAGCATTTAAGTCATAGCCTACAGAAGAACTCAGCAGGAGCACAGAGTCTGGCCTAGGTAAATTCCCCCCATGCAGCTTTGATGTGTCTAAAAGCTAACATTACAGTAACTCTTGTTCAAC
Source organism: Synaphobranchus kaupii (assembly GCA_029718625.1). Lineage (NCBI taxonomy): Eukaryota > Metazoa > Chordata > Actinopteri > Anguilliformes > Synaphobranchidae > Synaphobranchus > Synaphobranchus kaupii. The sequence goes on along the minus strand of CM056379.1, from coordinate 76,919,888 downwards.
AAAAGAGAAATGGAAGAAGAGAATATGTCTGTTGCTTTTTACTTGTTGCCATCTTGGCTTCTTCACTGGTTGTTGACATATGTGTACTGTAGTTCTAATACAGTATGTACCAAAAGAAATTGCGCTCACATCTCTTGCCCTCCCCTTGGGGCTAAGCCCCCCATGTCTTTGCATCCTAGTGACGTCCCTGCACACACCCTGAGGTGATTGCAAATAGCTGGTCCATCTATGTTTCATTGTTGGTTCTAAAGGAATGAGCCAATCTATTGTATGGGTGCCCTAAAGCCATCTACCAATTGGGATCAAAGGGATTTTGACCATAAAAACCCATGAAACTTTCCTCTGATGGGAAAGGCGCAGCCTTACCCCGACCAGACGCACCCGGATGGCTCTGATGGGAAAGGCGCAGCCTTACCTCTACCAGACACACCACTGAAATTCTGACGGACTTCTGTTTCCCAACCCGCATCTCGCCTGATCACCGAGACAGAGTTGGCCTGCCACCGTCCACAGAATAAACCAAGCTGGTTTATTCTCAAGAGCTGTTTTGAGGATACGTTTCTTCAAACTGTTCGTCTACTGTCTCCCTTGCGGCCGGACCCAAGTGGAGACCTGTGCACGTCCACGTCGACCTAACTGGAAACCTGTTGCGATCCGACTTCGGAGAAGAAGCCTCCAGGAGTCCACGCACCTGCCGGGACCTTGGACCAGCTGATGAGCTGACATCACTTACGGAATCGGGACTGGCCTTCCCTTTGCTACCGTTAAGTATTGAAACGCATTTGATTGAGCACTGACATCAATTGATAGGCTAAACCCTGTAATACCCTGTTGAGGTCATTTTACTGCTGGTTCCTACTGTTGTTTGTATTTTGTTTTGCTATGCGTGTTTCGGTTGGGAAAAAACAATTTCCCTGACCTTATAGTTTTACACCGTTAAAACTGTATATGTATGAGACTGATAAAACGAGCTAACCACAAAATATAGTTTAGCTTGTCATTAACCCATAACACAAACTAACCTTTGTAATGGTAGGACTGTTAGCTTCTATATTTAGCCGTCACATAATTATCATATCCTCTGATTAAGATTAAGTCAAAGAATGTTATATCAATTATTGTTTCTATTATTCAGATATTCATAGTTGTAACCAATGAAACATGTCATTTTTCCAACCCATTGTCATGTCTACGTTATTTCACTAAGTTGGGCTCTATTGATGTATAGAATTCTAATTGAGTGTTGAACTTAATTAATTCTGAATAAAAGTGACCAAACCTCACTACAGTAGGTTGGAGTAAGGATAGCCTAGCAATCGCTGTTTAGTCATAGGCTTCACCTCTTCAAAAACCTGTTCATAGCGGACTTTCACTTACAACTTGTGTAGCCTACCATGTGAGTCTTATCATCGAGTGCACAGTAATAGCCTACTCACACATCTGTAGCCTATCTATTCCACCAGAACAACCTGCTTGACCCGCATCAGTCTGGCTTCAGAACCGGCCATTCCACCGAAACTGCTGTCCTGGCTGTGACTGAGGCACTCGCCACTGCTAGAGCCTCCTCCCTCTCCTCTGTTCTGATTCTCCTTGACCTGTCTGCGGCATTCGACACGGTCAACCACAAACTCCTGATCTCCACACTCGCTGAGATGGGCATTTCTGGAACTGCCCTCTCTTGGTTTGTATCGTATCTCACTGATAGATCCTACCAAGTCTCCTGGAAGTGTTCCGTCTCTGCTCCCCGTCCCCTGTCTACAGGAGTCCCGCAGGGATCTGTACTGGGTCCTCTGCTGTTCTCTATGTATACTAAGTCTCTTGGCTCAGTAATCCATGCACATGGCTTCTCATACCATAGCTATGCTGACGATACTCAACTCTTCCTCTCTTTCCCTCCCTCTACCCCACAGGTTAAGGAGAGGATATCTGCTTGTCTGACTGACATCTCTGAGTGGATGGCTACCCATCACCTGAAGCTCAACCTTGACAAGACAGAGCTCCTCTTCATGCCGTACAAGACCTCCCCACTACATGACCTCTCCATCACCGTTGATGGGACCGTGGTGGCTGCCTCCCGCTCTGCAAGGAACCTGGGGGTGGTCCTGGACGACCGGCTGGACTTCAAAGAGCACATCAGGGCGACGGCACGGTCCTGCAGGTTCCTCCTGTACAACATCAGGAGGATTCGACCGTACCTGACCACCTACTCCACCCAGCTTCTTGTCCAGACCATGGTCACCTCACGCCTGGACTACTGCAACTCCCTGCTCGCAAGCCTACCGGCCTGCGCCATTCTGCCTCTTCAACTGATCCAGAATGCAGCTGCCCGGCTTGTGTTCAACCTCCCGAAATTTTCCCACGTAACCCCCCTGCTGAGGTCTCTCCACTGGCTGCCAGTTGCAGCCAGGATCAGGTTCAAAGTTCTGACCCTGGCCTACACTTGCAGCCAATAGGACAGGCCCCGCCTACCTGCAGGACTTAATCCAGAACTATGTTCCTGCTCGACCACTTCGCTCTTCTACAGCAGGGCGACTGGCACTTCCCCCCCTCCATGTCAAAGGCTCTCGCTTGTCCCGACTGCGGAGTTTTTCCACATTAGCACCTCAGTGGTGGAATGAACTTCCCATTCCCCTACGTTCTACTCCAACCCTGCCTGCATTCCGTCGAGGCCTGAAGACACACCTCTTCAGACTCCACCTTGACTGATATCCTCACCTAGGAATATCAGTTCCCTGTTCCCTGTGTTTTCCTGTCTGTTTATTATAGTTTATAATAGTATTTGGAATGGTTTATAATAGCATAGTTTATAATAGTATTTGGAATGGTTTATAACCGTATAGTTTATAATAGTATTTGGAATGAAGTGTGGTGTTGCTGATTTGCCCACAGCTTACTGTGAACTACAGTCAACGTTCATTGCTAGGGATAGCTGCTACATTATGCAAAGGATGTGCTTTGCCTTGTCTGTTCTGTAATGATGATGATGTCTCTGTACGCACTTACTGTACGTCGCTTTGGATAAAAGCGTCTGCTAAATAAATGTAATGTAATGTAATGTCTATCTACTGTATAGCAAAAGTTTGTTGAAGGAAATCTTTTGTTTAATCTGCCAGTGTCTTGTTGTTCGGTGCGGAGAGTCAATCCAGTGATTAAACATCATCAGTAGCCTAGGTGTTTAAAAAAATATTTTTATTTTTGGGAGACGAGCGCCTAGTTAGGTAACTCGGTCGTCTCGGCAGAACGGCATCTTTCATTTTTAGCTTGTTAATGCAATGAACTATGGGCTTGTCTCCTAATTGTATTTATTTTACAAAACATATGGATGTTTAATCACTGGATAGACTGACATTTTTCTGCTAACTGGCTTACAGATGTGTGAGTATTAACTGTGCACTTGATAATAGACTCGCAGCCACTGCTCATTCATTCACTCGCAGATACAGCCATTCTAATCAATGACAGAAAAAAACATGTATCTCCACATTCAATTGTCACAAAACTCGTAACTCCATTTTACTTGATTTCTGATAAAATAACTATTTTGTATTGACACGTCATCATCACACCTTTATTTATACTCGGAAAACCCATTGAGGACGGATCCTCATTTACAATGGTACCGAGAGCAAATACAACAAACAAATAAAATACATGAATAAGAACAAGAAAACATGGGTGCATAAAATGAAATAAATAATAACTAAAAACATGAGATATAAATAAAGTAAAATACAAAGCCAAATAAATTAAAAGATTACAAATTAAATTAATTAAAACAGTTACATTCAAGTACCATTTTACACACAACAAGCAATCTAAAATGGCTTAGGGAGGGCAAGGTATCTAATTTAAAAACATTTTGAAAGCTGTTCCAGGTAGCAGGGGCACTAAAACTTAAAGCAGACTTTCCAAGTTCTGTGTTAACACGAGGAACTTTAAGCATTAGGTAATCTGAGGAGCGTGTCATAATTATTATTTTGCCATACAAAGAGGAATGAAATATAGTGTGGGAGTTTACCAGTTAAAGCTTTAAAAATAAATAAAAGCAAATGTTGATCGCGTCTTTCAGAAAGGGAGGGCAATCGAACATTAGAGTACAAGGAGCAATGATGAATTAAAAAATAATCACCAGAAATAAAACAGGGCAGAGTGATACACAACATCCAGAGAATCGAGTATGGAGATAGCAGCATTTCTATAAACAATGTCACCATAATCCAAGACTGATAAAAACATTGCCTCAACTATCCTTTTCCTGCAACTCCTAGGAAAGAACATTTTATTTCTATACAAAAAACCCACCCTCTGCCTTAGGTTAATGACCAGAGTTTCAATATGGTATTTAAAAGATAATTTTATGTGAGTATCTGACCTCGTATGTAGAAAACATACAAACTTTCACAATGCTGCGTTTATTCGTTTTGAAAATATAACGTTTTTTTCATTTCCTGAAAAGTAACGGTTTTGGAGATACGTGCTTTTCACCCGACAGCGAAGTCATGCAACATGTTATGCCAAATGTGATATAACCAATAATATCACCTGGCTAATGGCTAAACATTATACCGGGTGACATAAAACATGCTTGTCTAGGATGCTAGGCTAACTGTGACGCATTTGGCATAACATGTTGCATAAGAAGGTGTTAGGTCACCATTTATGAATCATGACGGGTTGACGGAGGTGGCAGCACTGAGCAAGCAGTAAACATGGCGGCGCCCAGCTACCAGTGAATGTATGTAAAGACTGCTCTCCCATGGAAACTAAAATAATTGAAAACAATTTAACAAAAACACCAAAAGTGGATTCAGTAAGGAATTACCGCCGCAGCCTGAGTAAGCTTGAACTATTCATTGACTCTGTCATGGTTATTAACAGCCTCTGCGGTTTCTGCGTTCGGTTTTCTTTTTGGCGTCGTTGGGACGCTCTATCGGATTTTTTCCGCCTCTGTTCCGGTGTTTTAATCTCGCCCGGCAATTATCCTTTTCACCTGTTTTGGATTTCCTGCTTATTATATATAGCTCAGGACTTCCGCCTTTCGGCACTTCGATATTGTCTTTGCTATGTTGACAACGAAGTCGGTAAGGTATAGGAAAATTTGGTCACTGCATTTCTGGTTTGTACGAATAAGAAACGCAGCAAGTCCGGTTAAGAATTAGGATTAGATTGGTTTTCTCTTTTCTTTCCAGTCGTTTTCTTTATCCTTTATTCTTTTTACCTGTTAAGGCCAGTTTATAGTCCAGCGACAGAGTGTCGCTGCGACCGACGACGTGCCATGGATGTCGCTGGTCGCAGCAACATTTGGTTTATACTTCGGGCGACTGTCGTCCTGTGGTCGCTGCGACGGTCGCTGAAGATGTCGCTGAGACATAAAATAAATTCAACTTTGACCCTGTCGCTGCCTCTGTTGTTATGGTAACGTTTGTCTCGGACAGCGGAGGCTTCGGTCGAGCTGTCAACTTACTAGCTAGCACATAAGCTAACTGTTAATGTACAGATTTCTCTGTTGGAAAAATTTGTGCGTGCAGCCATAGGGTCAGCTTACCTACCCATAGCTTACCTACCTAGCAAGCGCGTGAATATCATTATAAATGAGCACAATTTAATATTATTATTATAAATAGCCTAATAATAATAACGATGTAATTTTACCGATTGATGCTTTGCTAGAGGTTGAGAAAACGTTACAATCCAAAACAAGAAGCAGCTCGCTTCCAATGCTACAATTTAGCCTACGATAGTCTATTAGTCTGTAGGCTATTGTGAATGGTTACAAAGACACATTTTCAGCTTGACTACACATTTGTAGTGTTGTAGGCGCCTGTGAATGCATTGCAAAGTTATTTGCTTTCACAGTAACTAACTTATATTTGCCAGATTAAACTTTGTGCAACGACTCAGTGACAGCCTATCTGATCCGTGGCATTTTGATAGCGAGTGAAATAGGCTACTCATTCTTGAACCTCATTCTCTAACTAGATAATTGTAGACTGCTCCCCCAATGAGTTCCGTCTTGTAACTAGCTATTTACATCCCGAACGTAGGCTAGGCTATGCCCTCCGTGTTTTCCTACTAAATAACGTTCAATATGAGTTGCATCGATGTTGAACTTTTTATTTGCTACCTCGTTCAAAACCCACATCCTACAAGTGTGTGAAAGACGCAGTGAATGATATTTCAAACAATATATGGTGCCCTCGAAATGGACATTTATAAACTTTATTTCAGAGACCTCTGACAAAAAAAGGGGTAGGCTAAAGCAGAAGACATAATGAGATGTAGGCTAGCCTATAAAAGCTGCTTCTTCCTCCATTGTCCCCTGAGTATAAACTGTCGCTGGAGTGCGTTTATACTTTTTGTGAACGACAACAACCACAGTGTATGTAGCGCGACAATAGAATGTTTATGAAAGTTCTGCGATTTCAGTCGATCGACACTCTGTGGATATTGTTTTGTTGGCGAACTAAGTTGGGGGCTGTGAAGCAGGAAAGTTCTGTGAGTGGAGCGCTGCAGAATTCCTGGAGTCTACAGACAGAGAAATTTTTCTTTGGTTTTGTAAACTCGTGACCGCTGAGTTTTATAGCTGGTATTTCTTTTATTCATCCTATGCTGAAATTGGATTATTCTGGCAAGTTCTGGTTGATCTCTCTCTCTTTTCTGGTAATTTCAATTTAACATCTGGTTTTAATGTCTTCCTTTTTGTAAATTATAAGGTCTACGTTCATTAATGAATGTACGATTCCAATTAATTACTATAATTGACGATTTTTCCTGTAATACATTATTTAATCTAAAGACTTTGTTTCTGTTCGACTGACCTATCAACAAATTCGGCGATTTAATTGATGATTGTCATTTTTTATAATAATTATGAAATTAAATCCATTAAATATAATTAAATGTATGGCTAAGTGAGGGGTGGATGTTTTGGACGTCGGTCTAAACCCTGATTGGTGGGGAACTTTCTCTTCCGGCATACCCCCAGCCATCTCTCCCTCTACTCCCCCTTCCACCTGCTAGCTTGCTAGCTAGCGCTGACTGTGAACTGCTCGGCATTTAGTGAGTATCTCTCCTTTTCTCTGGACTAACCATGGCTACCCCCAAACTGCTTTATTTTTTCCTTGTGTTTTTGTCAGCGTTTTCCTCAACACAAGCGTGTGTCAGTGAACTTTACAAGCTCGTTGGCACTTTCGACCATGGAACAAACATTGTTTGTTTACACCCGCATAGAGTCATTGATTCCTTTTTTACTACAAGGGCTTTTGGTTTAAATCCCAACGTGCACTCTCTCTCGCCGTCGCTTTTATCATATTACATCTTGAGACTGTTTTTCAAAATGATTGTGTTACCATCTGATGCTCTAGAAACTGTAAAAAAGGCCAATATAGCGCTCTCACTATCCTCTGCCGTGCACTGATTGTTTCAAAAAAAATCAAAGAAATAAGGCCATGGATTACCAAGAACATAGAAAACGCCTGCAGAAAAAAAAACAGCTTATATAAACAGTTTTTAAAGGAAAGGAGTGAACAATCATATGCAAAGTACAAACGTTGCAGAAACAGAGTGACTGATCTGTTGAGGAAACACAAAAAAGATTATTATGATAAGTTACTATCAGAAAATAGAAATTACACCAGAAACCTCTGGAAAATAATTAATTCCGTCTCTGGGCGTAAGGCCAAGAGGACATTCTCGGATCATTTCAATATAAACAACAAGAGGGAAGAAGAAAAAAAGTCGACAATAGACAATTTCAACAAATACTTTGTTAGTGTTGGTCCGGAGCTAGCCAAGGCCATTCCTTCCTCACTCCTGCAGTGGGATCACTTTGATAGGGGCTGTGAGACAAAACAAGAGTCATTATTTTTACATCCTGTTACACAAAATGAAATTAAAGCAATACTGAGAGACTGCACAGCTAAGACATCCACTGACGTAGATCAGATAGACATGACATTGTTAAAAAGGATATCAAAGGCGATCATACCTCCACTAACACATATATGTAACTTATCGTTCTGTAATGGCGTGTTTCCAGATAAAATGAAGATAGCAAAAGTTCTTCCTTTATACAAAAGTGGAGACAAACAGGAGTTTTCAAATTATCGTCCTGTTTCAATTTTACCACAGTGCTCAAAAATTATTGAAAAGCTCTTTAACCCTTTCCAGCCTAAGCGAATATTGGGTCAACATTCTATTCCATTTTATTTCTTAATGTGCGTTGCAAAAATGTTTGTAGTGTGATCATATGACATCAGATACCTAAACTTGATACCATTGTAAACAGGATAACTGGGGCTTTCAATTGATATAAAAAATTATAGGATTACTTGATGGCAATATCATCAATTATGGAAATACATTTACCAACTAAATTTATAAAACATTCTAAATGGCTATTTTCTAATGAGAAACCTACTATTTTACCCATTTCATGTTCAAGATAGGGGGAAACTTACAGCGTATGATATCTTCACCATTGTGTGAGTCATATAGAATAGGAATCAGAATAGATTTATCTTCTACTGCTCAAAAGTTATAACCACTTCAGTGATGGGTAAGAAAAGGCTAAAATAAACGCTTTAGAATGTTAGGTTTATTGAAAATATGACATGTGTATGCAAAACTGTTTGTGGTGTGATCATATTATGTTACACCCCTAAAGATAATATACCATTTTAAACAGGATAACTGGAGCTTTCCATTTATATACAATAATATGCTTACTTTAACACAATATCATCAATTATTAAAACAAATCACAAAATAAATAATAATAAAAAAACTTTCTAAATGGCTATTCTCCATGAGAAACCTAGGTTTTTAAACATTTCATGTTCAAGATCGAGGGAGACAAACTGTGTGTTATCTTCACTGTTTTGTAAGTGATATAGAGTAGAAATCAGAACAGATTTATCATTTACTGCTAAAAAGTTATAACATCTTAGTGATGTATGGGAAAAGGCAAAAAAAATCTTTTAGTAGAATGTTAGGTTCATTGACATTTCACATTACCACTTATCCATACTCCTAATGGGTCACTGTTGAGAATCTGTTGATATAATGCAAAATTGAAAGACACATACACTGAAATATACAATTTATGTGTTCAATGAAACACACACTTTATTTTTTAAAAATGTATAACATAGTGAATGGATGAACTAAGTAAATGGATAACATTGTAAAACAAATGAAAACAAGATACAACCCATGGCAAATATCAGTTTAGATACCCGTACAATTAATGCATTGGATTTATTTACAGTAAAATCATTAATGTATTAGTACAGATACAGCAGACAAATCTATGGTCAAGCATAAATACCTTCAATATATTCAAAAATCAAGAAGATAACTAAGTGCATGCATGCCCTGATGGTCCTCCATGTCGTGCTCTGCAATGACCCTCCGCACCTTCCTTCTCTTCAGGGACTGTATCAGATGGCTAAATGTCCATCCTTTGCTGCAATACATAAATATGTAATCATTTACCATTTCATTAATCCATAACATATCATATAAAACCATTTTTGAGTAATTAAAGGGCTTGCAATAACATCATCTTACAGCAAACGCTTTATGCTTATGTCAGGAATAGATAAAATAGCTATTCTGGACACAAGCATAATGTCCATCCATCGCTGTAATAGATAAATATATTATCAATTGCCATTTCATTAATCCATAACATATAAAACAATTTCTGAGTCATTAAAGGGGTGTATAATGAGAATGACATTTTACAGAAAACACTTTATGCTCCAGAATAACGTTAGATAAAAAGCACAACAACACCACAATGTTAGACTACTTAACACAATGTTAGACTACTTAGCATAATGTCCATTCATATAAGATATTGTTTTGAATGAACAGACCTAAATCATCAGTGACATTGGCTCAACTGAATGATGTCTTTTTGTCATATTTGTCTAAACAGGCTAATCTTGCTCAAGTCAAAGACGTGAGTCAGAAAATAAAACGTGAAGCTGACGTTACGTTAGGAAATGTTTGCTGTTTAGTTCTCTACTCCATTCATTTTCGACAGGACTGATCAACAACAACCTTCAAATTTATACATAACGTTATGTTAAAAAAAATAGCTAGTTAGTACTTGCTATTGCTAAGACTAATAGTTGAGTATAACATTTATAAAGCTAGCAAGACAGACAGCAGAGCTAACGTTTCAAATTAGGAAAACAAAAACGCAGAAAAGAAAATGGCTGTTCGCGCGGTTTAGGATGGCAGCGCACTGTTAGACTAACGTTATTTGTTTTAGCTTTAGTTCGCTATTATTTAGTTATCAAAGTCTACACTAAGATACGGAAAATATTCACATCTAACGTTATCACTTCACTTATTCATTGTATGACAGACTTTTTCACAATTTCATCTCAAAACGAGCTGGGGTAACAACAACACAGTGGCATCATTTGAAGCTAGAGCCGAACGTTAGCTACCTTAGCGAATTTCAAGTGAAAATATGAGAAAGTCTGCGGTACAAAAACAGGATTTTATTCAAAAAATAAAATCGTTTCTGAAGTAATATCTATGGTTAATTATTATCTGAAATATTTCTTACCTCAGGGGGTTTACTGGCTTTCCCTCAGTCGCAGTAAAGTCTTCAGACGATAGTCTTCTGTCCGGGGTGGTCCGCTCCGCCCGCGGTGAAGCAAATGGAGATTTACGAGGTTGACGTGCGGTTTTATTTAGCGGTCTACAAATAAATCCCCGCCCACTAAGCTCATGAACCAATTATATGCAATTGTAGCTTATTTTGTCATCTGTAACTAGCAGTTTTCAAAAAGAAAATCAGTGATTGGACGGCAGAGCTATTATACGTCAAACCATCAGCACAATTGTGCTGAAATTAGAACGGTCCGGCTGGAAAGGGTTAATGTCAGATTAGATAATTTCATTGATAAACACAAACTGTTATGTGACAACCAATACGGGTTCAGGAAAAAACATTCAACAGCACTGGCCCTAACAGAATCCATAGAATTTATCAAAGACGCGCTAGACCGGAAACTATTCACCATAGGCATCTTCATTGACTTGAAAAAAGCTTTTGACACGATAAACCACAACATATTGATGGAAAAATTGTACAGATATGGAGTTAGAGGAATCGCATTACAATGGATAAAGAGTTACCTATCAAATAGAGTTCAATTTGTTCAGATAGGGGACAACATATCATCATGCCTGGATATCACCTGTGGGGTCACACAGGGTTCAGTCTTAGGACCAAAATTATTTTTACTATATATTAATGACATAGTCAAAGTATCTGACGTTTTAAAATTAATTTTATTTGCGGACGACACAAACATCCTATGTTCTGGAATTGATCTTAATCAAATGGTCACATCAGTTAACAATGAAATGTCAAAGCTTCACACGTGGTTTAATATTAATAAACTATCATTAAACCTTTCAAAGACAAAATTCATATTATTTGGGAAAAGAGGCCTGAAGGAAAACATAAACTTAAAGGTCAATGGTATCAACATTGAAAGAGTGAACGAACACAAGATTCTGGGGGTTACGGTAGATAGCCTCCTGACATGGAAACCACATGTGAAGCTAGTTCAATGTAAATTGGCCAAAAGCGTGTCTATTTTGTGGAAAATGCAGAAACTACTCAATCAACATTCACTTAAGACAATTTACTCGGCACTCATAACACCTCACCTACACTACTGTGTTGAAGTGTGGGGACACACTTATAAAGACACTATAGAGCCACTGTTCAAACTCCAAAAAAGGGCAATGAGAGTTGTATATAGTGTCCCATATAGAGACCACACAAATTATTTGTTTATTAAGGCAAAGTTTCTCAAGTGGCAGGATATAATTAAATATAATACTGTACAAATATTATTCTTAGCCTCCAAAAATCTCTTACCCGTAAATATACAGAAACTGTTTCTAAAGAGAGATGACATACATAACCTAAGAGGAAATATGATTTATAAACAAAAATCTATAAAGTCAACACTCAGAGGTCATTCATTATCCATTGTGGGGGTTAAGCTTTGGAACAGTTTACATGATGAGATTAAAATGTCTACAAATTTAAAGACCTTCAAGTGTAAGATAAGATGCAAGATGGTAGAAAATTATCAAGTTTAAAAAATAGGGGGTTATCATGAAATGAAAACAATGTCATGATGTACAAAAAAAAAAAAAAAAAAAAAAATTAAAAAAAATAAAAACATAGCAAGCGGTTTACACAGGATCCTGGACCTTGCAACAAAAGACAACAGACATTGGTCGCACAAACTCTCAGGATGGAGCTTCTAAACTGGTCATTTAACGCTATTGACAAAATATTCTCGACAAGGCGTGAGGGCACTGGCGAGCCGTCATGTCCAGATGGGACCTTTCTGGCAGGGTACACCATGGATGGGTGGGACAAATGGCGTGTAGTGTGCTGGCAGTACTAGATATAGAAGATGTGGAAGATGTGTACCTGTTTGGATTCATGATGGTGGGACTAATTGGCCTAGGATTTGGCCAGTACTTGATGCACCGACAGCTGAGAAAAAAGGGGTTTGACGTCTCTGGAAACAGGGAATTACTGACCATACTGAGAAATTTGAGATCGGACATCACCAAAATCAAGGGAAAAATAGCCATAATGCAGGCAGAAACCACCAAGCCTCCGGAGGACAGTGCAGAAAATAGTGAGGGGTAATGAACTCCGAGATCTGGCAATCATACCTACTCAGGCATAATGCACGGAATTCACAGGGGACAACAGAACATCATAAAAACGTAGAAACGGACACTTTTAATTTGGACATTAGCTGAACAATATTTGGGAATGTCTGACGTTGAAATGAAACAAATTGTTTTGACCAATGTATGACATGTACATTTAAACCTACTTATTTGGACTTTAATAATCTGGTTTGTTTTACTTTAGAGTATTTTATTTTATTTTTTATTTTTTTTCTTTCTTTCTTGATCAGTTTCGCTATAAAGAAAATTCAGCTATGCTGTTGTGATACTAAAAATATCTGTTTTAATCAAATGTATAATATGAACATTTAAAATCGTGAGGGAATTGGAGCGGGACTTGATAAGCAGGCTGCTTTTTTCCCGTATCCCTTTTCGGCAGGAAATGTATTTGTTAAATGCATATTTCAGAAATGTGATGCAATGTGACTATACACATGCCGAAATAAACAAATAAACACTGCTTATTATTTCGGGTAATGTACATGTCAACCCTGGCTCTGCTATAAGTGTTCCTTCCCCACAATGCCGGAGTGGCTAATCGGGAGAATCGGGAAGAATCCCGGTGGGCCGCAGGTGGCGAGTATTGGTAAACACAATAATTGTATTTAGATCATATAGGCTACTGGCTGCAGTGTGGGCTGCATGAGTTCTCACTTGGCCCCCTCTCCCTCGCACTAAAAGCAACCACGGCCCACACCAGAAACTTGGATGCTGATAGGGGGGATGAGAGTGGCCCCTCCAAAATTCCATAATTGGTTGAACCCAAGTTTGTTTTAGATTATGATTGATTGTCTGATGTAATTAGTTTAGTTTACGAGTTTGTGCCGGACGAAGATGCTAAAATGGAGAATGAAATAAGAAAAGGAGGAGCAGAAAAGGCTAGGATAAAAAAAGAAAGGCACTGGTAGAAGCGGCCAAATGTGCCAAATTAACCGACGTATTTTGAACAAAAACGCAAACGCAGCTGATGATGAGAAAGGTAGCGTATAGTGTTAAGATGTCATAGGCGTGTAAAGCACAATATCATTGCATGCAAACCACAATTAAAGCTTATTGTCAAGGAATTTTAAAGCATGACTGTCGTATTTACGAATAACTGCTTTGATAAATGCAAAATGGTTATGGGATCATCTAATATGCAAAAGGCATTTTGCTATATAGTCTCTGACCAGCCAGGATATTATTTTATTTTTTTTTAGCGAGGGGGGAGGGGGCCTTAATTGTGTTGGAAATTAATATTCTTGTTTATTATTATTATTAAGCCATGAAAGGTATAATAATAAGTAAATTATTAAGTAGCACTGTTTTAGATGTAGCAAACTTAGCTAACGTTAGCTAACATTGCCTACTTCCTGTATCTTGCTGTGGCTTCTTGTTGGTTTTGTTAGCTAATGTTATTAACTTTTTATTTATTTGACGTCTAATGTCACCCTTCAACCGTGAGGTAACGTTAGCTATCTAGCAAAAGTTAACAGCCAAATGAAGTTAATTTAACTTGGTAACTTACTGGAGATTTAAATGTTACATTCAGAGAGCTAACGTTAGTTAATCGTCATGAATGGACGTTTTATATCTTTCTGGGCATTGTCATGAACGTGAACATCTGCCAAGTTAAGAGTGTTATTTACTAAATAAGAAAAACGATGACTAAAACAACAATTAAAGGCCTTATGATAACGGTGACTTCTTAACATTCAAAAACAATAGTTAACAGCAGTTTTTATTAATAGTCAGTGTTAACATTATTCCAGTGAGTCATATATTGTATGTGATTCAATAACGATTTCATATTGAGGACGCCTGATAAATATGGCTTTATTACTTTCACAGACATTAAATACCGAACGTTAGGACAATATGCTTTATTTGCACAGCATTAGCCAACTTATTGAAGTTGTAGCTACATTAGTATTAGGCCATGAAAGGTATTATTCTTTATTATTATTATTATGTTTTAAGTGACAGAGCAGAGTCTGCGGTTAGGCCAAGTCATTGATGAGGCAGTGCCAGGACCAAGCCATGAGCCCAGAAGGATCCCTGCTGTGGACAGCACAGGTAGAGCTGTACCACAATGTATGCAAAATCTAAAAAGTACAGACAATTAGTTCCAATATCACCACTATACATACCTATTTTACTAGTTATATCTTGTATATATATCTTATAATTGTTCTATATTTAAAAAAATTGATAATAAAAAGTAAATAAAAATAGCAAAAATTGTTTATTTTTCATTGTGGAACCCCCCCCCCCCCCCGTCCAAAGTGGGCTGCTCTGAGACATGAAACTCCCGGGCTGAAAATGAGTCCCACTCCGGCCCTGCTTCCCCAATACTGGATTGATTACAAATGATCTTTGGTTTGGTGATTTCTGTGCCCGAAAAAACCTGGGCTTCCTGCACATTAATGCAAGAAGTTTATTACCTAAAATTGATAAATTGAAAGTCCATGGCTCCAATCCTGAGGTACTAGTCATAACTGAGTCATGGTTAAAGGGTCAGTTCGGAATTTTGGACATAATGTCTCATTTACGACTTACCCATGATGTTGTTGATTGATGGAGACCATTTTCAGCTGATTCCATGCTGTCCTTCTTGTGGACATACACTCTCTATGGTAACCGGTAGCATCCACTACCAAACGCACTTAAACACTCTACAGTGCACCCAAAGCAAATAAAATACGACGACAGTCTATCGGGGTTAATTTGAGTGTTTATACCATCATTTTTGAAGTCAAACTATCGTTGAATCCTTTACTTTGTGCTGACCTATATTCTCTGTGGAAGTACGGCGGCGGAGCGAACGTGGCCATTGCAACTTGTTGCTTTTCTTTGTTGTTGTGGTCGACCAGTGCCGGCACTACTTTCATAGGTAACGTAAAGTATCACTCCGCCGCCGTAATTCTCTGTATATTCTACTTCCACAGAGAATATAGGTCAGTCCTTTATGCCGTTAGTCCCTCCCTAGACGCAGTACTTACATCACTTCAGGATAGCTTTCTTAAGGTCCAACAGGCCTTCTCCACCCTAAATCCCCTGCTAAACACCACTAAGACCAATGTCATGTGGTTCAGTAGGAAGGGTTCTGTGCCCCTTCAAGCCCAAGATATCACCACCCTCGACGGAGCTATCTTAGACCAGGTCACTGAGTACAAATACTTGTATCTGGCAGGTTACAGTCTAAGGTCATGTCGGGTAAGTGAGGATTAGGTAAAATGTGTATTTTCTGAATCCAGCGGTTCCAACAGTCAATGCCCTTGTTAAAACGTTCGGCACTCTGAATACTGAACACAAGCGATATTGCGTGCTAGAACCCCTCACTTAACCTACATTCAAAATATATTTTACGTGATTTAATTGAATAATTATTATTAAAAATGACAATCATCAATTAAATCAACAAATTTGTTGATAGGTAAGTCGAACAGTAACCTGGTGGAATCAACCAACAAGCCAAAACAAAGTCTAAATCAGGTTTTAAGATTAAATAATTTTATTAAATGAAAAACAGTGTTGGGACAAATGGACTACAAATGGTCGAATGGACTACAACTTCCATCAGGAGAATCCTTTACGGGGATTCCTGTGCCTATGTCATCAAAGACGCATTCAGCACCGCCTCCAAGTGAACTTTTAATGTACTGTACACCAATACAGCGTGTCTAAAACCCCTGATCAAGGTTTTCATCATTAGGCTTTTAATTTTAACGTTTAGCATTATACTTGCAAGGACCCGATATGATATCGGAGGTGGCGTAACTGAAGCGCGGCTCTTTTAAAGTTGGACAAGAAAGGCGGCCGGTCCCCAGACGTCCCACACGCCCCATGGAAGGCGCTTTTTCCCTGGTACAGCCAGAGATGCGAATCATCTTGCCAACTTGTGCCAAGGATTTGGAATTTGCGTTGTTTCCCTGGATCTGTGTTCCATGCTTCCAAAAAGGAAACCCCCTTTTCGACGACGGTCCAACCAAGTAACTTTTCTCCACCTCGCATGAACTGCGGTGTTTAATATCCCCTAATATTAAACTTCAAGTAAGGCTGAACATCTAGGCTTTGAATTAGTTTGTTAGTATTGTTTACTGACCTGATTGTAGCCAAAATAAAATATTTTGTGTTAGCTCATAATTGATTGTAATTGATTATTGAAGTTGTACTTTGCATGCTCTTACCATCTCCTTTATTCCACTAACTCTGTGGGAATACGGCTTCCCTGCCACGTTATTGTAAATCGGTCATGGTTTCTGGCAGCCTGCTGTTGTGTCTGCGGTCGTTCTTTCTTTTGACAACATCGGGGCAATCAATCAGATTTTTCCGCCTCCATTTCGGTGTTTGAATCTCGCCCAGCAATTATTCCTTTCACCTGTTTTGGATTTCCTGCCGGTTATAAATAGCCCAGGACTTCCGCATTTCCGACGCTTTGATATTGTCTTTGCTATTTGACTATCAGAGTCGGTAAGGTAAAGGATAGCGGTCTCTACGTTTCTGGTTGTTACACTTCAGAAACGTAGGTAGTCCGGATAAGAGTTAGGGTAAAGATTTATTTAGTCTTTTTGTTTCCTTTTCTCTCTTTATCCTTTTATATTCCTCTACCTGTTACCTGTTGTTCAGCTCCTTCACACCTAGAGCAGTAGGTAACAGGTTCTTTTTCTATTACGTTTCTTTCGCCCTTGTTACACAAGCTTTCTTTTGTTTTTCTCTGACCTCCAGTTATACGCCTCTTGTGTGAGAGCGTGAGGTTCCTTTGTTGTTTTATTACTCGAGTTTGCCTTCTTTTGGGGTTGTTTTGTGTTGGCTTACGCCGGGAGGTTTTGATTCCCATTGTTTTTGTTTCATTTCTCCCTTTACTGTGGAGCTGTCCACTTAGTGGTGTATTTCTCACGAAATACACTTTCAGATCCCTTGGTTGTGGCGCTTGGTTCTCCGAACCTTACACTCCCCCTTACAAATAGATTCAATTCTAATTGGCTAAGTCCCGAAACGGGACCATAAACACATTCTCCTAACCTCAAATACGCATGCTGCTGAGAGGTAGCCATTAGGAGCTGGCAGTGCTAGAATAGGTTATATCTGCTGAGCCTCACCTGTGAACAGTGGCCTACTACACGTGTAGCCTACCCAGGTAACGAGGAATGTTTGGGATCTTTAAAGAATGTTCCCTATACAGCCCTGTAATGTCATTGCAGAACATTACATTGGGAACATTCTGGGGTGTATAGGGGAATGTTACTCCAAGATCACAAAAGAACATTCCAGGAACATCCCATAAATGTCAGAGACGTTGCAATGCGTTCCCTGGATGTCATAATGTTGAGTCCCTTTCAAGTCCTCAGAACATTCCTAAAACATCATTGTCAAACTTCTCCTTTACATTCCACGAACATGACAGGAACATTCTATGGAACATAAGTGGAATATTCTAGGAATGTTAGTCAAAACGTTCCCTTTGGGTTTCTCTAACGCTTGGACTTAACGTTCCCTTACTGTGAGACCGGAGTACATTGCTAACATTCCCCATACATTCTTGCCACGTCATTACAAAACGTTACTTTGGGAATATTCTGCGGTGTATAGGGGAATGTTACTCCAAAATAAGAAAAGAACATTCCAGGAACATCCCATAAAAGTCACAAACGTTGCAATGTGTTACTTGGGTGTCATATTGTTGAGTTCCTCTCAAGTCCTCAGAACATTCCTACAACTTGATTGTGTAACTATTATTAGATCTTAGGCCTGTTCTTCAGCTGCCGAGTACATGGTGATATGTAGTCCTATTTAAATATATTTTTGCGGCATTTTGGCTTTATTGGACAGTAATCAATGAGAGACTAGAAAATCAGAGAGAAAGAGAGAATGGCCTTTGAGGTTTATCTTGAGCCGGATTTGAACCCATGTTGTGGAAACAGGAATCGCTGATGACATGCGATTTACCAGGTTGAGCTACAAGAGGACCTTGTCCTTTGCTGCAAGCAATTTTCAGGCTAAAAGCCCAAAAATAAACATCTATTGCAGTCAGTGAAAAGACCTCTGAAAAATGGTTCCAAAGTGAATTTTTTGCTCCAAGAATGTTCCCCTGATGTTATATAAGCTGTTCATAGAGCGCAAGAGGAAGGTTCCCAGAATGATATCCTCATGTTACATAGAACATTGCCTTGATGTTTTATGGAATGCCCAGAGAATATTCCCCTCTGTTACATGGAATGCTCCTAGAATGTTCCCCTGATGTTATAGAAAATGTTTGTAGAGCACAAGAGGAAGGTTCCCAGAATGATACCGTCATGTTACATAGAAGATTGCCCTGATGTTTTATGGAATGCCCAGAGAATGTTCCCCTCTGATGTTAAATGGAATGCTCCTAGAATGTTTCTGGAATGTTAAAGGGACTTTCCTCAGAAACGTTGTGTGAAAGTTCTTAGAACCTGAAAACAACTCAACATTGCATCAACCAGGGAACGTTTAGAGCAACCTAAGTAACATACAGGGAACGTCCCTAGCACGTGATTTTGTTAGCTGGGTACTCGCTAAGGTTGAAGCCATATTTCCCTTTTTATATATTTTTTCCATATTCTCCTCGGGTTCTGTGCAACCTCCACATACGTGCACGCGCCTGTAGCTATTTCCTTTGTCCGCCCCACAACGCGTGATCACGTACATGCGCATTCCTTTACCCTTTTTAAACTGCTCCCCTCAATATTTTGATTAAATATCCTTAAGATATATCCATTCCTTGATGGGAAAGTGGTTTTTAAGAGTTAAAACTTTGTAAATAACGTTGGAAACTCCAATCTAGTTCCCAAACATGTTTTGCAGCTTGATGTCACACCATAAACAATGTGCTGGTAAACTGTTCTGCTTAATTGTATTTCACAAAACTTTGGTTTGAAAAATCATTATACCTTTAGGCTTCAAGAAAAAATACTTTAAAACTTTAATACGGCTGTACATGATTTATTTCCTATTTTAAACTGACTTGTGCTTTTCTGCACTTCATCACGAGTAGTTCAGCTGTGTTCAGTTTGGTGTTGTGAAACTCAGCCAGTTTCTGGAGTACCAATCCCGTGGCTTAGTATATTATAGCCAAAAGGGTTTTCTACTTGATTGCAGAGATTTATGCAAAATCGTTGTCAATTTGGTGTATTTCTTTGACTGATAGCACAATAGGCCTATATGAAGTGGGAAAAACTCGCATCGACCCGCCTCCACTGCGAGTATTATTTGCTTTCCATTGGGTTTTAAAACTGTCTGTCAAATTTTCGAGCCAATAGCCAAGACTCTTATCTTTCAGACAAGCCCTCATTCAACACAAAGCATTCAGAAGTCAGATAGATCGGGCTACGCGTAAGAGGAGGAGGCAACCAAGCGTAATTATCAAACTAAGATGGTGTAGTGTTTTTACCTTGTAGCATAGCTAGCTACATTCCGTTTAGCAAAGCACAATTCATTAGGTAACTGCTGCTGTTCTTTTTACTTTACAGTCTCTTTCGTACAGTTTTTGGTTAGTTATATCTAAGTTATTCAGGAGTTTCTCCGTGCAGCAGGTCCTAGCCCAGTGGTGTAAGGTAATATACGTATATATTTTTTTGCCGGTATACCAGTGCAAATTCACTGTTATGTATAAAACGAATCCCTCTGAATATAGCTAACATTACTATATTGTAACAATGGCAAGCTAGCCAGCAAAATTACACATAGCAGCTCGCTATCTATTTGTGTCTGAGACGAGCTGTTCCAAGTTTATTTTGAATTAAATGGCGTCTGAAGGATTTGTTTTGTTCCACATGAGTAAATTGTTCTGTATGCAGTACAGCAGGCTGTGCAGGTAAACGAACGAGCAATTTATACATGACGTAACATGAGGAAGAGATAACATGATAACATGAGGATGAGTTTGTTGTTGTTGATTATTATGCAGTGGTTTATCTTATCGAGGAAACTGATGAACATTTGATTTTATATCCCGTTTGCATATACCTGAACTCATTTCTGGCTAATGGGGCTCTGGTGGAATACAAGATTCACTGTGCTTTGGAGAGCTAATATGAAACACACCAAAAACACATTGAAAAATGAACTTTTATTGCCAATATTGACAAATTATCAAATTTTATTGTAAAACTTAAAAAATAAATCATATTGAGACTTTTCTACACACAACACCCCATAATGACAATGTGAAAAAAGTTTTTTTGAGATTTTTGCAAATTTATTAAAAATAAAAAACTTAAATTTCTCATTTACATAAGTATTCATACCCTTTGCTTTAACGTATTTTTAAAGTATCATATTTCATATTTGGTCGCATATCCTTTACATGCTGTTACTTCCTGAAGTCTGTGACCATCAACATCAAAAAACTGTCGATATCTTATTTTCAGGTACTGTTACAAGCGATACTATAACCTCTCTGCATTTGAATGGATCTCTATGGAAATTGGGGGGTGAGACTAGATTCAGCTGTAAATTACACTGGTACAGTATGGAACACATGACTGGCTAAATGGCTGTAAGTCATCCAGGGTCTGAGGTATCAAACGAGCCCCAAACCATCACTCTGTTGCCAGATATGGAGTAGATGTGGATGGATCACTTTAAGGGTTGTTTCTCCTGACTTTTTTCCCCATAGAGTTCTATAGGAAAATGAGTCCGGAGAAATAACCCTTGCAGTGATCCATCCACATCTACTCCATATCTGGCAACAGAGTGATGGTTTGGGGCTTGTTTGATAGCTCAGACCCTTGATAACTTACAGCCATTTAGCTAGCCATGTGTTCCATACTGTACCAGTGTAATTTACAGCTGAATCTAGTCTCACCCCCCAATTTCCATAGAGATCCATTCAAATGCAGAGAGGTTATAGTATCGCTTGTAACAGTACCTGAAAATAAGATATCGACAGTCTTTTGATGTTGATGTTTTTTTTTCACATTGTCATTATGGGGTGTTGTGTGTAGAATTTTTGAGGGAAAAAATTAATTTAATCAATTTTGGAATGAGGCTGTAACAGAACAAAATATGGAAAAAGTGAAGCGCTGTGAATACTTTCCGGATGCACTGTATAGTGAATTAAAAGTGAAATAATCTGTCTGTGAACAATTGTTGGAAAAATTACTTGTGTCATGCACAAAGTAGATGTCCTAACTGACTTGCCAAATTTATACTATATATGAATGCAGGGGTGCCAATAACTGTGGCCAACGTGGTTTTGTGAAAAATAATTAATTAATTAATTTTTCTCATAATAAATTAACGTCAATTAAAGGTTGGATTTTTCTATTTTTTTCAGTGGAAGATTAAGCTAATTCACGAAACAGTCAATTTTTTATAACTCTTTTTACCCATCTTCACCAGAGGTACCAACAAATTTGAGCATGTCTGTAATGTTTATTTTGTACTGATTGAGCTTTGAATCGCCTGGAAGTTTATCGAACGTACAAGGGATGCGCTGCCTGCTAGCATGGTTCAGCCTTCCACGTGACTTGTCTCCACATTCACTCATAGACTGTATAAAAATAGCATTAGCTACGCTGTTGCCCAAAGCCTGAGGTGAAGTTACAAGATGTCAAAGAAGTCAGCTGTGTGGAAACATTTTAATATTACCGCTGACAATCCAAAAAAGGTCAAATGGCAAATATACCAGCAGAAATTAGCACACCATAGTGGAACTACGAATTTGACAAAACATTTGAAAAACTCTGTCGTTTCTGTGGTCGTTATCTGATTTGGCGTCGTCTGATGCTCTATCTGATTTTTTCTGTCTCCATTCCGGTGTTCGGATCTTGCCTGTTCATTATCTCCGGCACCTGTGTCGGCTATATATCGCGCTTACTTCCGCTTTCCGGTGCTTCTATATTGTCGTTGCCACTTGACTACGAAGCCGGTATAGGAATTTCAGTCACTGCATTTCTGTTTGCCTTTATACAGAAACGCAGAAAGTCCGGTTAGTTGGTAGGATTAGATTGGTTTAGTTTTCTATCCTATCTTTCTCTTATTCTTTATTGCCTGCAGCCGGTTTATCTTGTTTTGAGCTCTTTACCCTACAGAGCTGTAGATACAGGCTTGCTATTCTGTTAGTTCCTCTCCTGTTTTCTCTACTTCTGATCTACGCATACTATTTAGTGCGTGAGGTTCTTTCTTTTATTGTTTCTCGCTGTTTTTTTTTTAGATCCACCTCAGTTTGAGGTTGTTTTGTGTTAGCCTTTTGCTAGGGAAGTTTTTCTCCTGTGTTTCTGTTTTCCTTTTCCCTTGGTGCGGTTTATTCCGCTTTTGTGGCGTGTCTATTTTTAGACACGCTTTCTGAATGCTTATCTGCCGCATTTTAGTTCTCTGAATGCCAAACCAAAACCTTACAGTATTATTATGAAGTTCCATAAAAAATAAAATAAAATGTACCTATATAATTGAAATGCATGTATCCAAGTGTTAGTTTTAGACTTGTATAGAAGTGTCAACTTTTTAAATCACATTCAGAACACTAGACATTACCAGAATATACAAAGTCAAATTATTTAAGCTTTTAAACAACCATTACAACTATGAAAGTGAATGCTTTCCCACTGATAGAATTGGCTGAAACAGCTAGAAATTGTAGTACCGGAATGCCCTTTTATTATAAATGACCTGTTTGGTTTAGATGCAGATGTCTTTACGCGCAGATCACCAACATAAGCTCAGTCATGGTGGCATGGCGGTAATAATGGTGTTAATATAAAACTAATAACCTATAGCCTGTCAAAGTTCGTATCTCGGCAAGCTCTTCAACAAAAAATACGATGCAATAAATATTAATAAATATTAATATTAATAAATATTTAATAAATTAAAGCAAGTACTCCACGATGTGCATTGTACCCTTGAGCCTGTCACAAGGGATGTCATGCCAAGTTTATTTATTTATTACTTTTAACAAGCACTGTTGTCTTTTAGTTGTATTATTAACAGTGAAACAGAGTGCAATCAGAACAGCGTTGTCAATTATCGACCGTCGGATAGGCTGAGTGTTTAATTTTCATTCGGTTTCAGCTGTGCGTTAGTTAATCGAACTGTTTGTAGCGTAGTCACGGTGTAGATTAAGTAAATTGCAGCATTAGCGGTCAGTTGTTAACTTGCTTTGTGTTTTTAGGCCAGCTGCCGGTCTTTTGTGTTGCTAATTTAAAATAGCTTCACCTGAGTGAATATATAGCGTGTTTTGCATTCCTACTTCAGAGTGCAATCAGACCAGCGTTGTCAATTATCTACCGTTGGATAGGCTAAGTGTCTTATTTTCATTCGGTTTCAGCTGTGCATTAGTTAATCGAACTGTTTGTAGCGTAGTCACGATGTAGATAAAGTAAATTGCAGTATTAGCGGTCAGTTGTAACTTGCTTTGTGTTTTTAGGCCAGCTGCCGGTCTTTTGTGTTGCTAATTTAAAATAGCTTCACCTGAGTGAATTAGCCCTGCAAGCAGCTGAGTGCAATCAGGAAATTAGCAAATAGTGTATAAGTTAAAGCAGAGGCTAAAACGGCAGCCTCATCGTCAATTTGTCTGAATTATCTGTCTGTTCCTTCTGATCTCTCACTATAACTTGTCTTATCACCCCCTACCATGTGTCTAACCCCCATTCCTCTGTGCTCCATGCCTCGCTCCAGGAGGCCCAACCACTGCAGGCACTGCCCGGCTAACCTGGTCTGCCCACCACTGTCGTCTCATAAGGAACTCTCAGTGGTGGACTATGGAACTGCCGGTCAGCCGTCCAGAAAGCTGACTTCATCACTGCCTATGCCAAGGTGAAGTCCCTCCACTTCCTGGCTCTCACTGAGACCTGGATCACTCCCGATAACACAGCCACTCCAGCTGCTCTGTCTGCTGGCTACTCCTTCTCCCACACCCCCAGGGCCTCTGGCCGAGGCGGGGGCACTGGTTTGCTCATTTCCACGTCCTGGAAATTCTCTTCCCACTGTACACTGCCTGAATATCTCTTCCTTTGAGTTTCATGCAGTCGCTGTAACTCACCCATCTGCACTTAACATTGTTTTTCTCTATCATCCTCCAGGTCCGCTCGGCGCTTTCCTGGATGAACTGGACACTCTCTTGAGCTCCTTCCCTGAGGATGGCACCCCTGTAATCCTACTGGGAGACTTCAACCTCCAACCAGACAGTTCCCAGCTGTCCAGTGTCGCCTCACTCCTCCAGTCCTTTGCCCTCACTCAGTCCCCATCGCCTGCCACCCACAAGGGTGGTAACCAACTGGACCTTGTACTCACCAGGAATTGCGCCACGGGGGTGACCCCGCTCCACGTATCGGTCCATTTCTTTATTTCATTCTCTCTCTCCTGCCCACTCTCCCTCAACTCCGCTAACAACCCACCCACTGTTATGTTCAGGAAGGAGAAATCTCCGCACCCTCTCGCACTCCTCTCACTACTTCTGCTCTCTCTGCACTTCCTCCTCCTGCTACCTTTGCTAAAATGCCTATTGATGTTGTTACCTCCGTGTTTAACTCATGCCTCTCTCTGTCTCTCAACTCACTATGTCCTTTTGTCTCCAAACCAGCTCGACCATCACCCCCCTCCCCGTGGCTGACGGATTCTCTCAGATCCAGCAGAACCATGCTGTGAGCCGCTGAGAGAAAATGGAGGAAATCCAGATCCCCAGATGACCTGGCCACCTATCACACTCTGCTGGCAGCCTTCACAGCTGCAACCACATCAGCTAAAACTTCATTTTTCCAGTCTAAAATTAATGCATGTGTATCTAATCCATGTAAACTCTTTTCCACCTTCTCCTCCCTGCTCATCCCCCTTCACCCTCCTCCCTCTCTGCAGATGACTTCCTGACCCACTTTGAGGGGAAGGTGGCCATGATCCGGAACTCCTTCACGCATCCGGTGACACCCCACATCCCCCATACCGAACCCATCGCTACACTGTCGTCCTTCAAGATTCTGGAGGACGCAGATGTGCTCCAGCTGGTGACGCACCATCACGCAACCACCTGTCCACTGGAAGCAGTCAGCAGTCCTCCAGTCTATATCAGCTGAGCTCCTTCCATATCTGTCCTCCATTATCAACACCTCCCTAACCTGTGGCCATGTTCCTGCTGCTTTTAAAACTGTAACCCCACTCCTTAAAAAACCTAGCTTGGACCCCTCTGATGTCAGGAACAACCATCCTGTATCTCTCTTGCCCTTCCTGTCCAAAACTCTTGAACGAGCTGTCCTTAACCAACTGTCTGTTTTTCTCCACCAGAACAACCTGCTTGACCCGCATCCATCCGGCTTCAGAACCGGCCATTCCACTGAAACTGTTCGAGCCACTGCTAGAGCCTCCTCCCTCTCCTGTTCTGATTCTCCTTGACCAGATGCAGCGGTTTTTACGCTCAGTTCACCAACATAACTTAATGCAATATTACGGTGCTTGTCAAAAATGACACGTCGTCGGTGCAGCTATTACCAGACGATAATAAGACCATAACTTTAAAGAAAGGGTATACAGCAGCCAACGACCAGTCATTGACCAATCAGAATCGAGTATTCACCCATACCATGGGATAAGTGTTAATATCAAACAAAGTGCATATAGCCTATCAAAGTTCGAATCTCGGCGAACTCTTCAATAAAGAAATGATGAGAATAAATAAAATGTGTGTTGGCTACCCTTGATCCTGTCACAAGGCATGTTATGCCAGGTTTATTTATTTATTGCTTTTTAACACTGTTTGCTTTAGTCACGTCTCGTGCCTCCACGTCCTAGTCTTGTTCTGGTTTTTCTGTTTATTTGTATTTTCTATCTGAGAGTCCTTCCGTGTTTTCCCTTTCTCCCTCCATTTTGTGTCTCCGCTTCCCCGCACCTGAATTGTGTTTTCTCATTTGTTTCGTCTCACCTGTTCCTCGTTGTTTCTTTGTTAGTTTGGTATTTAGTCTCCTCCATTTCTGTTCTCTGTGCCAGATCGTCTTGTGCCCTGCATTCGTGTTTGTCTCACTACTTTCCAGCGGTTTGATTCCTGTCTGTTCCTCGTTCCTGTGTCCAGTCCAGTTCCTGTTCCTGCTCCTGCTTGTCCAGCCTGCTCCTGTCCAGCCCACCTGCCCTTCCCCGTCCTAGCCTTGCTCCTGCCCTTCGCCCTCCTGATGCCCTGCTCTGACTGATTTCCCGGTTCTGACCCCTGCCTGTTTCTGGACTTCGCTTTTGCTCATCCTGCATTGCCCTGTTTGCTGGACATTGTCCCCTGCCTGGAACTGACCACGAGCCTGCCTTACCTGTATTTTTCTGTTTGCTGGACATTGACCCTTTTCTGTCAACTACGAATAACGCCTATTCCCATTATTTTTTGTGTCTGCGAATGGTTCCGATTAGGTCTCCTAACAGCTGTTTATTATTAACGGTGAAACAACTTTACTGGTAACGTAGCTCAAGAAACGATGTATTGACGTTGTCTATGTAGCCGCAACCATGTTATTATAACGTTTAGGAAACTCATTTCTAACCATAATGGAACGCAAAATTTATGTCAGAGTTTGCCCTTCAAATTGTAATATGACGTTTGATTTTGTATGGTGCCACAACATTGTAATCTTAACGTTGAATAAACTTCCATTGTCAACCATCATGGGACATAAATCCAACATTGTTGGGTGACGGTCAAATTACAACATTGAATAAACTTTCATTTTCAACCTTCACGTACCTCAAATGCAACATCACAGAATGACCATCAAATTGCAACATCATTACAACATACTATTTTTAACGTTGTGAATTTAATGTTTAAAAAAAACTTCAAATTTCAACCACCTTACAGCGTAAAATTGACGTTACATACTGGCAATCAATTTGAGACATTCCAATGTTTCATGTCTAACTGAGCTGCAGCATTACTATTCTACCATTTAAAAACCTTTCACTTTCAACCGTCACACCCTCAAACTAACATCAGGTTAGTAAGGTTTTTAACGTTGTTTCAACCATGTTACATCCCAGTGTATTATAGAACACATTTTTATTGAGGGATGTTACTGTTTTGGGTTTTGGCTGGGTACTGCCGTTTGTTTGTGTTCCCTATGCAGGTGGAGGTGAGGATGCATTGTCGTCGCTTGGAGACCAGACCAGATGCGGTCGTTGCTGGGGACGCCAGAGACAGGAGAAGATGAGGACCTATAAAACAGCTGGACGCCGTCAGCGCGTCATGTCTTTTCATCTGCTACTGAAAGCCATGCTCGACATCACACTGATTTTGAGAACACAACCTACCTCTTTTAAGACTAGCTAATAGGTTTAGTTTAGTCATGCTGTTACCGGCAGTTCAGTTCCTGACCAGCAGAGGACGACAGACATCGTGGGGCCCTGCTGTTGAACTTCTTTGGAAGGACCGGTCACACGGAAAACCTGGACCGCTGTGCTGGCTGCTTGGTGAGGCACTAATTAGTCTTGGTGACTCGGACATTCTAGCTGAACAGTCACTGCTAGTGCTAGGAAAACATTAAGTTGTAAATAATAAATCATTGTTTTCTCTTTAAAAACTACAGAGCGTTGGTTACGTCTTTGTGTTGTGGTTGTGGTGGTTTAATATTACGGTTATTTCCACCCTCCTTGTTATTGCAACATTGTTGGGTTTTCGACCCGTGATAGTTGGGGGCTCATCCGGGACAGTGAACATATTTGTGCAGATTTATTCTGACTTTATTGCTATGCTACCTTGGGGGCTACGTGGTGCCAGCTTTGTGATTTGTAGCACGGTTTCTTTGTTGCTAAGTAGGTTACTACTAGCTTTTGGTTCGTAACTGTGTTACTGTGTTGCTTAGCACTACGTTGGGTCCCGCCTGTAGTAATAGCTTTGTGTGTCATTTTGTCACTTTGAGTTGCGCTACTTTTGGCATTTTGTAGCGCTTGTATTGCCACAACCACCTGTCCAATTGTTTGTTGACATTGCCGTGACAGCCGAGTCAGTGGAAGAGCTTTGTTTTCTTACGTGGCTTTCGATTCGTAACTGAAGTTTCGAATTTAGCGTTTTGGGTGACAATTACCATGGAGTTTAATCTCGATGCGTTCGCCGAAGCTCCTACCTTGGAACAGTTGCACAGCTGTGGGAAAGCTGACCTCTTGTTAATAGCGGACGATTTCGCTATTGATGTAACCCGCTCGGGGAGGAAGCAGGTTATTAAGGACAGGGTGAAGGAGGTGTTGCTGGAGCAGCAGATGCTTGTCGGTGCTGACACCGGGGAATCGGTTCTTGGTAAGGCTGAGTCGTCCCCTGTCAAGACCGAGTGTCCTGTTACTGTGGCTCAACAGAAATTTGAGTTGGATATGAGGTGTTTGGAGTTGGAGGCTCAGACGGCACTGAGAGAGAGAGAGCTGGAGGCCCAGACGAGAGAGAGAGAGCCGGAGGCCCAGGCGAGAGAGAGAGAGAGCCGGAGGCCC
Source organism: Synaphobranchus kaupii (assembly GCA_029718625.1). NCBI lineage: Eukaryota > Metazoa > Chordata > Actinopteri > Anguilliformes > Synaphobranchidae > Synaphobranchus > Synaphobranchus kaupii. The sequence goes on along the minus strand of CM056379.1, from coordinate 76,890,749 downwards.
AGGCGAGAGAGAGAGAGTTGGAGGCTCAGGTGCGCCTGAAGGAGATGAATCTGCGTTTAAAAGAGATGGAGTTGGAAACCGCTCGGGTTAGCGGCGGCTGCAACAAGCAGCAGGCCAAATTTGATGTTAGCAGACACATCAGAATGGTTCCCCCATTTCGCAAGGCGGAAGTGGAAAAGTATTTTTCCCTGTTTGAGCGGGTCGCTATCACGCTCAAATGGCCCAAAGACGCCTGGTCACTGCTGCTACAGTGCGTGCTGGTGGGTAAAGCTCAGGACGCGTATTCATCACTGCCCTTGGAACAAAGCCTTGACTACGAGGAAGCAAAGGCTGCGGTGCTCCGGGCATATGAACTTGTGCCAGAGGCTTATCGCCAAAAATGTAGGCGTTTTCGGAAAGCCGATAGCCAGACTTTTGTTGAGTTCGCCCGTGAGAAAGAGAGTATGTTTGACCGGTGGTGTGCTGCGCAAGGGGTTAAACAATTTGAACAACTCCGCAATCTGATGATCATGGAGGAATTCAAAAATTGTTTGCCTGAATGTGTCGCCACTTATTTGAATGAGCAGAAGGTGACTCAAGTCGCAAAGGCTGCAGTTTTAGCGGACGAGTTTTCTCTCACGCATGCAAGCTTGTCTGTTGGGAAACCTCCGCCACGTCATAACAACGTCACTCCTCGGAGGGAGTTCCCTGGTAGCTCGGCCGGTCCGTTAAAGGCCAGTGCTCCTGTTTCCGGTGCGGGGCAGGAGACGTCGGGAAACAAGGGAAAGGTATTGTGCCACTTTTGCAAGAAGCCTGGCCATATTATGGTTAATTGCTATGCCTTTAAGAATAAAAATAACTTCTCAAAAGGGGTCTCCCTGGTGAAAACGTCTTCGCCGGTGCTTGGACTCGGTGAGACTTCACTACTTGAGAAGGGTAGTGCTTTTCGGGACTATGCTCCATTCATCATGGATGGTTTTGTGCGCTTAACTGGTGAGCTTGGTTCTCAGAGGCCAGTTAAGATATTGAGGGATACGGGTGCGGCACAGTCTTTGATGTTGGAGGATACCTTACCTCTGTCTGAGGAATCTTCATTAGGCACTAGTGTCCTTGTGCAGGGTTTTGAGATGGGTTTTACTAACGTGCCACTGCATGCCGTTTATTTGGAGTCCGACCTAGTGACGGGTGACATCGTAGTGGGCGTGCGACCCAGTCTTCCGGTGGACGGAGTATCTTTCATTCTGGGGAATGATTTAGCTGGTGGCCGTGTTCTGGTTAGCCCTGAGGTGACACCAGTCCCTATTGTTGATCTCCCTGATGAGCTCGCACAGGAATACCCAGATGTATTTCCTACGTGTGCTGTCACTCGTGCCAGGTCTAAGCGACTGGTGGGTAGTCCCGACTCCGATACGACTAGCGGTGAGCCGAAGATGTATTGGGCGGCTGGTGATTTTGGTCTAAGCGATTTGTTCGCTGAGAAGTCAGAACATGAAGTACGAACCCCCCCTCCCGCTGCAGCGGGGGAGAAACGGGCTGAATGTGGTGAGGGATTTGGCAAATTGTCTCTAGCCCGAGAGCAGTTTGTTGATGAGCAGAGAAAGGACTCAGAGCTTTTTTCTCTCTTTGTAACGGCAATTCCTGAAGAGGAGGTTGTTTTAGTGCCGACGGCGTACTTTTTAAGGGACGATGTACTTATGCGTAAGTGGAGACCTGTAGACGCTTCAATCCAAGATGACTGGCGTGTCATTCACCAGGTCGTAGTCCCGACAGTATATCGCAAGGAAATACTTTGCCTTGCTCATGATAGCTGCCTTGCTGGACATCTGGGCGTTAATAAAACACATGACCGTGTCCTGAGGCACTTCTTTTGGCCGGGGTTGAAAAGAGACGTCGCTAGGTACTGCGAAACGTGTTCAGTGTGTCAGGTTACTGGGAAGCCGAACCAAAAGATTCCGTCGGCTCCACTGTACCCCATTCCAGCGGTTGGGGAGGCGTTTGAGAGGGTTCTTGTGGATTGTGTGGGCCCGCTGCCACAGACTAAGTCTGGTAATCAGTACTTGCTTACTATAATGTGCGTGGCTACCCGTTTTCCAGAGGCGATACCTTTGCGGAAGATAACCGCTCCGGTCGTTGTTAAGGCGCTCGTTAAATTCTTTTCTTTGTTCGGTCTCCCTAAGGCCATTCAGACTGACCAGGGGACCAATTTCATGTCCAATATTTTTACTCAGGTACTCGACCAGTTAGCAATTAAGCATTTTCCCTCCAGTGCTTATCATCCGGAGTCGCAGGGGGCGCTTGAGCGATTCCATCAGACTCTCAAGTCTATGCTACGCGCATACTGTCTTGAGTTTGAAAAGGACTGGGATGAGGGCGTACATTTAACGCTTTTTGCTGTGCGAGAGGTGGTTCAAGAATCTCTGGGATTCAGTCCTGCTGAGTTAGTTTTTGGTCACACTGTACGCGGTCCTCTGAAGCTACTCAAAGAAAAGTGGCTGGTAGAGAACAGTCACACGTACCTGCTTGATTTTGTGTGCAATTTTCGTTTCAAGTTGCATCGAGCAGGCGAGTTAGCGAGGGAGAATTTGGAGTCCTCGCAAAAGAGGATGAAACGCTTATTTGATCGTGGTGCAGAGTTGAGAATTTTCTCGCCTGGCGATAAGGTGATGGTGCTCCTGCCCATTCCGGGGTCTGCTTTGCAGGCGCGCTATAGCGGCCCGTACCTGGTTGAACGCCGGGTGAGTGATCGTGTATAATAGCCACTCCTGACCATAAGAAAAGGAGTCGCCTGTGTCACGTTAACATGATCAAGCCCTATTGTGAGCGTCAGGCCGAGAGGTGAAAGCTGTGGCCCTGTCAGGCATTACCTTTAATCCTCTTGATCAGGAGGAGAGGGATGTGCTTGTACCCCCGAAGAGTGTCACAGAAGGCAGATTTCCGCTTTTGTAACACCAGACACTTTCCTACAGTATACGGTGATGCCTTTCGGGATGAGGAACGCTCCGGCGACCTTTCAGAGATTGGTTAATCTCGTTGTGTCAGATCTGCCAGGTTGCGAGGCATATTTGGATGACCTGGTAATTTACAGCACGTCTTGGACTGAGCATATCGGTCAGATGGGAGAACTTTTCGATCGTTTGTCTGCTGCTAACTTAACAGTTAACTTGGCAAAATGCGAGTTTGGCCAAGCAACTGTTACGTACTTGGGCAAAGTTGTGGGTCGGGGACAGGTACGTCCAGTAGACTCGAAGATGGAGTCTGTGATCCCATTCCCGGCTCCCAAAACTCGCCACGAACTGCGGAGGTTCTTGGGGATGGTTGGTTACTACCGCAGTTTATGCAAAAACTTCTCTGCGGTCGCCTCGCCGTTAACTGACCTCCTCAGCCCTAAAACTGTTTTCACATGGACTGAGAAATGTCAGCGGTCATTTGAAAACGTGAAGGCCTTGCTGGTTAGCACACCTGTTCTCTCCGCACCCGTTTTCACATGCCCATTTAAACTTGCTGTGGATGCAAGTGACTGTGGGGCTGGAGCCGTTCTTTTGCAGGAAGACATGCACGGTGTTGATCACCCCATGTGCTACTTTTCGAGGAAGTTTAACCGACATCAGCGGTTGTACTCCACGATAGAGAAGGAGGCTTTAGCCCTGGTTCTCGCGTTACAACATTTTGAGGTTTATATCGGTTCCTCTTTATGCCCTGTCGTGGTGCAGACGGACCATAATCCACTTGTCTTTCTTCACCGTATGCGTAATAGTAATCAGCGTCTCATGCGGTGGAGCTTATTTTTGCAGGGTTGCGATTTACACATTCGGCACATCCGTGGACGTGATAACGTTGTTGCAGATGCATTGTCCAGTATGTACAAATGTGACAATAAATAAATAACGGCATATTTATTGTCTTAAGGGAGAGGGTGTTACATCCCAGTGTATTATAGAACACATTTATTATTGAGGGATGTTACTGTTTTGGGTTTTTCCTGGGTACTGCCGTTTGTTTGTGTTCCCTATACAGGTGGAGGTGAGGATGCATTGTCATCGCTTGGAGACCGGAACAGATGTGGTTGTTGCTGGGGACGCCAGAGACCGTTGCGGAGCAACGCACACGGAGAAGATGCGGACCTATAAAACAGCTGGACGCCGTCAGCGCGTCAGACACGTCTTTTCATCTGCTACTGAAAGCCACGCTCGACATCGCACTGTTTTTGAGAACACAACCTACCCCTTTTAAGACTAGCTAATAGGTTTAGTTTAGTCGTGCTGTTACCAGCAGTTCAGTTCCTGACCAGCAGAGGACGACAGACATCGTGGGGCCCTGCTGTTGAACTTCTTTGGAAGGACCGGTCACACGGAAAACCTGGACCGCTGTGCTGGCTGCTTGGTGAGGCACTGATAGGCTAATTAGTCTTGGTGACTCGGACATTCTAGCTGAACAGTCACTGCTAGTGCTAGGAAAACATTAAGTTGTAAATAATAAATCATTGTTTTCTCTTTAAAAACTACAGAGTGTTGGTTACGTCTTTGTGTTGTGGTTGTGGTGGTTTAATATTACGGTTATTTCCACCCTCCTTGTTATTGCAACATTGTTGGGTTTTCGACCCGTAATAAACCATAACACGATATAAAATGCCTAAGGGGTATTCCACAGCATCAATGTACAGGTAGCCAAATGGTTTTCATACACGCACAGTCAGCATAACCAAATAGCCTACACACTAACCTTTAGCCGATACATGCAGGAGGCCTATACCCTATTGTTTTTGTTCTGATTCTTTAAAAAAAAATTTATTTATTTTTTCTCCCCTTTCACCTAAAATTCCTTTGAGCTGGTTTGGCCTAGAATCACCAAACTTGGTAGGCTTGTAAGGATTGCCAAACTCTTGGATCCTGCATATTTACATTTACATTTTACATTTTAGACATTTGGCAGACGCTCTTATCCAGAGCGACGTACATTAGTGCATTTTCCAACCTGAAACAAGTGCGTTAAAACAACCCTAAAAGGTAAATACGAATTCAAACACCAAGCGCAGTCAGTATGATTTTTTTTTTTTTTTTTTGGGGGGGTGGGGTGGGGTGGGGGGGGGGGGGAACCACACGATATCAATCATTGGCGTGCACAACAGTAAGCCAATAAGTAACCTTACAAGTATTAAACTAGAAGCTTGAACCGCTTAAACAAGGATTTATAAAACACAATCAAGGGAGGTCACAAGGAGGTAGGGAGGGGTGGAGAGAGGTGCAGCTTAAAGAGGTGAGTCTTCAATCTGCGCTTGAAGGCGGTCAGACTTTCTGTTGTTCTGACCTCCACGGGGAGCTCATTCCACCACCGTGGGGCCAGGACAGACAGACGTCGAGACCGGGTGCTAGTATGAAGTGGGGGGGGTACCAGTCGTCCTGAGGAGGCGGAACGCAGGGATCTGGTAGGTGTGTAGGGTCTGATGAGCTTTTGGAGGTATGGAGGGGCTGATCCTTGGACTGCCTGGAAGGCGAGCACCAATGTTTTGAATTTGATGCGAGCCATCACAGGTAGCCAGTGGAGGTCAATGAGCAGGGGGGTGACATGGGAGTGTCGGGGAAGGTTGAAGACCAGGCGCGCTGCTGCGTTCTGGATAAGCTACATATTATGCATATTATGCATATTATTACATATTATGCATATTATGCATATTATGATGCAGATTGAACATTTTTGTGTCCTATTAATGGGTAAAAATCGAAAATTTACAACAGTTCAAGGAAGTTTGGCCCATGTATGTTATGTATTACATGGCTATATGAAGTACCACATACAAGTAAAACTTTCCCATAAAGTAACCATAAGACACTTTGGTAAACAAATGAAATCACTTTAAAAAATCTCTCCAGTATCATATTTTTACCTATATACATAATTTTGATACGTTAGAAAATGCCCGAATGACAAGCCAATTAATTAGCAGTGGGCATATCACATAAATGCGAATAATTATGAAACCATTTGACATAAAGTTCTGAAACTTGGTGGGTTGATTGAGAGTTAGATCAATTACAACGGCTTAGCCTAATCAATTGTCATCAATGTCATCCTGGACTGCCCGATTTATCGGGCACCCAATGGGATGCATGGTCTGTCGGTTCTGGATGATGACACGGTGACGTGGCTACTGGAGGTGTGCCCCGAAATATAGTCCGGGTGAACCCCCCCGGGCTCGGGGTGGTAAAAGGATAGCCCCTCGGCCCCGAGCCTGGGGATGTGGAACAATGAAGATCCTACCCAAACGCAGAAGAAGAAGCCTAATCAAACCACATGGTGGTGCTATAGAGATCCAAACAGTCACTGTTCCCTTGCAGAGATTTCTGACTTGCAACAATGACAAAAGCCTTGATTAGAAACATAGACATTTGCTCTTTGGGACATTTGCCCTGTCTTGAATTGTCCACCATTTTGGAGTGTCTGTGTTTGACAAATGCTGCTTATGCTGCCCGGTCCCCGGTAATCGCTGCTTGCAGCTATTTTTATTGCCCCATACCTATACAGCACAGAGAGTTTGGCACTTTTCAGGGTTTCCTACAGAAGTAACCACAATGACCACAGACTGTCAGCCCTTAAAAACAATAACTTCTGTATGTTCTGACCTCATGTAACCACATAGCATTCACTTACAACTTCACACATCCACACAATAAAGCCCAAAACTTGGGTTATTTTGCGGTTTTTCTCCTTCTGCCTCTTCTTCTTCTTCTTCCTATTTTTCCTGCCTACCCAGAGACCCTCACTACCTGCCTGCCTCCGTATCCTCAAAGAATAATTCTCCCCATTGGATAACAACATCGCATACCTGCTCTCCCAAGCTTATCGCCCAATAAAAACGCTTCAAACTAATGTCGACACATCACTGTATCACAGACAAAACCGCTATGTGGCCCAGTGTATTCCATGAAGCTACTGTGGCCTACTGGTTACAGTTGCTTGCTCTCACACAGAGGATTGGGGGTTCGAGCCCAACAGGGCACAAGTTTGTTTTCGACAAAAACAATGTGCAAATGTTAAATACTTTTCATTTATTACACTGTTATTATTTTCACATTAACAAACATTTTTATTGCAAAGGCAAAAGAAATTTCCAATATTGACTGTTCAATGTTTCACTTGTATTTTACTTGTACTACAGCGAAATGGTGAAAATCAGACAGACACTGTCTATGGCCTATAGCCTATATCACTGACTGTACCCGTTTGGTCTTCTGGTTAGCGTCAAGCCTTAGAATACGGGAGATGTGGGTTTGATCCCCGCCTGGTTGGTACTAAAGTGGACTCAAACAGTGTGCACATGTTCTGGTTTTCTCATACAAGAATGTTTTTTTATTTATTGCAAAGACACGTTTACAATATGAACTGTTCACTTGTAGCCTGTTAGTTAAACAATTCAGTCACAGGACACCATTGCAGTAATGCAATAGGCTAGCTAACGTTATGGGAACAGGTATCCCATGGCCATTTGTGAAGCAAAGAAAAAAGTTTTAACGCAGAATATCATCTGGTTAACATCGCGTTGTTGCATTAATGTTAACCAGATGATATTCTGCATTAAAACTTTTTTCTTTGCTTGACAAATGGCCATGGGATAGCCTACCTGTTCCCATAACGTTAGCTAGCCTATTCCATAACTGCCATGGTGTCCTGTGACTGAATTGTTTAACTAGCAGGCTACAAGCGAACAGTTCATATTGTAAACGTGTCTTTGCAATAAATAAAAAAACATTCTTGTATGAGAAAACCAGAACATGTGCACACTGTTTGAGTCCACTTTAGTACCAACCAGGCGGGGATCAAACCCACGTCTCTCGCATTCTAAGGCTTGATGCTAACCAGAAGACCAAACGGGTACAGTCAGTGATATAGGCTATAGGCCATTTGTCAGTGACTGTCTGATTTTCACCATTTCGCTGTAGTACAAGTGAAATACAAGTGAAACATTGAACAGTCAATATTGGAAACGTCTTTTGCATTTGCAATAAAAATACGTTTGTTAATGTGAAAATAATAACGTAATAAATGAAAAGTATTTAACAGTTGCACATTGTTTTTGTCAAAAATAAACTTGTGCCCTGTTGGGCTCAAATCCCCAATCCTCTGTGTGAGAGCAAGCAACTGTAACCAGTAGGCCACAGTAGCTTCATGGAATACACTGGGCCATATAGCGGTTTTGTCTGTGATGCAGTGATGTGTCGCCATTAGTTTGAAGCGTTTTTATTGGGCGATAAGCTTGGGAGAGCAGGTATGCAATGTTTTTATCCAATGGGGAGAATTATTCTTTGAGGGTACGGAGGCAGGCAGGTAGTGAGGGTCTCTGGGTAGGCAGGAAAAATAGGAAGAAGAATAAGAAGAAGAAGAGGCAGAAGGAGAAAAACCGCAAAATAACCCAAGTTTTGGGCTTTATTGTGTGGATGTGTGAAGTTGTATGTGAAAGCTGTGTGGTTACATGAGGTCAGAACATACAGAAGTTAATGTTTTTAAGGGCTGAGAGTCTGTGGTCATTGTGGTTACTTCTGTAGGAAACCCTGAAAAGTGCCAAACTCTCAGTGCTGTATAGGTATGGGGCATGCCCCGCCAAGCCGTAACTTGGCGGATGGCATACCTGCCATCCTAATAGACGAGAACCGTTTATCCACTGAAGTACTTAGTTGCCATGCACGTCATTTTCATTTGATTAGCAACCTAAATTAATGAATGTGCCTTTAAATAGAGTAACGTTAGATCAAACGGCTTAGCGTTAACTTAACTTTGATTGCGAACTTGCGTGTGATATTTATCTCTTGATAGCAGCCGCACTGTATTTTACTTTGAATTGATTGCATTAATTCCTCGCCGGGTTCAAACATATGGTTCAAACCACAGAACTGTATAAGAACAGCTCTGTGGTTCAAACATTGCAGTGTAGTATAATGGTTAAGGAACTGGCCTTGTAACCGAAAGGTTGCAGGTTCGATTCCCAGGTAGGACACTGCTGTTGTACCCTTGAGCAAGGTACTTAACCTGAATCGCTTCAGTATATATCCAGCTGTATAAATGGATAATATGCTAAAAAAAAAAGTTGTGTAAGTCGCTCTGGATAAGAGCGTCTGCTAAATGCCTGTAAAGTAATGTAATGTAATGTAACATGTAGGGCTGGATGACGTCGATGGCACTCAGGTTGAGGGCGTGGATTTAGAGTTAATTCGCTGACTTTGAGATGTATATTAACTCTATGGGCTTTGGCCCCCTAGTGGTGGGACGTATCCGTCCCAATTTTTTTATAGTGTTCATATTTCTCTTAAATTCTAAATTATAACGTTAATAAAACACGGAACTTTCGACGCAAAATTGTTAAAAACAGTCACAGCCTGCGAACACATTCATTTATATGCTTATCAGCTCTCAGGTTACACTACAGAGCCATAAAGCAGCAGGGTGCTAATAGCCCAACCCACTTTTTTAATTTGTTTACAGCCTTCACCTCGCCGCAGTCACAGGCAATACAATGCATATCAAAAAAACTCTTGGTACAGTTTCTACACGCTAAAAAATCAAGATCCGATTTAGGAACAATTGTATGTTACTGAAAAGTTGTATAAATGAACATTTTTTCCCCGTGCTCACTTCACTACGCATACAACCGATGTTCTTCCGGTTTTGTTTCAATATATTTTATTTTCTACAAGATCTCTTGATAAACATGTTTAATCAATTAAATTTTATACCTGGTTATGCAGTTATAACTGTTTTCTGAAGAATCTTGAACATTCTTTCGTAATCCATTTATCCATTCTCCAGCAAAATCTCGATTTCCATGGTGCGTACCCATCGCATTTGCGTTTGTACTACGTTACTACCGTTGCGTAAAAACATTACTAGACTGCTTCAGGGTCGATCTAACGTAAACCACATAGTTTATCTTCTACGGGGTTCCCTGCCCTTTTAAATGATGTAAAATATGTGATATTCTAGCGAATGGGAACGGCGCTGTATCCACGCGTAACGACAGCCCATAGGGCAATCGGCTCTGCGCTCTCGACAGGGTCAGATGCGTCATCTGTGGCCATTTTTACTGAGTTTATCCTGGAAGGGATGGACTGGATTGCTGTACAAGTACGTTTTTAGTATATCCAGATGATATTTAGCAATGTGTAGCTTTTTTGTGAGCTGAAAATACGTCACAGGCCAGTTTTTCTCTGTACGCATACGAGGTTTGCTGTATGGTGTAATGGCGCTGGTCATGTCTTTGCTGCTTCAACTATTGCGATTATTTTATACATTTATACGCGAACGTGGCAATCAACGGTGGAAAGAAGAGCGCTTATTTCACGGTTGCTCAGGTTTTGGAGGTGTTCCACCGCAGTGTCCCAGAGGTGAAGAAGTCTGTGCTCTGGCAGAGCAATGACTCTGGCATGGACCCGTGCCTGGACATGTAAGTGTTTTTTAAAATATATAATACAAATTATTATTATTATTATTATTATTGTTATTATCATCATCATCATCATAATCATCAACAGTATGGAGCGCTATTATCTAGAGTATTTTTAGTTTGGTGATAAATGGATTCTCGCAGGAGTTCGCTAGTTAGCTTCTATGTTGTCACAGGCTGGTAAGGAGCTCCTGCTAAAGGTTTTTTTTGTAGCGTTCATTCGCAGTTTCTTTGTGTAGCAACCAACACAAGGGCTAGTTGTTGAATTCACGCATGAAACTACATCCATTCTCAGTACTTTATTTCACGGTTCAGTCAAGACATTACAGTATTATAATAATGTAATTTAGTTTGTGCAAGCTGACAAACTAATTCATAAATCCTAGTTAGCTACGATTGCTAATTATGTTGGAGCTAATATCAGACGTACTGTGGATGTAAGATTTTTTAATGTATATACGTGTATATATATATATATATAATATATGTGTGTGTGTGTGTGTGTGTGTGTGTGTGTATATATATATATATATATTTTTTTTTTTATAAAATAATTTTTTTTTTCCACTTAATTGTAATACTTGCCATATGTCTTTTTGAGATAATTTGTGTTCTCATTTTTTAGTGATTCTACTTAGTAATGTACTTGAATCTGTCTTTTTCAGGGAGGACAGTGAAGACACCCCTCCCCCACCTGACACCTCTGTCATAGGAGGTGGTAACAGACAGGTTTGCCAAATAAAGTGATGTATAATTCATTACTTTTGCTGTAAAAAATCAAGTTGAAGGCTTGTTATAGATAAACCTGTTATTCTGCTGGCTTATGGGGCTCTGGTAAATCTAATTTTGAAGTACAGTGCCATTTTAAATGTAAAGCAGATTGGTTGGATAACATTAGGGTAAGTAATCCTTTTCGGAGAGGTATTTGGGCACTTTTGGGCACGCTTTGTAAGTGAATACCCTCATACACATAAACACAAAACATGTGTAGGTTAATTTTCTTCACATTCTGTATTACAAAAAATGTTTTAAAAGAAAAATAAAAGTTTTCTGATGATTGACATGCCTAGACAGAAAGATATGCACATATTTTATATTTGGCGAGGTTTGGAAAGGTTTTGGGACACCTGGGCCCCGTTTTGGTAAAAATACCAATGCATAAGGAAAGCCTGTAGATATCTTTACCAAATTGTATACCCAAGTGGACAACATATTAGTGCACTAGTATAAACAATTCTGGCTTGCTCCAGTACTTTGAAGTTCAGATATTCAGTGATAAACTATAAAAACACAAGGCGTTTTGTACTTTTTTTTGTATTCTTATGTGTATTTTGTATAAACTGTATGTGACCACTTTGACATACATTTATTCTGTTCCAAATTTCTGAATGGTACAAGCCTCTTCTTTCATTGAAACATTCAACTATTGAATCAAAACCATCACTCTGTTGCCAGATATGGAGTAGATGTGGATGGAAAATGAGTCCGGAGAAATAACCCTTGCAGTGATCCATCCACATCTACTCCATATCTGGCAACAGAGTGATGGTTTGGGGCTCGTTTGATAGCTCAGACCCTTGATAACTTACAGCCATTTAGCCAGCCATGTGTTCCATACTGTACCAGTGTAATTTACAGCTGAATCTAGTCTCACCCCCCAATTTCCATAGAGATCCATTCAAATGCAGAGAGGTTATAGTATCGCTTGTAACAGTACCTGAAAATAAGATATCGACAGTTTTTTTATGTTGATGGTCACAGACTTCAGGAAGTAACAGCATGTAAAGGATATGCAACCAAATATGAAATATGATACTTTAAAAATATGTTAAAGCAAAGGGTATGAATACTTATGTAAATGAGAAATTTTAGTTTATTTTTAATAAATTTGCAAAAATCTCAAAAAAACTTTTCACATTGTCATTATGGGGTGTTGTGTGTAGAATTTTGAGGGAAAAAAATGAATTTAATCAATTTTGGAATATGTCTGTAACGTAATAAAACGTGGAGAAGGTGAAAGGGGTGGGGAGACTTTCCGGCTTGACTGTACATTTAGCAGTAATGGTGATAGACAAATAAAACATGTTCGCCTTACCAGTCTTCACCCGGGCACCATAAATGTAGAGAATATTTACGGATCTGGTAGTAGTGAGAAAGATGATTAGTAATATTATTTCTGAATCATCAGAGTCCTCACGCGGGCACCAAATATGTAGAGAATATCCTCGGACGGGGCGCCAATAAATATAAGAAATATTTATAAATCCTCACACCAGGGCACCATAAATGTAAGGAATATGCCTCTGTATATATATAAACTCTTACATGGGATGCCAGAAATATAGGCAATAACTGGAATAATGAGGTTTACCCTTATTATTCTTAAGTTATGTTAAAATTAAATTAGTCTCATTTGATTATTATGGATTATAATTACTACTACTTCAGTTTACCATCAAAGCACTAATAACTAATAATTCATAACGGTTGAAGGTAATACGTTCTAATGATTAGGTTTGACTCAGCTCTCGTGTTCATACGACATCAAAAAAGACACCAGGTTTAACAAAAATAGATTTATTAAACAAGGAAAAACAGGAATATCACATTCTACTAAATAGACACATTGTGTTGTGTGCATATTGGAGCTTTTTGTGGGTATGCACATGTGTGCATGTGTGTGTGTGTGTGTGCCACGTGTGCTCAGAGAACAAAGGAATGTGGAGTAAACTGGCTGTGTTGCAGCACGATGGTGGTTATTGATCTCAAATCTAACGTTACTATAAATAAGTTCACGCACTTCGGTCAGGAAATACTGGTAACCATCTACAGTAAGCTAAAATGAGATCATATCACACGAATGTTAGTCAGTGTTAGGATAGAGGAGCAAACCAGTGAGGCCTGCTTGGGTTAGTTAGTAGCTACTACCACATTAGCTATGAAATGATAGGCCAGCCGGCTAGCTTGCTAACCAACAAGTTTATACAGCTAGATAACGCCGCTTGCGTCTCTCTCCGCGGCCCACATTTGTAGCTGTGTAGCTAGCAAAAGGGGGAAGACAAAACGGAGTACTGCTTTTGTACAGCTGTGCTGCTGCACGATGGAGGAAGAGAGAAAAAGAAGAATTGGGGCAACAGACTGGAATGTCTTCAGTCTTATCAGTTTTAGTTTTATGACCTTAGTGTCTCGTATTTCCAAGAGACATGGTTGGATCATTAACAACGGACGTTACGCTGTGGCCGTGTTTTAAATGTCTTTTGGGTTTCCTGTGGAATGAATGGAAATGTAGTCTGTTGTCCCTACATCCCCCCATTTGGTCTGGGAATGTGGCTTAACACCTTCGCGCATATGGTCCCGCAGGCGGGACTTTTTTGCTCAACTGAGACATTCGTTGCTACTGCAGCCGAACTATTATTGGAAATCACAAACTCTGTGTTTTAAATTTATTGGTAGACGGTTCGTGACGATTTCTGCCGAATACGTAGTTTCTAAGTGCCACTATTTCCCTGTAGCAGGTCCATTTATCAAGCAAACCCCACCTAGTCTATACCTACCTATGCGTGACATAGTGGACAATAGCGTCTATGTTTGAGTTCATACATATATTTATTCATCATATAAAATTAGAATAACGTCATAGCAACGAGATAAACCCAACAATAGCCTGATCGTATGCCAGAAAAGCCGTGAAAAGCCCTGCTCACTCAAATGCAAAATAAACTGTGAAAGTACTCTCATTCTACCATGTATTCTACTAGCAATATATGCTACTAAATATGAAATAAATATACAATCCTACCATTGGTTTTACACATCGAGATGTTCCTTTCAAAATTCAGTTGTCATTTATTGTCTGGTACAATCGGTTTGAGAAATATACAACACTTTATACCGCTATTACACTATCTGAAACGTCGCCGCGTAATAGCCCCATGCCCTGTAAGCCTGTCTCATGCATTACAGTTCACTCTGGTTTAATTGTCGGCTTTTTTATCCAATAGAGTACATTATAACCTTCGCAACGGTATATGCCAAGTCTTTTTGGGTGCTTTGAGCAATTTACTACAGCCCAGCGTAACGGCAGTTTTCGTTTTAACTGTCTAGTATTACGCAAGCGATATACAATACGCATTATGCAGGGGAATTTCCCTTTTGTGATATGTAAGTATTTTTGCGTCTAAAATACCGTTGGTCTCGCTGGCTACATACGTACGTTCGTGTTTCCACTCGAGCACTGTCTTTCCAATATGTTTGATAGCCCTGTTGTTATTTTTCGCATTTTGAGTGCATTTCACATACTGTAGTGCAATCGTTAGCTAAATGTATTTTTGAACTAGGCTACCGATGTTCATTGAAGATAGAATATTTGGCATCATTTTACAGATGGTGGAAAACTATTTTATGTTCATGTTATCATACATAGTATAGGCTATGGCGTATACGAGTCTCTTAGGGCATGACAAGTGCTCATTCCAATTTACTGTTGCGGTAGTGTGGTAGATGTGGTAGATTAAGGTAAAACTTTCCTTGGAGGAAAACTTAAAAGATTAAAAGAATACAGAAAAATGCAATCCCAGGACAAAAGTATACATACTGTAGAGTACAGGGACAAGTGATGTTTTATTGAGGTACAAGAGTGAATGATTAGGCAACATATTTAGGTGTATGTAACACTGTGATATCAATGTTTTTTTATCTTAAGCCACCAGAGGGAGCAAATGTGTATGCGTTATAATGTACAAAACAAATTTTATTCATTTTATGACATGTTTTGCATAGGGGTTTTGGACCCATAGATATCTACCCCCCTATACTGCTGAAAATATATAATTCTCACTTGGAAATTATGCACAAGTGAGTTTTATGAGCCCAAACTGTTGATTTGTAGTTAAATATTTCATTTTTTTATTTTATTTTCAGCAGTGCACAATTTAGCCATTTGGATAGATTTGGAGACACTAATGGACAACAGGATACACTGCTATATTTTGCATCATAGACCTTTAGTAGTTCTGCATATCATCCTCAGATTTTGCAAAACTTGTGGACATGGAGTTTATGATCCAGGAAATGTATATATATTACCGATTTCACTTATGTAGCTCTCAGCAAAATAAAAAAAAACTATTTTAAATTTTTTTTCCAAAGTTTCTTTGCATTTGTGGCACTTTATTTTGACTTAAATTATGAAAATAAACAAATCTAAGTTTGTATTGTAAATGGTACACCTGTCTTCTTTCATTTAAGCCATTTACCAAGTTTATGTGATGCTCACACCTGGAGTTATAAAGCCTTAAACAGAGCACCCCTAAATAGGTGAAATTTGCCATCTGCGCCAAGGGGTTAAGCCAGTATTCCTTGAGCACAAAAGTCAGTTGACAGTTCACAGGTCCTCAAGTTCATTTAACCCTTTAAAGCCGGACCGTTCTAATTTCAGCACAATTGTGCTGATGGTTTGACGTATAATAGCTCTGCCGTCCAATCACTGATTTTCTTTTTGAAAAATGCTAGTTACAGATGACAAAATAAGCTACAATTGCATATAATTGGTTCATGAGCTTAGTGGGCGGGGATTTATTTGTAGACCGCTAGATAAAACCGCACGTCAAGCGCGTAAGTCTCCATTTGTCTCACCGCGGACGGAGCTACCACCTCGGACAGAAGACCATCGTTTGAAGACTTGACGGCGACTGAAGGAAACCCAGTAAACTCCCTGAGGTAAAAAGCATTTAAGATAATAATTAACCATGGATATTACTTCAGAAACGATTTTATTTTGAATAAAATCCTGTTTTTGTACCGCAGACTTTCTCAGATTTTCTCAGATTGTCACTTGAAATTCGCTAACGTTCGTGTAGCTAAAGCTCTAGCTTCAAATGAGATGCCACTGTGTTATTCTTTCCTCAGCTGGTTTCGAAATGAAATTGTGAAAAAGTCTGTCATACAATTAACATAAGTGAAGTGATAGATGTGAATATTTTCCGTATTTAGTGTCGACTTTGATAACTAAATAATAACTAAAGCTAAAAACAGTGACGGTAACGTTAGTCTTAGCTCTCAGTGCCTCAGCGCGAACAGCTGTTGTGAGGCGTTTTATTTTCTGAGGAGATTTGTTTTCTAGCTTGTTGTAGCTCCGCTGTTTGTCTTGCTATCTTTGTGAATTTTTGAAAAAGTCTGTCGTACAATTAACATAATTGAAGTGGTAGATGTGAATATTTTCCGTATTTACTGTCGACTTTGATAACTAAATAATAACTAAAGCTAAAAACAGTGACGGTAACGTTAGTCTTAGCTCTCAGTGCCTCAGCGCGAACAGCTGTTGTGAGGCGTTTTATTTTCTGAGGAGATTTGTTTTCTAGCTTGTTGTAGCTCCGCTGTTTTGTCTTGCTATCTTTGTGAATTTTTGAAATTGTGAAAAAGTCTGTCATACAATTAACATAAGTGAAGTGATAGATGTGAATATTTACCGTATTTAGTGTCGACTTTGATAACTAAATAATAACTAAAGCTAAAAACAGTGACGGTAACGTTAGTCTTAGCTCAGCTGTTGTGAGGCGTTTTATTTTCTGAGGAGTTTTATTTTCTAGCTTGTAGCTCCGCTGTTTGTCTTGCTATCTTCGTGAATAATTGAGCCAATGTCACTGATGACTTAACATTAGGTCTGTTTGTTACATTATGCGTTTATTACATTACAAAAAATTGTTAGCATTGTGTTCAGGCGCTTTTAGATTGTGGACACATGCATAAAGTGTTTGCATCTATTCTGGACACGCATAAAGTGTTGCAAGGTGCTGTAAGGTAATGTCATTTGTGATAGTATACAGTCCATTAGTGACTCAGAAATGGTTTTATATGATGTAAAATGTGTGTGTGTATATGTATATATATATATAATGTATACTTATATGTTATGGATGAATGAAAAGGCAACTGATTATATATTTGTTTCGCAGCGATGGATGTCGATGCAGATGATTACAGCTGCCTGCTTCAGTCCCTGAAGAGGAGGAGGGCACTAACATCAGATGAGCTGAGGGTCATCGCAGAGCATGACATGGATGACCATCAGGGCATGCACTGTGTGGAGGAGGATGCACTGGATGCAGAGCTGCTGCAGGCGCAAGTGCAGACTGAGGAGTTGGAGGAGGATGACGAGATGGACTGTGATCTTGAGCCGAGACGAGCATCAGAAGGGTATGTATGTATGTATGTGTGTAGACTGTGTTTATTGATAATGTATTGATAATGCTTAGCTTCCTCATATGGCTAATATTCACATTACTAACTTAGTTCCTCCCATGATTATTTTGGGAATGGTTAGCCATTCTCGCACAGGTCCTAAGTCAGCTAGAAAGCGTAAATGCTTCTCTGACTCTGTCTCGTACCCTTCCTATGCTGACGTGGATGCACAGGCACCAGAACCTCTCCTGTTTACACCCAGCCGTCCACTTGGTTTAGATTTAGGGAGCGTGCGCAGGGCCGTGCGGTTAACGACGAGTGTGATGCTGCGTGAAATAGACTTTTTCATGCTGTTCTTCACCCAGGCTATTGTTGCGGATATTTGCGGCTTTACAAACCGGCAGGGGTGGGAGCTAGTTTTAAATCGCGCGTCGTATGCCGGCGTTGAAGGAGTGTGGAATGAGGTGACCCCAGATGAGTTCTACCGATTCATGGGGTTACTCATTTACATGGGATTCCACGTTCTCCCTGACATGCACCGATATTGGGGAACTAAGTCCCTTCAGGGTTCATGGGAGAGATCTTTTATGTCGCGTGACCGTTTTAAGGCTCTGTTAGCAGCTCTGCATGTTGTAGATCCTGCCACAGAGGATAACCAGGATCGTCTTAAGAAACTTCGCTACCTCATGGACCACCTCAAACAAAAGTGCCAAGAGCTGTTTCAACCAAACCAGAATCTGGCAATAGACGAGCGTATGGTGAAGTCTAAAGGTCGGTCAGGGCTAAAACAGTTTATGAAGGGCAAGCCTACTCGTTGGGGTTTCAAGTTGTGGGTGATAGCAACATCAGATTCAGGCTACACCTTGGACTTCAATGTTTATACAGGTAGTCGTGACGGTCGGGTTACTGATTTGGCCACAAAAGTTGTAGAGGCTTTAATACAGCCATACAAAGATCAGGGTTACAATCTTTGGATGGACAACTTCTACACATCCCCAGCACTTATGGTTACATTGCGACAAATTGGGATTAATGCTTGTGGGACATGTAGAATTAACCGGAAGAAATTCCCTGAAGAATTCAAAGATGTAAAAACATGGGAACGAAAGACAGACCGTGGGGACATGAGGTGGTGTAGGGTAGAGGATGGCATCCTTGTCATCCAGTGGAAGGACACGCGTGCAGTTACATGCCTCTCCAATTTCCACAATGCGAATGACTCGACCAATGTGACTAGGCTTGTGAAAAAAGATGCCACCTGGAGCAGCCTAGTGGTCCGCCAGCCTGCTGTAATCAGCGATTACAATAAACACATGGGGGGTGTTGATAGGTCAGACCAAATGATCAGCAGCTACAATGTCCTACAAAAAACGCAGAAGTGGTGGAAGACCCTTTTTTTCCACTTCATTGACATTGCTGTCGTCAATAGCTTCTTGTTGTTTCAGGAGTGGCAACACAGTCAGGCAGGGGATAAGCATAGATTAGCTGACTATAGCCACATAACATTCAGGGAGAACCTGTCTCGTCAGCTAGCAGGCCTGGACATTCACGCAAGTTCCCCATCCCACTCACTTAAGCCTGTGGCCTCGTCATTTCACGTCACCCATACCCCTGAACTGCAGAAGTCAGCTAATAACTGTTGGCTCTGCTACAGAAAAAGCAGAATTCAACGTAAGACTAAATTTGCTTGCATGGCTCCTGAATGCAATGGTAAAAGGTTTTGCATCGTTCAAAGCAGGAATTGTTTCAGAGCCTGGCACTCGGCTGAGTGTGACCAGTTTCGCGCAGAGGCCTAGGTCCTGAGCTAACGTGAGAGGTTGTGCAGTCCATTGTTGCCCTCCCTACTCCCCTCTCCCTCCTCCCCTCTCCCTCTCTCTCCCTCTCTCTCTCTCTCTCTCCACAGGTATTACAATTATTGTTATCTTATTGGTTATATTCTCTCCACAGGTGTTAGACTTGTTGTTTGTTATATTCTCTCCACAGGTATTAGACTTGTTGACTCTTCTTATCTGCTGTATCTGTACTAAAACGTTCCTGATTTTACTGTAAATAAATTCAATGCATTAATTATATGTGTAACTGATATTTGCCATGGTTTGTATGTTGTTTTTAAGTTTTGCAATGTTATCATTCACTTAGTTCATCCATTTGTTGTACGTCAGTTAACATTTTTTAAAATAAAGTGTGTGTTCCATTGAACACATGAATTGTATTTCAGTGTGTGTCTTTTAATTTTGCATTATATCAATTGATTCTCAACAGTAGCTCATGAGGAGAAGAGATAAGTGGTAATGTAAAATGTCAATGAACATAACATTCTAATGCATTTTCTTCGCCTTTTCCTGTCCATCACAGAAGTGGTTATACCTTTTGAGCAGTAAATGATAAATATTATTTATACTCTGTATTACTCACAAAATAGTGAAGATACCATACAGTTTAAGTTTCCCTCTATCTTGAACATGAAATTATCAAAAACCTAGGTTGCTCATGAAGAATAGCCATTTGGAACATTTTTTAAATTTATTTAGTGAATGTTTTTGATGATTGATGATAAAGGGTTAAAGAAAGCATATTATTTTTATATATTTTGAAAGCCCCAGTTATCCTGTTTAAAATGGTATATTAAGGTTAGGGTTGTGATGTAATATGATCAAACCACAAACATTTTTGCATATGCACGTCATATTGTCAATGAACCAACATTCTAAAGCGTTTTTTTAGCCTTTTCCTCACCCATCACTGAAGTGGTTATAACTTTTGAACGGTAGATGATAGCACTATTCTGATTTCTATTATATATCAGTCACAAAATGGTGAAGATACCATACAGTTTAAGTTTCCCTCTATCTTGAACATGAAATTATCAAAAACCTAGGTTGCTCATGAAGAATAGCCATTTGGAACATTTTTAAAATTTATTTAGTGAATGTTTTTGATAATTGATGATAAAGGGTTAAAGAAAGCATATTATTTTTATATATTTTGAAATCCCCAGTTATCCTGTTTAAAATGGTATATTAAGGTTAGGGGTTGTGATGTAATATGATCAAACCACAAACATTTTTGCATATGCACGTCATATTGTCAATGAACCAACATTCTAAAGCGTTTTTTAGCCTTTTCCTCACCCATCACTGAAGTGGTTATAACTTTTGGACGGTAGATGATAGCACTATTCTGATTTCTATTATATATCAGTCACAAAATGGTGAAGATACCATATACTCTAAGTTTTCCTCTATCTTGAACATAAAATGGGTAAAAATGTAGGTTTCTCATAAAAAATAGCCATTTAGAACGTTTTTTAAATTTAGTTAGTGAATGTCTTTCCATAGTTGATGATATTACGTTCAAGTAATGCTAATGTTTTTTTATATCAATTGAAAGCCCCAGTTATCCTGTTTGCAATGGTATATAAATTTTAGGCATGTGATGTAATATGAACACACCACAAACATTTTTGCAACGCATGTCACAAAATGGAATTTTCACCCAATATTCTCTCAGGCAGGAAAGGGTTAAACTGTCACAACAAAATGGCAGTCGAGGGGAGCTGACAAGTGTCACAATGCTGAAACACACTCAAGAACCTTACATGACTGTCAAACATCCAGGCAGTTTATAATTGACTGACAAACATCCAGGCATTCATCATCATTTATCTAACTAACCTAAAACACATGACATGGCACAATGTAAACCATTTGAGTTCTAATAATGAACAGCATGGTTACAAAACAAAAGAAACCTTGGTGAAACAGTTAGTTGTTTGGTTATTTCAGGTGTTATTAGGTAGTGTCCAGAAGGTGGAGCACTAACAGGTATGACCCAGCCATTAAAGTACTTAGATGACATGAGGATTGAGGATGGATAGACTTTGGTAAAGTCTGGTTCAGACTGACAAATTATTTTGGTCCCTTCACAGAGGTTACTGGTGAGGGTTGTCATCTGGCACAGGCCATTTTCAAATCAGGACAATGTCCTGTATCCAAGTTTTAAGCTAATGGCTGTGTCATCAAGAGGGAAATGGGGGTATGATCTCATTTCTAAATGACGGTATAATTTGTTGCTCCTATGTGGTACAGTAGGTGAGCTTAACATTAGGGGTTCTTGTCGAAAGTCCTACATAATACAATTATGCAAGGGAAGTTGTAACAGAAGATAGGGACACGGCGTGTCAATACATCTGCGAATGTTGCACTGTAGTCTTTACTTGCACTAATTTAACCATAATACAACCGATTTTTGAGGGAAGCAATGGTAAATTTACCCTTAATGGCCGCAAAACCTGCGGCTCCACACCCTGCCAATATTCGAGCGGGCTTCTACACAATGTATGTCTACACTGACATTATTGACTACCAGAGAGTCGGAGATAGTTTTGTGCCCTTGCTACGATGTGTACATATAACAGGGTCTAGCAACGACGTCATCACAGAACCAAAATAACAAAAATTTTGTCACTGTCCAATGAATTATGGTGCTCACTGTATATGAATTTGGAAGGCAGACGCGCCACCTGTGATAAACAAAGCGCAAGATAAAAGCTTCATTGTTCGTAATTTCAAATTCAATCATGATCATAATTCTTCACTGTGCAAACATTTATATGGTCATCACTACTCTGAAGAGTATGAATTAGGCTATTTGAGAGGTTTGAATCTTAAGCAATCTGCCCAGTGGCGAGTATAGTGGTGAGTGTTTGTAGCACAGTCAAGGCCGTCTCAAGGGCGGGCGGGGCCTGGGGTGAGTCACCTACGCGGGGCCCAGCTGTTAACGCGATGACATCATAGCTAACCCGCCGAAGGATTTACAGGCTACATCACATAAACCAACCATATACAACCAACCAATTGAAGAATTAGTAGGCTATGACATTACTGTGCCCTTGAATTACAATATTGTAATTAACAATAACAACTCTCCACACTCTCTGAGGACCATGAGAGGTCAAATCCAAGATGGCCGCCAGTCCACCGGGTCTAATGTTCAAACGCGTTTAATTTTGGAACCAAACAGTGTAAAAAAAAGAAAAGAATACCTTACCCAGACCTCTTCGCTAGGACAAACCCGAGATAAGGACGACTGGATCACACAGAGCTCAGAGCTGGTGGCACAATTGTGTAGGCTGATGGCAGAGGTGTCACTGACTTAGTGGAAGAGCCACCCTGACTAATCACTAATACACCACTATCAGTTCCGCCATGTGTGTGTGACGGATGCTGCATAAGCGAGATTCCGGTGCTGTGGAAGGAATCTTTGGCTGTTGCAGAACTTGGATTGCGGTCGATGTTGTCCACAGCTCCTGTTGTGAATAATCCATGATGCAACTTTGATGGGCACACTACATCTTCCACCCTAAAGCGCTGACAGACACCATTGGCAATGTCTGTGTGTCAACCAGCCTTCTACTTTGTGTAACTGCATGGATCTTGAGTGACAGATAGAGAGGGAGTGGAGTTTCTCTGCTGTGGCTATGACGTGCTGAGCGTAGTCAATCCATGTTATGTGCATGCTTCACGCTGTTGAACACCATTAATTGGGAGTTTGCTAGGGCAGGTTTTGTGGTGGTTGTGTGGACCAGCTGAGTTTGATGCTTGATGTTTGCCCCATCAAGTATCATGTTGACTAGAGCCAAGAGGGATGGTGGCACAGCCTCCTGCTGGTAGTTTGCCTGGAACGACCCATCAAAGAAGAAACTTGAGTCATAGATCTCTTTGCGCACCACCTGTGCTGCTCGCATTAAGTGCATGGCATCACTGTCATGATGACAGGCCATCATGAGGGCTGGTCCAATGTCCTTCACAAAACTCAGAAGTGTGTCGCTTGTCTTCCTATCTGTTTCTGCGTTTTTGATCGAGGGGATTTAGACACACGCATCAGTCTCTGAATGTGTTTCTGGTATTTTTGGACAGCGGTCATTTTCTTTTTCAGCAAAATCTTTCATTTCTGAATTTCTCTGTATTATTCTCCCATTTTATTTTTCTTCATCCCGACCTCCTTTGTCTGAAACAATAAACACAAATTATGATTGAATTTAAAATAGCCTATTTTAATTAATATTTTTCAGCTTACTTAGATCATAGAACATTAACTTAGTCACACTCCTCAATCCTTAACAATAAGTTATATTTTTCAAGAAATGGGTATTTATTATTACAGGTGCACTATGCAACTTTGTTTTATGAGCCTACAAACAAAGAGACAGAGCTCTTGATACAAGGAATAGCAGTTATGTACTTTATATGTCTACCATATGTACTTTGAAGCCATAAAAGGTTTGTTTACATTTGTATTGTTTGTAAACATTAGAGAAAAACAGGCTTGTATTTTGAGTTATGGTGGGGTGAGTACAAAAAGAGCATATTGTCCATCTAGAAGTCCTACAGTTCAAGAATATAGAACTATAAAACCAAAATTGTTACTCAAAAAAGTTACATAGTACACCTTTAATTAAAATGTGTAAACAAGTGACGCAGACATTATGGAGAGTATCTTGAAGACACACCTTGGAAGAAACAGTCCAGTTACATACTATGTTAACAATCCCAACAATGAAAGAACTACACTTTTCTCAATCTGCCATACTGCTCATAAGTCACCTACAAGTGCTGGGCAACTGCAGCCGGGTAAATCGATTTGCCAGCGGCAGAACTTAAGCAGCAGAAAGGCCGTTCAGGGAGTCTGCTGGATTGTTTACTTCCCAATGAGTCAATGTGGTCTGAATTAATGATAAAGAAAACATGTAATAAAATCAGTAAGATTCATTGTGTTATAAAATTACTGTGAATAAGATGTAATCAGTTTACTATGCCTAATATTGATTAATGTTGATTACACATGATTCTAATATTTAGATCTCTTTGAGTATAATCCACATTGTAACCTTCTGTTAAATACTGTGAGGAGACAGGCGCATCGTGAGGGTTTTACCAACTCCCCGCAAAATAGGGAGGGGATGTTTACCATGTGATGCTCTACTCTGCCGTTAGGTTTCCCTCCAGGCGATAGTCATCGTTTTGATGATCGCTGAGGTCAAGAGATGGCGACTTGCTATCTGGCCGGACGGAGTCTGACAACAGATGATAGGGACAGCTTGCCAAATGTGACTATGAAGTCACAAACGGGGGAAATGTGGAAGAAAATTCAGGTATGAAAATTAATCATAGAGAATGTGTCAGATTATTATTGGTATAATCAGTATTTACATAATCCTGGTAGGCACTGTTCAGGGTGTAAGGGCAGGGAGATTGAGAAATGATGAGGGCAGGGGGAAATGATGAGGCCTAAAATAATATATGACCACTATATTTGATTATACACGATATACTATATATTATATACAAACCACTCTATGACCAGGGTGGAAAAAACCAAGGCCCTGTCCTGTGTTAAATGACGTTGTTTTTCTGAGTCAGCTTCAAGGACGCAAGAGCACACACACACACACACACACCGGAAAATAAGCACACTTTTCATGGCTGGCCTTGTTGGAAGGATCTGAGCAAGAAAAAAATTACTTTCTCAGCGTTTCAAAAAGGTCAGCCTGGATAATCTTATCTGAAATGGAAAATAGATGGTTGTTTTTCAGTATTAGTCAGTGTTAGGCCTGGTTGCAAAACAGCTATATTACAAGACACATTCAAACAGAATGCTCGCCTCCTTAATTTTCCCGGAGGCAGTTTAGTTACATTTATATTCACATATACGCACTTCACATCTTCAAACGAAGGCAGATACACACACACAGGCAGAACCCATGCTTGTCAAGGCCGGGGTGTTGATCTTACCAAATGTTCAAGTAAGCAGAAAAAGGGCCTTAGAATGTGTGTGTGCGAACATTCAAGGATTGTATAGAGCTTATTAGATCCGAGAATACACCTTTTATTAAGGATTGTATTACTACAAAATAATATTGCATAGAGAAAACATTATCCTTTAGTTCACAAAGCACCCATA
The DNA here is from genome assembly GCA_029718625.1 of Synaphobranchus kaupii. Taxonomy (NCBI): domain Eukaryota; kingdom Metazoa; phylum Chordata; class Actinopteri; order Anguilliformes; family Synaphobranchidae; genus Synaphobranchus; species Synaphobranchus kaupii. Next base: position 76,865,200 of record CM056379.1, on the reverse strand, counting down.
TGTGTACAGTAGCCTGTGGAAATAAGATTAGAAAAGCTCACAGTTAGTATTATTTTAACCTATTAGATCATTGTATTATCACTTTTTGAACTACTATGGTCAAACCATGGCCAGGCCATTTCCTGTATAATTAAATCATAGCATTTCATCAAAGTACAGTATAAAGTAATGCCATATGTAATGCTTAATTAAACCAGCAGAGGCCACTGTTGACCATGAAAAGAAGAAGGGCGCGGCAGTATAAAAGATGCAGTCGACCAGAACTGCGGACAGAGTGTATGAAGGAGTATGTGTGAGACAGACTGACTCAGACGGACCGAGAGAGTGAGAATGTACTGAAAATACTTAGAACTATTTTGTATTGATCTGCGCAGATCAGCCTGGGTTCTTGGATAATATTCCTTTGAATGAAATACAATAAATCCAATTGCATCAGACTCTGAAAATCGTGTTTATGTTGAAGAAGTTTGTAAGTTTGTATTAAAGTGTGAGGGGAGCTCCTGAACAGCCCATCTGGCCCGGACTGCTGACGGGGTTTTCTCCCACAACGTGAAAGCATCGGTGGTTGAATGTTTCAGTAGAACGTTGAAAACGAGAATGTGGTGTTACTTTACGGCACACAACACTAGAAGCTATATAGACGTTGTACAGGATTTGGTCCTGGGTTACAATAACAGCTACCATAAAACTATTAAAATGAAACCCATTGAAGTAAAAGAAACTAATGCTTAAAAATGCTTAAAAAGTTTTTAAAAAATATGTACGGCCTCTTTCCAAAAAGGAGGAGGGGGACACAGTCAGAGTTTCCAAAGTACGTGGAAAGTTTGCAAAAGGCTACAAGGAAGCATATACAAATGAATATTTTACGGTTACTGAAAGGGTTCACAGAATCCCTCCTGTATATAGATTGAAGGATTATGATGGGGGCGAGCATTGACGGCACATTTTATGAGGCGGAATTACAAAAGGTTATAGTTGGAAAAGACAAAACATTTAAGGTTGACAAAATAGCTGAGAAAAAGCACAATCGTCAGAAGCTTGTTTTAGTGAAGTGGGTCGGATGGCCTGAAAAGTTCAACAGTTGGATTCCTGCAAGTCATGTTGTTGACGTCTAAAAGAGTAGAAAAGCTTACAGGAACCTGCAAAAACATTAGGTCACCATGGAGGAAGCAGGTTTTTATGTCACTCTCCCGAGTAATGCATGTCTAGATATTTACCCTGGAAATAAAATTTCAAGCTACCCAACCAAGCGCATTTCATACTGAGCTTGACGTCCTCTGTTTGGTTGTGAGGACGGAGCAGTAAAGCGATCATCATTCTCTATATGGCTAGAACAAGAGGTTGAATTGTCGATATCTGGGTAATGCACCAAGCTGTCATATGTTTGCTATACTTAAGTTTAATCGCATTAAAACAAGAAGTACATTATTTTCAACTTAAAATGTGTCACTAAACCTCCAATCACGATAAGACATGATTTTGTTTAACTTTTATATTAATGGTAAACAAACGAAAAGAACATTTTGAATTAATGCAAGATATGTATTCTGTGTCACTATTTTTATTGTTCTAAAATTGAGTATAGGAATGCTGCCGTTTTTATAGAAAGGTGCTTCTACAACTTGATCTAAAATAACGCCCCATTGATGATCATGCTACCTACCATGCTACCTGTTTACCATTATAACGTTGAAATGCAATTAGTGGATTTAGTGGAGGAAGGGAGGGTGCATTTTCCGAGTATTGGGACGCACCCACGTTGTTTACGTTCTTCAATTTGCGCATGCACATTTCTTCAATGATCCGGTACCTACAATCCGTATCTGTGAGTGGAGCATTCATTTCCTTCTTCGATTTGCGCATGCACAAATGAACGATCCGACTCGAAAAGATTAGTTCATTTGACTGAACGAGATCCGAAGATCCGAATCTGAAAAAAGATCCGAACTTCCCATCACTACTGGTAATGGTAATTTGAACTTTCAATTAGCTTTCGGTTGCTAGCAAATTTATGCCCCAATGTTAAGTCAATGGACAATTAATTTCCGGTATCGTAGAATTATAAAGGTTTATAAACAGAAATATCACCCACCAAAAGCATTAGTCCATGTCACTCCCGACATATCGCTATGTCAACTTTAGCGATTAAAGTTGTAGAATTTGAGCTAGGTCGTTAAAAAAAAAAAAGTCTTAATCTAAATGCTATCTAAATATGTTGAAATATTGATGAGATGAGTTGATCTGCCAAGTGGTTTGATAATTGACTCTAAAACGGCTGAGATATTGACGGCCGAAATTTAGATTTTAACATGTTGCAACCAAATTACAGCCCCTTTTAAACATAGTCTCCCCATTTTAGGTAAAAGTATATCTGTGAAAAGAGGAGGAAAAGATACATATAAAATACATATAAATAAATAAAATAATTAGGTAGAAAAAAAGGTTCCAGAGTTACAAAGGTCCAGGGGTTACAACGGTCAAATTCTTGTTAAATTGTGCATATCCATGCAATCCAAAATCCAAACATTTCTACTTTCATTATTTTTAAAGAAAATAGGTCTACAGTTAACAAGGCAGGGGTCTTAACTCGACACTTATGTATAAAAAATTTGGCCAAAATAATCAGATTATTAAATAAATGTTGTGCATTGCATTCATTATTCCACATTCCAAATTAAACATGTTTATATCCAAAAACACAGATTTTATGTCCTTGAAATCAAGCTGTTCGATTAGATTATCCCAAAATGTTCTGTAGTTTCTATGGGGATTTTTTTTTTTAATTTTGAACAAACGGAGTACACACACGGATACTTTATCCATCTTCCATGCTACTGTACTTCGGTTTGGACATGGATGAGTGCTCACTATGCATGCTCGGAGCATGGAAGTATGCGGTTTGAGACACAGCCTTGGATTCTAATTAAAGGGAAATTCCACCCTGGGTTTTTCATTTATTTGTAGAAGTGTAGCTGACCTCCTGATTAAATGGAGCTCTCAACTCTTTACATGTAGTGAGAGCAGAGATATAGCCACAAACTACTGCACATGCTGCGGTTTCCTGCTTTACTATGGACTACAACAGGACGGGGGCTTACAGTCTATGGGCAGGCGACAACACCAGTCACAGGTGGCCACTCCTACTGAGGGGATGGGTGTTACTACTTGGCCTAGAAGCCATTGTTCAAGTTAGGCTAACGCCACTTGCTAGCAAGCTATCCACTATAGAAAGATAATCTAGTTGTATGGGGTTCACTTTAATTTCCTTTATGCTGAAGTTCTACTGAAAAGAAAAACCCACTTCACTATAGTGTTGCAAATTGCAAGGGTTAAATGTCGGCAAAGAAAGGAAGGAATTTATTCTTACTGGCTACTGCAAGATGAGGGTGAGTGAAGACAACGGCTGACTGCAATTGGGACAATTAAATATCCTCCAGATACACCAGAGACACAGCTAAAGAATGTGCGAGCATGTAGCAGGCACTCTCGCCCAGATGATTTTGAGGAGAACATTCGGGCGAGTGTAAGGGGGGAGTGTAAGGTTCGGAGAACCAAGCGCCACAACCAGGGGATCTAAAAGTGTATATTGTGAGAAATACACCACTAAGCGGACAGCTCCGCAGTAGAAGGGGCTATGAAACAAAAACAATGGGAATCAAATCCTCCCAGGGTAAGCCAACACAAAAACAACCACAAAAGAGGGCTAACTCTGCGATAGCGAGTAATCAAGCAACAAAAGAACCTCACGCTCTCACACAAGAAGGGTATAACTGGAGGTCAGAGAAAAACAAAAGAAAGCCTGTGTAACAAGGGCAAAAGAAATTAAATAGAAATAGAACCTGTTACCTACAGCTCTAGGAGTGAAAGAGCTGAACAAAAGGTAACAGGTAGAGGAGTATAAAGGATAACGAGAGAAAAGGACAGATAACGAGAGAAAAGGAAACAAAAAATAAATCTTTTACCCTAACTCTAACCGGACTACCTACGTTTCTTAATTGAAACAACCAGAAACATAGAGACCGCAATCATATACCTTACCGGCTTCAATGTCAAATAGCAAAGACAATATCGAAGCGTCGGAAATGTGGAAGTCCTGGGCTATTTATAACCGGCAGGAAATCCAAAACAGGTGAAAGGAATAATTGCCGGGCGAGATTCAAACACCGAAACGGAGGCAGAAAAATCTGATAGATTGCCCCGACGTCGCCAAAAGAAAGAACGACCGCAGAAACAACTGCAGGCTGCCAGAAACCATGACAGCAAGACTACTGAACATACCAAGGGGTCACCACCCCCTTCACCTAGTATAGTAGGTCGGTGGGAGATCTCCAAATTCAAATTATGCACCCATTGTAGTTGTTCAAAAATGAGGGCTAGAGGTCTGTCATTATGACGTATACCTACCAAATTCGCTCCTGCCGCTATTTCTGTGCAGAGATTTATTTGGCCAGCCACTAAGAGAGACTTAGGGCAATATTTTATCTTACACTTGGTCTAAAGCGCATGGCGCAAGTGCAATTAGGGCAGGGTGGGCAATGACCCGATGGTTTATCCAGCCTGCGCTGCCCCGTCTGAATGAAAAATAAATACATTTAATTCAGATCAATGTGTGTCTGTGCATGCCAACAAGCAGGTGGAGCTCTTCGCTGATAGGCTTCTACAACCAGAAATAGAAAATCACCAACCTAGCACAAAGCCAGCTAGCTAAATTCTTTCACTGAAAGGAAGGTGGTTTACAAAAAGTTTCCCAGATCAAGTGTGAACATGATTATCTCTTCATAGAATTTAAAGGTAAACCACAGTGCCTGTTTACAGGTACTTTCTGTAATGAAATAATACAACTTGAGCCTACACTACCACAGCCACCACTGGGACAATTACACAGGCGTGTGTGGTAAGTTTTTGCCAACTTTTGGCTTCAACAAGGTGCCTTAATAAATTTTATGGCCCGAGGCATCACTAAAGTTGCACATTTCTCATTTAGGGCATGTACAAATCCACTTTTGGTAGTGGTTAGAGCAGATAATTTGAGTGCAAAGTAAGGCACAAGGTTCAAATGGGCTGAACATCTTGTCTCTTAATTAATAATATGTGTGGCTTGAGCGTAAATTGCAATAAACCAATCAGAATGTCATCTCCCATTCCTTATAAAAGCCACCTGCTTTTGCACCTTGGTGGATTGCTAATATAATGCCAGAATTAGGGAGATTTTGAAAGGAGAGATTTATCTCTTGACGAAACAAACCTGCTCAGCGCGAGGCGTGAGGTGCGCGAACCCGAGGATGAAGACTAGTCCATTAAAGTTCTCAGAATTAATTATGTACTGTGTAATTGTTTCTGATTTTTAAAAATGTTTATTTTCCTTAATTAGACTTTGTTTTTTTAAATATCATTTTGTTCAGTTATGGAGTAACAGGTGAAACAAGCAGGGTTTTAATTTCTGAAAGTATGAAAACCTGTAATTTAACAAATGTGAAGAACGAACTATGGGGTTAACCCGATATAACCGTGGCCCACAAAAGGCACTTTTGACCTAGTTCCTACTAGTCTTATTAAGTATCAATATCTAAAAAAATATTCAATGCACATCCATGGTTTAAGGTTTAAATTGAAGAAGAGGCTGTATCATTTAGAAATTTCCCACATTTGTAGCAGTCCTTTCTATTATACTGCATGTTTTCGTGAGTTTTTGATTGAATGACACGCACAGAATTGTAGGCATGATATATGGTGTCATCAGCAATGTCTTTAATGGATAGCCATTGTCCCATACCAGCCATAACAGGGATCCCCCTAGAAGATTGCAGGAAGGCGTTGGCCAATATAAAGGAGACATGGCTTGATCAAGGATAATTGTTGAATACATGTGTAACCTAGCCTTACACGTAGCATCGCAAATCACCTGGATGTTGATGGAGTGGGTTCCCTTACATTTTACATATAAGAGCGGTCTCTGCTGGGGCTATTCCAGGGAATCACACAGCCTAAAATCAACGTGCTCTCATGCGGACTCGTCACATAGCGACGCTTCTGCCCAAGCGTCGCTATGTGACGCCAAAGGTAGCCTTTTGCGTCGTATATTGACGCAGCCTTTTGCGTCGTATATTGACGGTTGTGGCCACATAATTTGTCTTTGGTTGTGGCACTTCAATATTATGCTTTTTTATGCTTTTTTTTTCTTCATCTGGTAGAGAGTTACGTGAACTCTTGTGGTCGGGCTCGCCCACTATCTTAACAGTTCGGGCATGAGCCCGAGTTACATGAACTCCTGTGAGGTTATGTTTAGGGGTTGGGGGTGGGGTACGGGAATCACGAACTCAGAAAAATCTACGCGCACACGGCGAAGCCTTTGCGGGCATGCTCACAGTCGGTTATCATGAGCAAAGCCTTCGCCATAGTAGGATTCGTAAATTCGCGATGCGTGCGTCAAATAATGACGCAAAAGGCCTCCTTCTGCGTCTAAAGGATGACGCCGTAGGAGCTGCCCAAGCGTCGCTATGTGACGACTTGGGAGTGAGACCAGGCTGCTAAAATATAAAAATTGTGTCATTGTCCAAATGCTTGCGAAATTGCCTTATTGCATCATAAGAGGTGAAAGGTCAAGTTCTATTAATCTCAGGGTACCGATCATAACAGTATTGGATAGATGAGATTGTAAGCTTTCCATACATATATGACTTCATCATATTCTGCATTGTTTAACTGTTTTTATATGAGTTTTAATTAAAAAATTATGAAAAAACATAAATAATGATGGAGGGATGAAAAATCGAGTGATAGCACATAGCATTGCGGCAATGGTAGCTTTCTATCATACATTTTCTAATACTAGGGACATAGGCCTTCCAAAAAATCACTATGAGACATCATCCCTCCAAGTGGGCATTACCACCCACCCTGGCTCATTGACTATATTATTTAACTGAACAAAAAGGATTTACAGGCTACGAGTCTACGACATCACACAAACCAACCATATACAACTCACCAATTGAAGAATTAGTAGGCTATGCCATTACTTTCCCCATGAATTAAAATATTGTAATTAACAATAACAACTCGCCATACTTTTGCTTAATTAAAATTAAAACAATAATACTGTGGGTTGTGGGACGATCATAGCTATGAACCATGAATTGTAGATTGTTCTACAATTCTTGTTCTACTCACAACATATTAAGAGATGCATTGCAGCAAGTCGCACCTACCAGAATTTGATTCAGCATTTTTTCACGCATATTTCTCCGGATGATTCTAATCATTATTCCCATTATAGTAGGCCTACGTTTATGACAATGTTTGTGAAGACATATCGACGTGTTAACATTGCAGAGTAATTTTCTTGTGTCGTAGTGTCAGACCTTGCACTTCGCTTTGTGACACTTGAATGATATCCCACCCTCTGCCTGTCTTTTGGCTCTCTTTACAATGACCATAGACTGTATAAAAATATAAGTCACTGTGACGTCACCCATTGCCTTCCCACGGAAATCTCCGGAAGTCTTTTTCACCCCATGTTTGTACAAACTGCGTCTGCTCCGTGGAGCCAAAGTGACGTTGTCGGGAGCAGGGTAATCATGGTCTGGGCACAGTATGATTGACAGTTCGGGGTGGAGAAGCCCATTACCTGAACTTAACCAAACCCACCATTTTCTATCGCAAAACCAACTCGCGCTAAACTTCCTTAAGTAGCTAATGTTTTATAATATACACTACTCACAAAAAGTTAGGGATATTTGGCTTTCGGGTGAAATTTATGGAAAATGTAAGTTCACGCTACAGTGATATTATACGTATCATGAAAGTAGGGCATTTAAGTAGAAGCATGCAATGGTGATTTCCTCATCTCAAACAATTTATTGAAACAAAAGCCAACAACAGTGGTGGGTATACCACAACAAAAATGTCAATGTCTCAATAACTTGTCATGTGCCCTTGAGCATCAATTACAGCTTGACAACGACGTCTCATGCTGTTCACAAGTCGACTTATTGTCTGCTGAGGCATGGCATCCCACTCTTCTTGAAGGGCGGCCCTCAGGTCATTGAGGTTCTGGGATACAGAGTTACGAGCCTCTACACGGTGAGTCAGCTGATCCCATAGGTTTTCTATGGGATTCAGGTCTGGAGAAAGTGCAGGCCACTCCATTTGAGGTACCCCAGTCTCCAGCAGCCTTTCCCTAATGATGCGACCTCGATGAGCTGGAGCATTGTCGTCCATGAAGATGAAATTAGGCCTGTGTTGTTCATGCAGGGGCACAATGACTGGATTAATGATGTTATTCAGGTAGTATGGGCTTGTCACTGTACCATTCACAAAGTGTAGGGCAGTTCTGTATTGACTAGACACACCTGCCCACACTGTAACACCGCCACCACCAAAGGGTCGTCTGGTGACAACAGTGGCTGATGCATAGCGCTCTCCTTGACGTCTCCAACATCGTTGGCGGCCATCATTTCTGCTCAACGTGAATCGACTTTCATCAGAGAACAGCACTGAGGCCCACTGGTCCCTCGTCCAGCGTAAATGCTCCCTGGCCCATGCAAGACGATGACGCCTGTGCCTGGTGGTGTGGTCAGGTACCCTTGCAGGTCGTCTAGCACGCAGACCACGCTGATGTAAACGGTTTCGAATGGTCTGACGTGACACTTGGGTGCCTCTCACCTCCCTTAAATGTGCCTGGAGTTGAGTGGCATTCATCATCCGGTTCCGCAGGGCACTGTTCACAATGAAGCGGTCATCAGTGTGGGATGTGGCCAAAGGACGTCCACTTCTATGCCTTTCTGTGACTCTTCAGTCTCTCTGTATCTCTGTTGCAACCTGCTGATGACACTCTGTGACACTCTAAGCTCAGTGGCCACTTCCCTCTGAGAACATCCTGTTTGAAGCCTCGCAATGGCAAGGTACTGTTGATCAATTGTTACGTGTCGTCTTGGTCTCATGATGTCAAAATGTGAACAGCATGATGAAGAGGACTGTTTAAATACCAATTCTAATTGAACCAGGAAATTTATTGGTCGATTCATGGATCAAACACCTGTTGTGAATTTTGCCGTTCAGCTCCTTGTTAGAGAACAGCAAGTTGTGCAAAAAGTACTGAAACATTGAATAGTTGGACATGTGCATTCAAAAGTTTAGAGAAGGTCAAATTAATTTCACCTGTAAAGGTTATAGTGCATTTTAGGTTCATCCTGAAATTTCACCCGAAAGCCGAATATCCCTAACTTTTTGTGAGTAGTGTATATAAATTTTCATCCTCGATTTTACTGTGTTATTTATTTGCATTGAATGTGTGAAATTCGTCACGATTAACGTTCATTCACTTATCTTCAATTTATATTCAGCTTACATCAGCTAATTTGATTAGCTAGATAGCATAGCCTACCAGCTGAGCTCGGTAGCCAAGCTAGACGCACTGCATCACCACCACACATGGACGAACATAGGGTAACGCTATTGCCATGAACTATATGGTGGTCACTCAATCACAGATGTTATTTTGACAAGACTACTTTTATTATAAATGTCCCTCCCAGTGAACAAGAGTCATCCATGGATAGCTAAATTGTGTTGTAAATGCGTCTTGCGTCTACATCGTAGCTGGCATTAACTTTAATCCGCAAATGATATACTTATTATGCCTAGGTTTTCGGTGATAATAGTATTGAGTATTTTTCGCATTGGCTGTATGTCACTAAACAGTACGCTGTAAGCAGTAACGTTAGCCTACCTTATCTAATTCATAGGAGGACGCAGTAGATTCGGACACAGCTGAACATTCTGAACGTTTTTACATATTCTGGCACTCCAGATGGAGCAAGTAGCTAGGCTACTGTGAATTGTGTACATTCTCGACTCGTTTTACTTGGAATCTTTGACGTTTGAGTAATTTCAGAATCATTAGCCTAACGTTAATACATGTCAATATAGTTCCTAAAATAAGCATGTCTCCGTTGTCTCCTGATGATGACGCCGTGTTCGTTTTTTTTTTATTACCATCATTCAGAATTGTAGGATAAAGGCTTCCATGAATTCTCAGTTGTCTATGCTTCTACTGGCAGCTACATTATTCAGAGAAGTTGGCTCTTTATGGGTGAGGCATACCGAACCTCAGAGCCAATTGAAAATAGGAAGGTGTTAAAGGACAGCTGATTATAGTCTGTCCCTTAAATTGAAGCCCGCCCCTGACAAACATGGTTTAACAAGCATATTTGTGTTACTTATTACAGGTATTTAGAGATCGTAAATACATTGTATATTATGTTAAGCGACTTCTAAAACACTTAAAATTTCATTATGGAAAAAAACAAACACATTGCAGAAGTGCGACTTGCGGACCGTTTTACCAGCACACATCATATATGTATTTCCGTGTGTATGGGTGTGCTATATAGGCTATATATAAGATATATAGGCTATTTTAGATAAATATAAAAAAATTTTTTTTTTTTTTTTAAATGGTGATATTTAAATTAATTTCCCCACTCACCGCGGGGCCCTGTGAAGTGTGGGGCCTGGGGCGGTCACACCGGTTGCCCCCCCGAAAAGACGGCCCTGGCTGTACCATTCAGAAATTTACAACAGTATAAATGTAGGCTATGTCAGACTTGTCATACAGTAGCCTAGATATAGGCTAGGCTGCATAATATAGGCTATCCATAAAAATATGTAGCCTAATGTTTGTAGCTATATAGCTATGTAGGCTAAAAAAAGGCCCACATTTAAAGGTAGGCCTTTGTTTTACAACAACAGAAATTTATTACAGCCTCAAGTGCGATAGTTAGTCGCTGTGGAAATGTGGAACTTTGCTGGAAATTGGCAACCTGTAATAGCCTAATTTATGAACTCTTGAGGGTTAGCCTCATAAGAAAACAGTTGTAGCGCCAGACAGGATATTTGGTTCCTAACGTGTTTATATCGCGGATTTCGTAGGAAGGAAAATTAGCTGTATACTAAACCAAAATTGTAGGCTATTTTCTAGGCTACAACTTTTTAATAATATAGGCTATTATTGTTCTACATCAGAACATTTTTAGCATGTAGAAACGATGTGTGTTTCATGCATTTATTGTCTGTGACGGTGGCAAGATAAAGGTTGAGGTGTAATTTTGGGGGTTTAAGCTGTAAATAATTTCAGAGAAACATGTAGGCCTAATTGGGACATCGACAACAACCACTAGGGGGCCATTGTGGATAAGATTTTTTAAGACGTTAAAAGTTTTGCTGTTTTTATGCAATGCTTAGGCACCTTTTCTGCTAACATTATTCATAGGGTGTAAAAACCTTAGTTTCTAATTAATTACAGTCCATTGAAATGAAATCAGTGGACTGTAATTAATTAGAAACTAAGGTTTTTAGTTTTAAATTGAAGACCCTGGTGCTAAAAGTACTGAAGTCACATTTTTAGACAATTCAAGTTGAGCATAGAAACATGTATTTGTTTAGCTAAGAACACATTATAAATATTGTTAGCAGAAAAGGTGCCTAAGCAATGCATAAAAACAGCAAAACTTTTAATGTCTTAAAAAATCGTATCCACAATGGCCCCTAGTGGTTGTTGTCGATGTTCCCAAAAGTGTTAAATAAGATTGTCCCTGTCCAAAAGAGAAAGATTGTAAATTGTAATGCTTGATCAGTTTTGCTCATTTAAAAATTTGAATGAGCAAAACTGATCAAGCATTACAATTTACAATCTTTCTCTTTTGGACAGGGACAATCCTATTTAACACTTTTGGGAATGGCTACCAGTATTAGACATTGTGTATAGGCCTAGATGAGGTTTTCTCAACCGCGCAGCTGCCGTTGAAAAGTAATACAACCCGTATTGTATTTCAGTATGAGTGTTTTTAGAGAACACACCATGAAATAAAATGCAATATGCGTTTTGTTTGTTTCGTCCCCACGCCCGCCCCGCCCAACGGACTATGATTGCACTGTTGATTACATTTAATTTTGTCACCGAAAAGGCGGAGCACTTCGATAAAGGCAATGACAGACCGCTCTGCAGGTCAATAAATACAATCACAAGTATTGCTTCGAATTTTGTCACGTCCCATGCGGCACGCAGTGGCCACAGAGCAAAATGCAATCTGCCCCGTTTACGTTTAAATTTTGGCACAAAAACCGCGCAGCTAGAAAAACACCCCGTATTGTATTTTAGTATGAGTGTTTTTAGAGAACACACCATGAAATACAATGCAATATGCGTTTTGTTTTTAATTATGGCATGGTAAATTTGCATCCTTATGCAAAAGCAAACACAGATATGTATTACATTTCACGATATGTCGCAAAAGCGATTGCATTTAATTAAGTCCCTAAAAATCTTCCATATTATCAGGGCTCCAGACTAACTTTTTTCACCATCGTCGCGGAACCGCCCTGAGAAACAATTTTAACCCTCTCAAAGTCAATGTTGTTGTTGTTGATTTTCATTAGTTAAATAGTGTAGTGGCATACATTAAACGCTATTCAAATAATTAGGTGAAAAACTATTTAAATATTTGTATAAATTCATGTTGAATGACAATAACACACAACAATGCAATGGTAAATATCAATATCCCTGCTGAATTCTAACTCCTATCATAAATCCTGTGTGTGTGTGTGTGTGTGTGTGTGTGTGTGTGGGTAACCATAGATCAATAATTTACAAGGATATATAATAAGACTGCGATATGACGGTCGTAGGCTATATGTAGTGAAAAGTACCATGGCAAACGCAACCAATATTCCAACAATGAGGCTGTTTTGATGCTTGGTGTTACCCTACTGTAGTAGGCTATGCTAAGTTGCAGAATACTTTTGAGCTACTGTCAAGGTTTTTGTTAGTAGGCTAGGGTAATACAGTAATACTGATGAATCTTCACCATAAAACAGCTGGCTGTCTGAACATCACTGTTCGCATGATCTCATTTGCATGCTTCCACCGTACATAACGGAGATGGTTAAGAAAATAAAAATAGGCCTAATAAGAAAACAAGCCACTGAAGCGGCTAGCCCATACGCAATTGCATTAGGCTTAGTGCAGGGCCCATTCAGACTGTATTGCCATTACTGAAGAACCTCTGAGTTTGGAGAAACACGAATGATCATTCCCTTCGTTTTTACTTTCCCAACTTGTAAAAACTACAGACATTGCAGATTCGTACTGGATTAAAATCACACATCCTGTCGGTAATGACAGAAATCAACATCTCTCGATTAAACTAATCCATCTAAAATAGGGCTAAAGTTGTTGAAAATCACTGAAACTGAAAAAAATATTAATTTATTAAATCAACGAACAGATATCATGTGCAGCAGTGGGGAACATGCACAACTGTAAGAGTAGTAACAAGTGCTTAAGTTCAAAACGTTTCTAACGTTTGTCTTGCTTCTTGATTGCAGACTACACACTGAAATGGCAAATGTCAGTAATACCCGTATCTACGGTGTATTAGAGGGAAGTAACACCGTGACAAGCAAAACATGTGAGAGAGGTTGGGTGCTCAATTGGCTCAATCTAATTAATGTGACAAATGAGGATAAAAAAAATATTTCTCCCCTTTCATCCCGAATGCGTCCCGGGGATGATTTCTGTTCGTCCCAGACACATTTTTTATTGTCCCCAGGACGTCGGGACGCTGTTAGTCTTGAGCCCTGGGCCCAGTTGTTCAGAAGTCATCTGATCGAATTTCGGCTATCGGATTGGATCAAATCTTGAAAATGGGTTGTTCAAAAGAAAAAAAAGATTCTGAAATCGGATTAGATCACGTAATCCAGTCTTGGTTTTGATCTGGATCAAACCTTTTAGTAGGATTGGGATACCTTTGATCCAAAAAATCAGGATTATCCTGATCCCAGCAGAAGGGTGGATTCAGGGTGGATTTCAGGAACAAAATGTAATAAAACTTTAAAATTAAAATAATACAACATTTGTATCATGTAGTATATATACATTTATTTATATTTTGCACTTGATTTGTTTAACCATTACAGTGATAAAGTAGATAACGTAGACATTAGGCTACCTGTTAAGCCTTTCTATCATGGTTTCTGGCAGCCTGCTGTTGTTTCTGCGGTCGTTCTTTCGTTTGACGACATCGGGGCAATCTATTGGATTTTTCCGCCTCCGTTTCGGTGTTTGAATCTCGCCCGGCAATTATTCCTTTCACCTGTTTTGGATTTCCTGCCGGTTATAAATAGCCATTTCCGATGCTTCGATATTGTCTTTGCTATTTGACTATCGGAGTCGGTAAGGTAAAGGATAGCGGTCTCTACGTTTCTGGTTGTTACTCTTCAGAAACGTAGGTAGTCCGGTTAAGAAGTTGCGTTTAAAGATTTATTTAGTCTTTTTGTTTCCTTTTCTCTCGTTATCCTTTATACTCCTCTACCTGTTACCTTTTGTTCAGCTCTTTCACTCCTAGAGCTGTAGGTAACAGGTTTTTTTTCTATTATGTTTCTTTTGCCCTTGTTACACAGGCTTTCTTTTGTTTTTCTCTGACCTCCAGTTATACGCCTCTTGTGTGAGTGCGTGAGGTTCCTTTGTTGTTTTATTACTCGCGTTTGCCGAGTTTGCCCTCTTTTGGGGTTGTTTTGTGTTGGCTTACGCCGGGAGGTTTTGATTCCCATTATTTTGTTTAATTTCTCCCTTTACTGCGGAGCTGTCCGCTTAGTGGCATATTTCTCAGGAAATACGCTTTCAGATCCCTTGGTTGTGGCGCTTGGTTCTCCGAACCTTACACTTTCAGTACAGGAAAGTAAAAAAAAAAAAGAAAAAAGATTTTGTCCCCATAAAATAATCCTCCAAACAGCTGTCAATATCAAACAAAAATCATATATTTAATTTTAATTGTCATTTATCACTGTATATTAATTACAATGACACAATCATCAGAGATGAACCAGTCAAAAGTAGTTTCTAACAATTGCATCCATAAACGTTCTTTATTTTGTTAACTATTGGACATTTAGCTTTTTTATGATTTAAAACACGTGTTCAAAATATCCACAATGTATTTGTGAATAATGTATATTTGTTTGTTTTTATTTATTTGTTGTGGGTCAGATGAGGGGTCTGACTGTTTAAAAGAAATTGAAAATGGAAGGGGATGTTTGTATTGTTTTATTGTGCTCTTTTCTGTCTCTTCAAATAAAAACACTTAAAGTGACCCCACGCTGGCTATTCTACCGGTTGTTCTTTACATAGCTAGTAGCCTACATTGTGGTATGTTGTCCCATTTAGAGCACTGGTCATCCGGATTTGGTAATCCTGAAAAGTTTGTATCTGGATCAGGGTGATCCAATCCAATGTTGCTTTGAAAAACCGGCACAAAAGTAAAATGGATTACCTGATCCTGGATAGCAAAACATGGGATTTCCAAATCTGGATCATTCTGATCCAGATTAAACTTAAAGATGGTGAACCTCGATCGATTTCCAGGTCAGGCGAGGACCGAGGAAAAGAGGACGGATAAAATAAGTGATTGGAATCCACCCATTGAGCATATATAGGAACTGGAGAGGGTGGGAGGGGCCAAGCAGTGAAGCAATGTAGGGATGTATGCTTGCTGAGTGCAAAAGAGCTTTCTGCCCATTTAAATCAATGGAGAAAACCAAGATGATTTGACAACCAAAGAAAACCTAATTCATCAATTTTTTGTGATCATAGCATTCATTATGTGTGGCAGTTTGTGAAACAATGATTGTTTTGGCCCAGAAGCGTTGTCAAATCTTTTATTAAAATTACATTTTCCTAAAAATATAACATATTTTCATAATCTGTTTTTCATATGAAACGCGACGACCGTTAATTGAGTTTAAAAATATCACTGGGGAAGTTTAATTTTGCCTTCTCATTTCTGATATTTCCCATTCATTTTAATGGGAGCTCCAATCTTTTGCGCTCACAGCACAGAGACACAGCATCTCCACACCCTTTCGCACACCTCTCTCACTTCTTCTGCTCTCTGCACTTCCTCCTCCTGCTTCCTTTGCTAATATGCCTGTTGATGTTGCCACCTCCACGTTTAACTCCTGCCTCTCTGTCTCTTAACTCACTATGTCCTCTTGTCTCCAAACCAGCTCGACCATCACCCCCCTGCCTGTGGCTGACGGATTCTCTCAGATCCAGCAGAACCATGCTGTGAGCCACTGAGAGAAAGTGGAGGAAATCCAGATCCCCAGATGACCTGGCCACCTATCACACTCTGCTGGCAGCCTTCACATCTGCAACTACATCGGCTAAGACTTCATTTTTTCAGTCTAAAATTAATGCATGTGTATCTAATCCACGTAAACTCTTCTCCTCCCTGCTTATCCCTGCTCCACCCCCTTCACCCTCCTCCCTCTCTGCAGATGACTTCCTGACCCACTTTGAGGGGAAGGTGGCCACAATCCGGAACTCCTTCACACATCCAATGACACCCCACATCCCGCATACCGAACCCATCGCTACACTGTCGTCCTTAAAGACTCTGGAGGACACAGATGTAGTGAGGTTTTATTCAGAATTAATTAAGTTCAAAACTCAATTAGAATTCTGTATGTCAGTAGAGCCCAACTTAGTGAAATAACATAGACATGACAATATTTTATTGGCTACAACTATGAATATGTGAATAATAGAAACAATAATTGATATAACATGAGGAATATATTCTATGACTTAATTATCATTTCCTCTGATTAAGATTATGTGACGGCTAAATATAGAAGCTCAGTCCTACCATTAACAAAGGTTAGTTTGTGTTATGGGTTAATGACACGCTAAACTATATTTTGTGGTTAGCTCGTTTTATCAGTCTCATATATAAAGTTTTAACAGTGTAAAACTATAAGGTCAGGGAAATGGACTATTCTCGATCAAAACACGCATAGCAAAACAAAATACAAACAACAGTAGGAACCAGCAGTAAAATGACCTCAACTGGGTATTACAGGTTTTATGCTAGCCTATTAATTTATGTCCGTGGTAAATAAAATGCGTTTCAATACTTAACGGTTACAAAGGGAGGCCAGTCTCGATTCCTTAAGTGATGTCAGCTTGTCAGCTGGTCCAACGTCCCGGCAGGTGTGTGGACTCCTGGAGACTTCTTCACCGAATTCGGGTCGCAACAAGTTTCCAGTCAGGTCGACGTGGACGTGCACAGATCTCCACTTGGGTCCGGCCGCAAGGGAGACAGTAGAGGAACAGTTTGAAGAAACGTGTCCTCAAAACAGCTGTTGGAAATAAACCAGCTTGGTTTATTTCGTGGACGATGGCAGGCTAACTCTGGCTCGGTGATCAGGCGAGATGCAGGTTGGGAAACGCAGAGGTCCGTCAGGGTTTCAGTGGTGCGTCTGGAAGGCATAAGACAGCGTCTTTACCATCAGAACGAAGTTGGTAAAGTTTCATGGGTTTTTATGCTCAAAAGTCACTGACATGACCGGACCCGTTCCTTTAGGGCACCCAGGCTCATTTCCTTGGAACCATCAATAAACACAGATGGATCAGCCATTTACAATCACCTCAGGGTGTGCATTTGTGTGTTAAATTGGGGTACCCCCTCTCCTTCTCTAAAGAGGGGGGTGTTCCTGCCCAACCCAGTGCCTGATCGATCAAGCAGTCTGTGTTCATCTCAGAGTCACATGAAGAATGTGGATTGTGCCTCAGTTGATCAGGAGTGTTAATTGTGAATGACTCCGCAGGGGGCCCAGTCCCATGATCAGAAAGCCAGAGTCCCAAAATGTCCCTGTGTAACCATTAACTACACAGAAGTGCTCCACCTTGTGATGCACCGTCGCGCAACCACCTGTCCACTGGACCACATCCCTTCAGCAGTCCTCCAGTCTATATCCGGTGAGCTCCTTCCATCTCCATTATCAACACCTCCCTAACCTGTGGCCATGTTCCTGCTGTTTTTAAGTGTTACCCCACTCCTTAAAAAACCTAGCTTGGACCCCTCTGATGTCAGGAACTACCGTCCTGTATCTCTCGTTCCCTTCCTGTCTAAAACTCTCGAACGAGCTGTCCTCAACTAACTGTCTGTTTTTCTCTACCAGAACAACCTGCTTGACCCGCATCAGTCCGGCTTCAGAACCAGGCATTCCACCGAAACTGCTCTCCTGGCCGTGCCTGAGGCACTCGCCACTGCAAGAGCCTCCTCCCTCTCCCCTGTCCTGATTCTACTTGACCTGTCTGCGGCATTCGACACGGTCAACCATGAACTTCTGATCTCTACACTTACTGAGATGGGCATTTCTGGGACTGCCCTCTCTTGGTTTGTATCGTATCTCACTGATAGATCCTACCAAGTCTCTTGGAAGGGTACCGTTTCTGCACCCCATCCCCTTTCTACAGGAGTCCCATAGGGATCTGTACTGGGTCTTCTGCTGTTCTCCATTTATACTAAGTCTTTTGGTTTAATTAATTCACATGGCTTCTCATACCACAGTTATGCTGACAATACTCAACTCTTCCTCTTTCCCTCCCTCTACCCCACAGATTAAGGAGAGGATACCTGCTTGTCTGGCTGACATCTCTGAGTGGATGGCTACCCATCACCTATAGCTCAACCTTGACAAGACAGAGCTCCTCTTCATGCCATACAAGACCTCCCCACTACATGATTTTTTAAATTATTGTGTCGTTTGGACAGGGTATTAACATTTGTTCAGGACCAATCACAGGGACAGTTGAGTCACTGGGGTCACTGCCATAGATTCTACAGCAGGGGTGGGCAATTCCAGTCCTGGAGGGCTGGTGTGTATGCAGGTTTTTGTTCCCACCAATTACCCCAGCTAAATGAGCTAATTGGCTTTTTACACCAACACTGGTAGATTAGATCACATTAAAATGTTTCATATAGGGACACAAGAAGTCTTCGGCTGTCATTCATGCTCTTATTAAGAAATATAGCTAAAATGTCAGATGGCGTAAATATTAGGGCTAGTTAGGTAATTAAGCCCAGAAGTTAGCATGAAAACCATAAACAGATACGGCCCTCATTGCCCACCTCTGTTCTACAGAGTTCTCACTGCACTCACTCGGAGGGGCGGGACCAGAAGGGGGAGACAACAATCATTGGTCTAAAACACGTAAAGCCTGGCGGCTTGGGACCTATTTTTATACAGTCTATGCTTGGGACAGGGAGACACGCTGTATTTTTGAGTGGAAGTCGATGGAGAACATCTCTTAGTAGCCTACCTTGCACAAGCAATACTGGACGCAGTTCGTAACATAATATGTGTCGCTCATCTTCAACATGTTTGTCATCACATATTCATTTTGGAGCGAGCTATGATGTGTCTACTATGAAAAAAACAAAAAAACACTTTTGTGAGATGAGACAGCAGGGGATGTTGCAGCTACACTACAGGCCCAAACTGTGGGTTAAGTATCTGAAATCGATTGCTCCATGTATAACCGTATCAATTTAGATATTAATTTAGCTATTCCACCCCCTCCTGTACGGAATCGCCGTACTCCCCCTGCCATCAACGTTACCATTGCTTAGCAATGCTGGGTTAGCTAGCTAGCAAGCTAACGATAGCTCACGGCAAGTCGTTTTAACATTTGGATAGATTTTTACATTTTAACGCCTGGATAGATTTTTTTTCGGTCCCAAAATTAAGAAAATGTGCGCGGAATCGAGCATATCTAGTCAGTGTTAGCGGTATGTTTGTAGTTACTGACGCAATACGGGGATGTTTAATATAAAACCAATAGTACACAAGATAATTCACAATGTAGCACCCCCCCCATTGAAACAATTTGTGCAGCCTCAATGAGCAGAGCCTCAAGGTCTACCTTTAGGGGTGACTGCTGTGTCCCAAAACGAAGCACCGCTTTTGCTCAATCAGCCTTTTCATACAAAGCCAACAGGCTACCCGATAATATGAAGAACATCACAAACTATCATAGCTTCTCACGTGATGTCAAAACATGGACTCTCAGCAATCAACGTCATCAGCACTGATCGAAGACAGATGGTAGGGTTAGGCATTTGTGCTGTGTTTGAGTACGTCACCTCTCACTTTTACTGTGTACTTCGTATTGAACCTTTTACTATGTAGGAGGTATTTTACTGTGTGTTGCTATGTATATTATTTAGCACTTTAACTGTGGCACTTTACTATGTAAGTCTATTATATGTTGTTGTGTACCTATTGTATATTTGTTTATTGTCCAGGACTACAGATGGAAATTAGCCTCTCGCTAAATCTGGTGCACCCATATTTTTATTTCATGCAAATGATTAATGTCTGTGCACACTGTCCTGTGTATCAACCAAATAAACTAAACTAAATAATTTATCAGAAAAAAAAAGAATACGGAGTTTGTAAATGTTTGCAATTATCTTACAGGTTGCAGATGGAAGCTAATGCCAGCTACGATTTAGCTTTAGCTAGGGTGTGCATCCACTAACCTGCCGACTTTATCTGGAAGTTTTCAGAACGGGGTTTCGGATGCTGTGGGAAACCATGACAGATGGCTCTGTCACAGTCAAGTTAATTCGCGGTTAGCCAAAAAGATGGTGGTGTGGTTTGCCCATTTAACAGACTATGGGGACAGCTTGCTACCTGTCTAGAGGCGCTAGCCCAGTGCGCAAAATGCCACAAAATGTCGTTGAAAAGGCGTCCAAGACAATTTAGCCTTCCATGAATGACCGTTGATCACTGGGAGGCAGGGGCGTCTAGACATTGTAAAGACCCAGGGCTCAGCCCAGGACATGTAAAAGATGTTTTTGCTCAAAGTGAGAAAAGGGCACATCAACCTAGAAAAACTATTTAGTGCCTTTTGAGAGCACTATTTATATTAATCTGCTGTTAAAAAATTATAACGTTAAACAAAAGCACTCCAAATGAGCTAACAATATCCTACTGCAAAACAAACCAATCTTTAAAAAAATTTTTTTGATTTGTGCTCTTGCAAAATCTCCCTCCCTCCTTTTCTTTTCTCATGTCACTGGATCACTTGCTGTATTACTAGATATTATTCTGTTTCTATTTAAATACTGGGTTGCGTAACGTTACTAACGCTAGCTGAGTTAGTGAACACACATAGGCGGAAATCCCGGGGGGGACATGACCCCCCCCCATCCTGGGAAAAATATGATTTGTTCCCCCCCAATATATCACTGTAAACATAACTATGTAATTTCAATAATATTAATAATACGCAATGAAAGCACTTGTGCTGATTATAGACACTTAATAGCGCGTTTTTAAGTTTCAAATGATTGCGACCCCCTGCCCTTAGCCTCACAATTGTTTGATCCACAGAGTGTGTAGTGGTGGCTGACCTCGAGTAAGTAGTTAGTTCAAACAAAGGATATGTTGGACATTTCTTTACTTCAAACACATTTATAAGTGTCACCAGTCTTCATTTTCGCTTTATTGAACTACAGGTCACTCTTTATGTTAGCTAGTGGTTAGCTGACGTTTGCTAGCTAGCTACAGTATCATCAACCAGTGTTTGCAGCTGTTTGAATTAGAGTCAATGAGATAAGCTAGCAATGCAATGTAGTGTGCCTTAGCTGGCAAGGTGACAGAGCGTTCGTGTCTACCGTCTGAAAGGCAGTCAATGCACGTAGCTAACGTGAAGTTAATCCAGTCAATCGCACCATAGCGATTTCGTTTTATCTTGGCAGGGTTCACACACACAATAGCTGAATTTGCAGAGCTAGTGAGCAAAACGATGGAGCAAACTAAAGCAAACATTAGCTAGCACCTATTCCATTTATGTGCTGTCGTCAAAGATGGAATCTTTGCTATCGTCACTGACGTTATTTTTATTATTATGTTTTGACGACATCAGTTTATTCCAAGATCAGCATGTAGCTGTAGTGCTTCGAAGTCCCTGTGATAAGGTTAGCGATAAACTGCAAACTGAACAGAATTACACTCTCTTCTACAATTGTCTTAAATAT
The DNA here is from genome assembly GCA_029718625.1 of Synaphobranchus kaupii. NCBI lineage: Eukaryota > Metazoa > Chordata > Actinopteri > Anguilliformes > Synaphobranchidae > Synaphobranchus > Synaphobranchus kaupii. Next base: position 76,843,307 of record CM056379.1, on the reverse strand, counting down.
CTTTAATGGTATATAAATATCAATGCTAGCTCTGCAAATTCAGCTATTGTGGGAAGCCAGCCAATATAAAACAAAAACATAAACTATATTAAAATTACAAAAGGTTGTAGCTTACGTTGTGTAAATTGTGAACTCATACAGCTGTCAACCCTTGTCACTGCAATCCGTTTCACATTTGCTAGCTGGCTAGCTACCTGGTAGATCAAAGCCCATTATAGAATGATAGAAGATAATAGATGATAAGCACATCGCCTACTGTAAATAACCTGCACACTATGTGTGTGTGTGTGTAGCCAGCCAGACAGGTAGAACATAGCAGAAAAAAGACAGACATCAGAGCATTTTTCAGTACACCAAAACGCAAAGTAAGAACCCTAGTAGCCTAATATCTCAAAAGACTAGTTGATATTCATAAGATGTTCATAAGAAAGAAGTGAAATGCTAATGGAAATTTTTCATAATGATGTCATTAGGCAGAGCAGGCAACAGATGGAACACAGACAGCAGAGCTGGGGACAGATAGGCAGGGACAGACTGGCAGAGACAGGGAGTCTCAGGTAAGTTTGTTGAGTTTTTGTTTGGCAACATTATGAAAGGTTCTCTTTTTTAGACTTGTAAAATAGGGACATAATTGGACAATGCCATGGATAACCCCACTCCCAACAAACTGGTGACTGAACCAAGATTTGTTTAAGGTAATGGTATTGCTGTTGTGATTAATTGTGTAGTTTTGGGTACCGGTAGTTAGGGGTATGGCAAACACCTTATTTATTTTCTAGGAGACAGATTGTGAGTCAGTGAGGGTGGTGAAAGGGAAAGAGCCAGGGAGAGACTTTAGATGAGTGTCACAGTTCCTCAATATACATTTAACATATTACAACGTAGGCTATGTGTTACAGCACTACTTTTGGTGTCCCCCTCAGGAATTGCTCTTGAGAAAATTTCATGTAATTGTCCCCTCCAAAGTTGATATGAGATTTTCGCCCCTGTGAATACATAATAACCAAACATTAACGTTATGCATTATCGAGTTAGCCATCATACACATAACACTTTTAACATTGGTTAGACCATTAACCCACATTTGGTTTACAGCTAACGTGAGTTGGAACACTGGTGAACAGTGACCCTGAGAACTAAATAAAGTTAATGTGCATAAAAATGCACTTGCTTTTGGGTGGTTGATCTTGTTTGAGTATGGTGCGGTGGCAAGATAATAAAATAGAATAATTTTTATTTTCCCATTAGGGAATTTCAGTTGTATCCCCAGCAACAACAAAAAACACATAGACAGTGGGGCAGACCCACAACACACAAACAAACATATCAAATAAAGACATTCAATAGAATCATTGCATTAATCAAACTAATTAAGTGAATTAAAGTGGAATACAGCCATGATTAAAAATAGCCCCTGCTGTCCCGAGATGTCCAGTGTCATTAAGCAGTCCAACAAACAAACTCCGCCTTCACGACTTTCCTCCATACATGCAGTGTTGCGATCTCTGTACACTGTCGAAACGGAGCACCGAACTGCGTCAACCTTCCCAGTAGTTGCCTCACTCCTCCCCCGCATTATCTTCTCCTTCCCTTCCATGGTTGCCTTTTGAAGATTGCCTGCACTCCCGGATCAGTCCCGACTAGACAATCCGTCAATATTATCAAAACAAGCTGCAGGAGTGCTATGAAAAATCTCCAGTCCGCTTCCCCATCCCACTACAGATACACAGCGCATGAAAAAAACAAAAGACAAAAGCCCAGCACAACAAAACACATTCAAATTAACAAACACAAACACGAGACAGCTGTACTACATGTTGCCATTACAGCGCCACGTGATGTCATAAGCTAATTCGACAGCTAGCAACGAACAAATGGCTCGACTGGCCACAGGATGTTTCATCAGTACAAAGTTATCAAGCGGATATTGTAATAATAATAATAATAATAATGTAATATGCGATATCTTTGCTGTCTAGCTATACGTTATATCTTGCAATGTTAAGGCTATCTTTTTCATTTTTATATAGTCCCATCCCGAATCAACTTAATCCATCCCGCCAGCACGCTACTACATTGCGTGTGGGTAAGAGAGAGAGGGAGAAAGTGATAGGGGGCGGGGTGAAGTAGTTACATTTTACACATGGCGACTCACCTTCTTGAGACCCGGGGCTAATGGAAATAGCCCAATAGCCAGGGCCTAGGCACGCCAATGCTGGGAGGGATATTTATAATAAAAGTAGTCTTGTCAAAATAACATCTGTGATTTATTGACCGTCAATATAGTACATGGCAATATGTTCGTCCTATGTTCATCCATGTGTGGTGGTGATGCAGTGCGTCTAGCTTGGCTACCGAGCTCAGCTGATGCTATGCAGGCTTGCTATCAAGCTAATCAAATTAGCTGATGTTAGCTGAATATAAATTTAATTGAAGATAACTGAATGAATGTTAATCGTGACGAATTTCACACATTCAATGCGAATAACAGTAAAATCGAGGATGAAAATTAAATGTTATATTATAAAATATTAGCTACTTAAAGTTTACCGCAAGTTCATTTTGCGATAGAAAATGGTGGATTTGGTTAAGGTCAGGTAATGACCACCCCGAACTGTCAATCATACTATGCACGGACCATGATGACCATATCCGTTTGACCCTGCTCCCGACAACGTCACTTCGGCTCCATGGAGCAGAAGCAGTTTGTACAAACATGGGGCGAAAAAGTCTTCCGGAGACTCAAAACGTTTTTTTACAAGGCCATTGGAAGGCAATGGGTGATGTCACAGTGACTTTGTCCATATCTTTATACAGTCTATGATCCCCACCCAGTCCAATTTCCAGGACTCCAATGTCGAGCACTTTACATTTTTGTATGGTGGTGGTGGGATCTTTGTTCCCCCGTGTAACGTTATTGACGGCTTTTGGACGGGCTTCGTTGTGGGTAGGCTACTAGAAAACGCCCCCATGCTGCTAATGTCGTTAGCACAACCACAAAGCCGCAGCAGATGCAGCTAACATTCACAATAGTGTGACCATAGAGGAGAGACTCATCGGCATTTGATCAATAGAGATTACTATTCCACCTCTTTCACTCTTCATTATAGTAACGTTATTCTATTCTTTACTATTTGGTAATTATCAATGTTTCCAGACATTTTTGTGACAGGAAAAAAAACAATACATAAACCATAAAAATGCCCTCGAAAATGTCAAGGGAATTTTTTACCCCCCTTAACTGATTTTCAAGGGCATATTATCCATTTTCGAGGGCATTTTTGCCCTAAGCCCCCGTTAATTTCGAACCCTGCCGTCAACCTAGATTTACACCCCTCTCGACGATAGCATATAACTTGTTAGTTAATAAGCCAGCTATTTCACACAGCTTCGAACAACATAACAGCGAGTAGCTAGTTAATGTTACTAACCAAACAGCTTGTTAACAACACTAACTTATTTAACGAGATAGCTATGAAACATTTTTTGTGACTATTCGCGGCTCATCAGAATTTGCAGTAGTGATAACGTTACCGTTAGGCTGTGCCGCAATTTCAACAAGACGGCCACTATGTAGCCTTCGACATTTATCTGTCTAACATAGAATGAACTATGGTGATCTTGTAATGTAGTCTATCTGTCTAACATCGATATTCTGGGGAGGCTTTACCTGCTAAATAGGCTACAATTTTCACTGTGGCCATTTCCATCACAATGTCTCATTATTCAGGCCACACCTCACTATTAGGACCGCTGGTTCACGGAAAGCCTGAAAAAGCAGTTGGGATCACCAATACCACAGACGGTAAATAAACAAGCAGGTGCAATAATCATGATTATGTTCACATACTTAAATAGTATCAAACAAATTCAGTAATTTATCAATGTTTTTATTGTTTTGGTTTTCACATAACATTCATTGTCCTCGCGACACCCACTCTGCGGTAAGAGGTCTGGGTGGGCGCTGGATGCAGGAAAACGGGCTGGAACTTTGTTTTAATATAAGGGAAAGGTTGGTGGATCCAACATGTCATTAACGTTAGCTGCTTACGTTTTCATCTTCAATAGGTGTCGTGTACAAATGGCCTTTATTTTGTCTAACTGTATGATACAGTATGTGAAGAGAATGCTCCCATTGCCTATAACTTATAGCCTAGCTAGGCTATATAGGACAGTGCATTGTAGCTTTACATGAAAATTTATTGTGGCTGCGTCTACTATTTTATGTTGCTCTTGTATGTCATTTTACATGTGTGCACCCTCTCATCGCTCAAAATAAATCAGCAGCCATTACTATGTGCAAAAGGGGGAAAATGACCACCGTCACGTGACATGTCACATTGGCCAATCAGAGAACAAACTTTGGGCCGTGGAAAAAGCGCCTTTCTAGTTCTTATATAGTTCTGTGGGGCGTACCGTCCTGTATGTCTCTGCTTGGAACAGGAAAATAACCAATCACTGTACAACTACAAGCGGAAAGTTGAGCAATGTCCAATCAGATAACACTTTCGTTGTGCACGTTTATGAAAAGACAAGCTTTTTGAACCTATCCGTGGTCCATAGATCACATAATGCGTGTGTATGAACTGGCTAATTGTACAAATACATTGAAAATTATCAAACCACTTATAGATTGCTGGCTAGCATAGAGTGTGTAATCGACAGAGTTCAGTGCAAGTAGCTAGCGAGAAGTACAGTCAAGCAACGGACCCAGAAGTGGGACTTTCAGTGCAGTCACGGGTAAAAAGTTGCAGTTTCTTGGGCTATTTTTAAGTATGTGGCTATTTATTGGGCGGTTTTACAGAATGGCAAGCAAATAACAATTTATTAATCTACACAAACATCTGTACAAAGAATAAAAACCAAATCACTTGTAATCATTATTCACCAATTACATTACAATTATTTGGCAGACGCTTTCATCCAAAGCGACGTACAATAAGTGCATATTGAAGGTCACTGACTGACTACAAAGCAGATCCGACAAAGCACAACTTTCTCACAGCGTAGAAGCTATCCCTAGTAATGAGCATGAATAATACAGACAGTCAACTATACATTCTGAACTGTAAAATAACCACAAAAAAAAAAAAACACAAGTTAAATAGAAAACAAGCAAAAAACTGGAAGCGAGTACTATAGAATGGCCCTATATAGGTAGGAAAACAGACATTGTTTCAGTTGAGCGCAGCAGAGTGGGGAGTTCGTTCCACCACTGGGGAGCTAGGGTGGAAAAGCTCCGCAGTCGGGACGAGCAGGAGCCGTTAACACGGAGGGAAGTGCAAGTCGCCCTGCAGCAGCAGAGCGAAGTGGTCGAGCAGGAGCGTAGTGCTTGATTAAGTCCTGTAGGTAGGAGGGGCCTGACCTTTTGCCTACAGTGTAGGCCAGGGTCAGAACTTTGAACCTGATCCTGGCCACGACCAGCAGCCAGTGGAGTGACCTCAGCAGGGGGGTGACGTGTGAGAACTTCGGGAGGTTGAACACAAGCCGAGCAGCCACGTTCTGGACCAGTTGTAGGGGCAGAATGGTGCAAGCTGGTAGGCTTGCAAGAAGGGAGTTGCAGTAGCCCAGATGTGAGGTAACCATGGTCTGGACAAGAAGCAGGGTAGAGTAGGTGGTCAGGTATGGCCAAATCCTCCTGATGTTGTACAGGAGGAACCTGCAGGACCGTGCCATTGCCCTGATGTGTTCCTTGAAGTCCAGCTGGTCGTCCAGGACCACCCCCAGGTTCCTTGCAGAGCGGGAGGCAGTCATTATGGTTTCGTCGACGGTGATGGACAGGTCTAGAAGCGGGGAGGTCTTGTATGGCATGAAGAGCAGCTCAGTCTTGTCGAGGTTCAGCTTCAGGTGATGGCTAGACATCCACACAGAGATGTCAGCCAAGCAAGCAGATATCCTCTCCTTTACCTGTGGGGTAGAGGGAGGGAAAGAGGAAGAGTTGAGTGTTATCAGCATAACTATGGTAAGAGAAGCCATATGAATTAATAACCAAACCAAGAGACTTAGTTTAAATGGAGAACAACAGAGGACCCAGTACAGATACCTGCGGGACTCCTGTAAAAAGTGGATGAGGTGCAGAGACAGAGCCCTTCCTGGAGACTTGGTAGGATCTATCTGTGAGATAGGATGTAAACCAAGAGAGTGCAGTTCCAGAGATGCCCATCTCAGCCAGTGTGGAGATCAGGAGTTTGTGGTTGACCGTGTCGAACGCTGCAGACAGGTCATAGAGAATCAGGACAGAGGAGAGGGCGGAGGCTCTGGCAGTGGCGAGTGCCTCAGTCACAGCCAGGAGCGTAGTTTCAGTTGAGTGCCCGGTTCTGATGCCGGACTGATGAGGGTTGAGCAGGTTGTTCTGGTGGAGAAAAACAGACAGTTGGTTAAGGGCAGCTCGTTCAAGAGCTTTGGACAGAAAGGGCAGGAGAGACACAGGACGATATTTTCTGACATCAGAGGGGTCTAATCTAAGTTTCTTAAGGAGTGGGGTAACATGGGCAGTTAAGGAGGTGTTGATAATGGAGGACAGATATGGAAGGACCTCACCGGATATAGACTGGAGGACTGCCGAAGGGATGGGGTCCAGTGGGCAGGTGGTTGCACGCTGGTGTGTTACAGGTTGGAGTACATCTGTGTCCTCCAGAGTCTTAAAGGACGAAAGTGTAGCGGTGGGTTCATTATGGGGGATATGGGGCGTCACCGCCAAAATGGTCCGATACATGGAGCGGAGTCACCGTGAGTTCAGATGTGGCGCAGCTCCTGGTGAATACAAGGACTATTTGGTTACCAGCCTTGTGGGTGGCAGGCAATGGGGACTGGGTGAGGGCGAGGGACTGGAGGAGTGAGGCGACACTGGATAACTGGGAGCTCTCTGGCTGGAGGTTGAAGTCACCCTGTAGAATTATAGGGGTGCCATCCTGTCCCTCCAGTTTCTCGCCCTCACCGAAACCTGGATCACACCGGCCAACACGGCAACTCCCGCTGCCCTCTCCTCCTCCTTCTCCTTCTCTCACACCCCCCGGCCGTCTGGTCGCGGAGGTGGTACTGGTTTGCTACTCTCCCCCTCATGGTCATTATCTGTTCTCCCCCTCTCTGATCTATCTATTACTAGTTTTGAATACCACTCTGTGTTTATCAACCACCCTATTAACCTGTACATTATAGTTGTGTATTGCCCTCCAGGTCCCCTGGGGTGCTTCCTCGATGAGCTTGACACCCTGCTCAGCTCCTTCCCAGAGGACGGCATCCCGCTGATCCTCCTGGGAGACTTCAACATCCATCTAGATGCCTCCCTAGCCTTCCTACCACTTCTCCGCTCCTTTGACCTCACCCTCCAACCCTCCCCCCCCCCACCCACAAGGCTGGCAACCTCCTAGACCTGGTCTTCCAGAGGAACAGCCCCTGCTCTGATATCACTGTTACCCCTCTGCATACCTCTGATCACCACTTCATTTCTTTCTCTCTTCCTCTTGTTCCACACCGTCCCCCCCTCCCCCCACCCCCACTGTCTCTGTCCGCCGTAACCTCTGCTCCCTCTCGCCCTCCTCTCTTGCTCCCTGTGTCACTGCTTCCCTCCCCCCTCTCAAACCCTTCTCTCAACTCCCCATCAACTCTGCATCCGACACCCTGCTCACAGCTCTCTCCACATCACTTAACTCTCTCTGCCCTCTTGTCTCTAGGCCCACACGCCCATCTCCTCCCTGCCCGTGGATGTCCGATGCCCTGCGCACCTCCAGGGCCGGTCTTCGCGCAGCAGAGAGGATGTGGAGGAAATCCAGAGACGCATCAGACCTCTCCTCCTACCAGTCTCTCCTAGCGGCGTTCTCTACAGCAGTCACCGCTGCCAAGGTAACTTACTACCACACTAAAATTCGCAAATACAGTTCTAACCCCTGTCAATTGTTCTCCATCTTCTCCTCCCTCCTCAGCAAACCCCCTCCTGCTCCTCAATCCTCGTTCACTGCAGACGACTTCGCAGATTTCTTCGATGAAAAGATCGCAGACATCCGCAGCTCCTTCAGCCACACTCCCCCTCCTCTCACGGACACTGTTTTCCACTCTCTTCCTCTCTCTACCCTTTCTGTGTCCCCCCCCTGTTTCTCCACCTTTTCTCCCCTTTCTGATACCGATGTATCTCACCTCCTACTCTCCCATCGCCCCACTACCTGTGCCCTCGACCCTATCCCTTCATCTCTCCTCCAGGCAATCACCCCAGATATCCTCCCGTTTGTGACCTCCCTGGTGAACTCCTCCCTGACCTCTGGCTGCTTCCCCTCATCCTTCAAGAGAGCCCACATCACCCCGGTCCTGAAAAACCCATGCTGGACCCCTCCAACATCCAAAACTACAGACCGGTTTCTCTTCTTCCTTTTCTTTCCAAAACTATTGAACGTGCTGTTTCTAACTAACTGTCTTCTTTCCTTACCCAGAACAACCTGCTAGACCCCCACCAGTCCGGCTTCAAACCTGGCCACTCAACAGAGACTGCACTCCTCTCCGTCAGCGAGATGCTTCACGCAGCTCGGGCAGCCTCCCTCTCGTCTGTGCTAATACTCCTAGACCTCTCTGCCGCCTTCGACACCGTAGATCACTCCATCCTCCTGTCGTCCCTGTCTGCAGCGGGGATCGGCGGCTCGGCCCTGGCCTGGATTGAGTCCTACCTCTCGGAGCGCTCCTCCCAGGTTGCCTGGGCTGGTAAAGTATCGGCACCCCGTCCCCTTACCACAGGATTCCCCCAGGGCTCAGTCCTTGGTCCCCTCCTTTTCTCCACCTACACCAAATCCCTTGGCCCTGTTATCACTGCTCATGGTCTTTCTTACCACTGCTATGCTGACGATACTCAACTCTTTCTCTCCTTCTCACCCTCTGACACTCAGGTGTCAGCCCGCATCTCCGCTTGCCTGAGAGACATCCAGAGCTGGATGGACAACCACCATCTCAAGCTCAATCCAGGTAAGACTGAGCTCATCTACATTCCTGCTCTAACCTCTCCCCCTCTCAATCTCTCCATTTCCCTAGGGGACACTCCACTGACCCCAACGCCCTGTGCCAGGAACCTCGGAGTGGTGATGGACAACAGGCTGTCCCTCTCCGAGAACATCGCAGTGGTAACCCGGGCGTGCAGGTTCTTCCTGTACAACATCAGGAGAATCCGTCCCTTCCTCACCACCCACTCAACCCAGCTCCTGGTCCAAGCGATGGTGCTGTCCCACCTGGACTACTGCAACTCTCTCCTGGCTGGCCTGCCAGGATCGGCCATTAGACCCCTTCAGCTTATCCAGAACGCAGCAGCGCGCCTGGTCTTCAACCTCCCCCAACACTCCCATGTCACCCCCCTGCTCATTGACCTCTACTGGCTACCTGTGATCGCTCGCATCTAATTCAAAACATTGGTGCTCGCCTTCCAGGCAGTCCGAGGATCTGCCCCTCCACACCTCCAAAAGCTCATCAGACCCTACACACCTGCCAGATCCCTGCGTTCCGCCTCCTCAGGACGACTGGTACCCCCCCAACTTCATACTAGCACCCGGTCTCGACGTCTGTCTGTCCTGGCCCCACGGTGGTGGAATGAGCTCCCCGTGGAGGTCAGAACAACAGAAAGTCTGACCGCCTTCAAGCGCAGATTGAAGACTCACCTCTTCAAGCTGCACCTCTCTCCACCCCTCCCTACCTCCTTGTGACCTCCCTTGATTGTGTTTTATGAATCCTTGTTTAAGTGGTTCAAGCTTCTAGTTAACACTTGTAAGGTTACTTATTGGCTTACTGTTGTACACGCCAATCATCAGTATTGTGTGGTTACCCCCCCCCAAAAAAAAAAAAAAAAAAAAATCATACTGACTACGCCTGGTACTTGAATTCGTATTTACCTTTTAGGGTCGTTTTAACGCACTTGTTCCTAGTTCGAATATGCACTATGTACGTCGCTCTGGATAAGAGCGTCTGCCAAATGACTATAATGTAATGTAATCCTCAGGGAAGGAGCTCAGGAGAGTTCATCTGGGAAAGCGCTGAGTGGACCTGGAGGGTGGTAGAGAACAACAATGTTAAGTTTAGACGGGTGAGTTACAATGACTGCATGAAACTCAAAGGAGGAGATATTTAGGTTGCGTACAGAGGGCATGGAGACTGAGAAATAAGCAAACCAGTGCCCCCGCCTCGGCCAGAGGCCCTGGGGGTGTGCGAAAAGGAGTAGCCATCAGACAGAGCAGCTGGAGTGGCCGTGTTATCTGGGGTGATCCAGGTCTCAGTGAGAGCCAGGAAGTGGAGGGACTTCATCTTGGCGTAGGCAGTGATGAAGTCGGCTTTCTGGACAGCTGACCGGCAGTTCCATAGTCCACCCACCACTGAAAGTTCCTTATAAAAGGACAGGGGTGGGCAGACCAGGTTAGCCGGGCGGCGCCTGTGGTGGTTGGATCTCCTGGGGCGAGGCATAGAGCACAGAGGAATGGGGGTTAGACACATGGTAGGTGGTTAAAAGATAGGTTAGATAGGGTCCTAGTGAAGATCAGAACAAACAAGTCAGGTAAAGTTTTAGCTTTAAGCAGTTACTTAATTGCAGCTTGCAGGGCTAATACACACAGGTGAAATTGGATCCAACTAGTTCTAATTAGCAACACAAAAGACAGGTAGTTGGCCCAAATACAGCGAGCAAGCTACCAACTGACTGCAAACAATTCAAAATAAACTAAGCTACCGAGTGACTCCAATCTGTTCAATTAACTAACAACAGCTGAAAGCAATGAAAAAAGATACGCTTATCTGAATCCGAGTGTAGCCTAGACGATCCTCGACACAGCAAAATGCACTCTACAGCAGGCCTACAGCAGACTAATCATATGACTGCAAACTTCAGTTAAATGTCGCCTCTACAGTCAATTTTTGATTGACACTGCAGTCCACCAATCCCTCCTTAGAAACGGTTGCTATATAGGACTTCTGAAATCTTCGTCCGATACAACATTTTAGTTGACAGCGGGAAAAACTTTTAGCTGCAAGAAGCTACTAAGCTTCTTCTGGAGATTGTTAAAAGGTGTTGTTGAGGAACTTGCAGAACAGACACACGCTATCCTGAATGTCTGTTATTTGTATTTCATTCCCAAGCTGTAGACAAACTTGGAAAATTGTCTTTTGTGGGTAAAACTTTGTGGACGACCACACTCACATCCTTATGTGAATACCTATACAGTGAAGAAAAAGCCTGCACAGAGTGCACACAAAACTGCGTTTCATCTGACGAAGATCCAGTTCGGATCGAAACATTGTCTGTGAGTAAAGGGTGGAACACAGTTTTGTGTGCAGTTTTTTTTTCTTCACTGCATTTATTCTTCATCAGTTATGCTATGTTATGCTGTTTGGTTGTGTGTGCATATTCTCTCTCTACCGTAGACAGACATACATAGCCTACATTTGCCCGAAGGAAAGCTAACTGAGCTAACGTTACATGTTGGCTATTAATCACATCAGATAACAAATATAGTCTGATCTATTAGCTGCACTACCTAGTGATTAAATCCAAATCATTTTTTTGACTGATAGCACAATAGGCCTATCTGAATTGGGAAATGCTAGCATGGGCCCATCTCCACTGCAAGTATTCTTTGCTTTCCATTGGGTTTTAAAACTGTCTGTCAATTATTCCAGCCAATAGCCAAGACTCTTATCTTTCAGATAAGCCCTCATTCCACACAATGGCTTTGGATGTCACATAGATACAGCTCTGCGTAAGAGGAAGAGGCACCCGGGCGTATTTACCATACCAAGATGGCGCAGTGTTTTTAGCTTGTGGTGTAGCTAGCTAAATTCCGCTTAATAAAGCATAATTTATTAGGCAACAGTTGCAGTTCAGTTTTTTACTTTAAAAAACAGTTTTCAAACCTGTTTTTACCATCTTGTCTCAGTGACGCTGAGTGGTATAAGATAACAGATTTTTTTGTCAATATACCAGTGTGAATTCACTATTATGTATAAAATGAATCCCTCTGAATTAAATGAATATAGCTAACGTTACTATTTGTAACAATGGCAAGCTATAGCCAGCAAAATGACACATAACAGCTAGCTATCTATTTGTGTCTGAGATGAGCTGTTCCGATTTTCTTTTTGTATGAAATGGCATCTGAAGTGTTTGTTTAGTAGAGTTATTGTTCCATTTGAGTAAATTGTTCTGTATGCAGTACAGCAGGCTGTGCAGGTAAACAAATGAGCAATTTATGCATAACATAACATGAGGGAGCGATAACATGAGGATGAGTTTGTTGTTGATTATTATGCAGGGGTGTTTTTATTTTATCTAGAAAACTGGTGGACAATTGATTTCATATGCTGTTTGCATATACCTGGCTAATGGGGCTCTGGTAGAATACAAGATTCACTGTGCTGCTACATGGGTTTGGAGAACTATTTGAGGGTCACCATGTGTAGTTACTTGTATAATATGAAACACACCAAAAACACATCTAAAAATGAACTTTTATTGCCAATATTGACAAATTATGTAATTTTATTGTAAAACTTAAAAAATAAGTCATATTGAGACTTTTCTGGAACATTGCCATTTTTCACAATTTGGCACAATTCATGCCAACTTTGGTAACCAAAATGGTTTGCCTGAAAAAGCTCTGTAGAATTTGAATGGTTTGAGATATTGACACCGTATTTTGGATAAAAGCGCCTGCTAAATGAATGTAATGTAATTTTAGGAGAGATGGGCAGCATATTGAGCAATCACAAAGTGCTTTTTTAGCTCATCGGGTAAAAATTCTGAAAGTTAGTATGTAGGTACCCATTTATTCACATTTTCTGTACATAAATTGTTGTAATTAAGTAGCAAAAAGTGGATTTATATGAATTCTGACTGCTTAGTCATAATATTGCAGTTATCTGGTTTAATAAAAGCTATGAACCATACAGTTGCACTCAAAGTCATTCAACCCGCTTCACTTTTTGCACACTTTATTGTGTTTTGGATCACTTTAAGGGTTTCTTCTGACTCATTTTCCTATAGAACTCTATGGGGAAAAAAGTCAGGAGAATAAACCCTTAAAGTGATCCATCCATATCTACTCCATATCTAGCCGTAGAGTGATGGTTTGGGGCTTGTTTGATACCTTAGACCCTTGATGACTTACATCCATTTCGCCAGTCATGTGTTCCATACTGTACCAGCATAATTTACAGTCAGAATTTAGTCTCACCCCCCAATTCCCATCGAGATCCAAATGCAGAGAGGTTATATTATCGCTTGTAACAGTACCTGAAAATAAGATATCGAGTCTTTTGATGTTGATGGGTCACAGACTTCAGGAAGTAACAGCATGCAAAGGATATGCGACCAAATATGAAATATGATACTTTAAAAATACATTAAAGCAAAGGGTTTGAATACTTATGCACATTAAATATTTAAAGGTTGTATCAGCGATTTTGGGTGGAAACATAAATGATCACATTCATCTGATTTTTCCTCACGATCCGCTAGCTGCCCGCCCCATAAGCAGGCCGTCAAAAAACCGCGCCTCTGTAGGCAGCCGATGCTCCGAGATCGTACACAAAAACAATGGTACTACCAACTACTCAAAACCAAAATAAACAGTATTCCAACCAATCACAATGATCTGCACAAACGCTAATACTCTTATCTCGCTGAAATCTTGACGGATTTACAAACGGTTTGGTTTCTTACAAACGTTATTAACGTGGTTATAATTCTGGATGCTTGAACACTATTTTTTAAAACATAACATAATTATTCATAAGTATGTTTGTTTGGGATTTCGCTTCAGAAGTGACGTCACGTTTGTGCAGATCATTGTGATTGGTTGGAATACTGTTTATTTTGGTTTTGAGTAGTTGGTAGTACCATTGTTTTTGTGTACGATCTCGGAGCATAGGCTGCCTACAGAGACGCGGTTTTTTGACGGCCTGCTTATGGGGCGGGCAGCTAGCGGATCGTGAGGAAAAATCAGATGAATGTGATCATTTATGTTTCCACCCAAAATCGCTGATACAACCTTTAAGTTTTTGATTTTTAATACATTTGCAAAAATATGTTTTCACTTTGTCATAATGGGTTATTGAGTGTAGATTGATGGGCAAAAATGGCAATTTTATCCATTTAAAATTAAATCTACAATACAATAAAGTGTGCAAAAAGTGAATGGGGTTGAATAATTTTGAGTGCAACTGTATTTTTTAGCATTTACAGTTTTTGAGATAAACAAGAATTGGCCTATTTGTTACGGTTACAGACACGAGACTGGACCCAAACGCACGACTCAGAAACAAGTTTAGCAGGAAAAGGCTCACGTGGAGTGTTTTAATGGGCAAGCAAACGAAAAGACAAAGGCAAGGGGGCAGAATCCAGGGAAGGACAGGGCAGAGGGGCTGAGCGGGAGCGGACAGCAAAGTGGGGTGCTGGACAAAACGCAAGACGGACAGGATAAAGGCCAAACACAAGCTAGACAAATGAAGCAAACACGGCGACAAGGCTAACAAACACAAGGGAAATATATGGAGAGGGGAAATGAGTCAATGAATAAATGCAGCGTGAGAATGTGAGTGCAAAGTACTTAAGTGGGGCTGAGGCGTGTGGAATGCAGACGGGGAATGAGAGTGACTGGCTGAGGGATAATGAGAGAGGGAATGAGTGACTGCAGCATGAGAATGTATGCGGAAATGAATGAGCTAATTGGAGTGAGTGTGGAATGCGAGCGGGGAAGGTGAGTGATAGGCTGAGGGAAAATGAGAGGGGAAACGAGGAAACGAGGAGAACCACACCCAGCCTGCACAACACGAAAGACAGACAAGGAAATGTAACAACGTGACATGAAACGAGAGGTAATGGGAAAACACGGAGAACAATAGGGAAGTGGACTGGGAGGAGGCGGAGGGTGTTACACTATTTTGCCCTTGGTAGGAAGAAGTTTAATGCAAAATGACGTTATCCACCTTGCTCTCTCAAGTTGATTTGCACACACTTCTTGTGATTCATAAAAATGTTAAACCATACGTAAAATTCAAAACTCGCTTTGGACTTTTAGTTTAAAAATAGGTAACAGGTAGTAGCATATGGCTGGTTTCTGTGCTGTGGCAGTATGAGAGGCTCAGGCTAGCTTCAGAGACAGAGTGAGGAGTAAGAAATCTCGTATTGCATGAGACTGTTGTAACGGTAGTTCAAACTTTCAATTAGCCTTGAAAGCGGTTGCAGGCAAACTGATGCCCCAATGTTAAGTCAATGGACAATTAATTTCCGGTATCGTGGAATTATAAAGGTTTATTTAAAAACAACAATAAACAGAAATGTCACCCATCAAAAGAATTAGTCCATGTCACGCCCGGCATATCGGTATGTCTACTTAGAGTTAGAATTTGAGCTAGGTTGTCTTCATCTAAATGCAAATTTTTTTTATGTACTTAATTGTATGAAAACATCTTAACAAATCTTTCCCGTCTTTGTTTTATGTCGGGATATTGATGAGATGAGTTGATCTGCCAAGCGGCTTGGTAATTTGTGCTAAAACGGCTGAGATATTAACAGCCGAAATTTGGGTTTTAACATGTAACTTGCAACGAAAACCAAACTTAATTTTGTTTTGTGTTACAAAAACAATAAAAATGACAGTCTTCACACACACAACATGATCACAAAAAGGGACAATGTACAGTTGAAGTCGGATGTTTACATACACTTAGGTTGAAGTCATTAAAACTTATTTTTAACCAATCCACAGATTTCATGTTAGAAAACTATAGTGCTGGCAAGTGAGTTAGGACATCTACTTTGTGCATATCTACTGCATATCTGGCAGCAGAGTGATGGTTTAAGGCTTGTTTGATATGTCAGACCCTTGATGACTTAGAGGCATTTAGCCAACCATGTGTTTCATACTGTTCCAGTGTAATTTACAGCTAAATCTAGTCCCACCCCCCAATTCCCATAGAGATCCATTCAAATGCAGAGACGTTATATTATCGCTTGTAAGAGTACCAGAAAATAACATATCAAGAGTCTTTTGATGTTGTTGGGTCACAGACATCAGGAAGTCATGGCATGCAAGAATATGCAAACAAATATAAAAAATCTGAAGGCACAGTCAACTTAGTGTATGTAAACTTCTGACCCACTGGAATTGTGATATAGTGAATTAAAAGTGAAATAATCTGTCTGTAAACAATTGTTGGAAAAAATACTTGTGTCATGCACGAAGTAGATGTCCTAACTGACTTGCCAACACTATAGTTTGCTAACATGAAATCTGTGGAGTTGTTAAAAATGAGTTTTAATGACTTCAACCTAAGTGTATGTAAACTTCCGACTTCAACTGTAAATATACTTATACTAACCATAATTTGTGTTTCTGGGAATTGAAGAAGATGCACAACCAGCACTGTTACATTTAATATCATCAAACTATTGCTAAATGGTCTTTGGGTGCAAGAAAAGTTAATCATAAACAGTTTTTCAGGGAACACTTGTCCATAAATCACTCAGATGGTTCCAGAGAACACAAGTTTTGAAAATGGTCCTTTGTTGAAAAATTGCTTTGTGAAAATAAAACTGTTCTAGTTAAGTCAATTCAAGTTTTATTTGTTTAAAGCTCAATGTCACAAAGCATGCATCAAAGGACTTCACAAGGATTAAAACAACAAATAATTTAAAAATAGTAAATTTACATAAAACACACCGAGTGCAAAAAAATACAATAAAGGTATTCTGGTCAACACTCAAAACAATACACTTTGGCAGAATTGAGGACCTCTACATTAATTTTGCCCTTATAAGTATGTATAAAAAAATTGCCTCATATTTGCCATGCATTATTGCTTAGCTTTGTTCATTATTTACGATCCAAGAGGAGTACACACACACACACACACACACACACACACTTCTTTGCATCCTCTTTCAACTTCAAATCCAAATGTTGAGGTGAGAACCTCTTTGATTGTACAGTAACACCTGTATTTTTGGGAAGGGACTTCCTCAACAGCCGGCACCCCTAATCTTTGATAGTTAAACAGCAGCAGCGCCATAATTACTGTCTGTACGACAGACGGCAGCCAAATCCCCTCCTTCATTTCCAACTGCTTTGCACTGTACGTTTCACATGAACATATTTTATTTGAATGATCATGTTTTGTGGCTTTTGAATAATTCTTGCACACTTCATATTGATGTTTTTCTGTATTTTATTAAACAATCTGCTGATGCTGTGTGTGTGCTTGCATGTATGTGTGTGTATGTGTGTGAACGGGATTTGAAATGTAGATGGGTAATGTGTGAGAGACCTACACATAGGTCCAGTCCATAACACCTGACCTTACTGTCATCAAGGATAAGACGTTCATTATTATTGACTTTCCTTCCATCTTCCCTCAACTAATTAGATTTCAGGTTGAAATTTTCTATACAGTATTATCAGTCCTTTTAATGGACTGTGGCTAATATCACAACAAAACACCAATAATGGATAGTACTCTTTCTCAGTCCCTCTGTCTGTGCCTCATGCTCTCTCTCCTCCACACCCTTCCTACTCTAATACCAGCCCTTATTACCAGTCTACAGTTCCTCATCTCTGCCTTTCTGTCTTTACCCAGATTACTATTCTCACTTCTGTCTCTCAGCTGTTCCTGAAAGCAAATCCCTATCTTATTCCTGGCCTTTGATTCCTGAGAGCAGGGATGGGGGTTGGGTGGCAGTGGAAGGTGATTTGGAGTTGGACTGCCAACGTGGCTCTTAAGATCATATTTCCTCTACCAAAAGACACAGGTAATTCAGCAGGAACAGTTTTGTAACAGCTCTTAGAATTTTACTAAATCTAAGGGTATTACCATATCTACTGTAGGGTCAAAAGGTATAATTTATATTTATTAATCAGTCTCATGTAATTATAACGCCCTAGAACGAGAAGTAGCGCATTCCGCTAAAGGAATTGCGTTGTGGAGTACCCGGTTATTCTAGTGGAAGTAATATAGAGTCTAATTAACT
This sequence comes from Synaphobranchus kaupii, assembly GCA_029718625.1. NCBI lineage: Eukaryota > Metazoa > Chordata > Actinopteri > Anguilliformes > Synaphobranchidae > Synaphobranchus > Synaphobranchus kaupii. The sequence continues at coordinate 76,825,327 of CM056379.1, read as the reverse complement.
TTAAACTTTAACAATACTCCACGTTGAATTACGGGAGATTTGTATCTGTTCTGTGAGTGTGACTTTTTATAAATGCTTGAAATATTCACGCCAACACCAGATGCAAATAATATAGTTTATTACAAAAGGGTAACCAGGTAATAAACGATTATATCCCACGGCGGGGTGATATAGATAGAACACACACAAAGGAGGTAAGGATGCGCGTGCACGCGGGTGCACGTGGCGGAGACAAAGAAAGAGGGAGAGAAAGAAAGATGGAGGTGAGGCACACGAACACGCGTGTACGCGTGTCGGAAGAGGGAGGGAAGTATGAATATGGCTTCAGCACGCTCAGGCCGAGCCTACTCAAGCCGTAGGGAGATCTGGCACTTTCTTAATAGGCTGAATTATGCCTCTATCACTAATCGAGCCGTGATTGATTCTGGGGAATTTATTTCTACTAGCACTTGGGGAAGCGCGTTATAAATATCCCGTTATCTAATTACGGTTAGTCCCGAATTTAGGATATTATCGTGCCCAGATCGAAAGAGGGGAAATCACACTTTTAGATAATATATGTAGCAACACAAAATCATGCAGTGAGGGTATACAGTTAGGGAAACTAACAACACATCATATATCACACAGCGAGTAAAAACAGTTATTGCCCAGCATAACCTCATTAGACTTAAATGCAGTTAACTGCAATACAGTATCACCATATAGGTGCCAGCCAATCTGTACCCAGATAATACGGCCTTACTTGAGGTCCGGTCTCATGAGACCAGACACCGCAGTTCGTAGGCTAGTGTTCGTCCGACCGTCGTCGGGAAGAAAAAAAGGGGATCCCGGGATGGATGACTTGGAAACACAGGTCCTGGGTGATGTCCAAGTCTCCTGAGGCATAGTCCTGGTCGGAGGCCTCGCGGGGGAATTCGCGTCGACAAAAGTAACAAAGAGAACCGGTCGTCTTTGGAACTGGAATTCCCAAACTGCCCGTAGAGCAGTCTCCAACAGAATTGTCGGGTTGGATTAGTGCACTACTTCGGATTCTAAAATCTGAAACTATAACCGTGATCAAGGGTTAAAATATTTTAGATTTAGTTCACGAAGTAAATTGGTCTCTTTAATGCATACAGTTCGTTACCGCACGCCAGAGAGGGCGAACTCTGGGGGGTCCCAAAGTTTTATCCCTCGGGTGAGTGACGTGCATTTCTCAGCCCGACCGCATTGGACGCTGTAACTTTTATTGCAGTCGGGAGGCGATGTTGAATGCGTCACTGTTATCTCGGGAGTGACTGTAGTTCATTGTGGGGCTTGTAGTCCATTGTCCCAACATCCCCCCTTGGTCCTAGGATGAGGTTTGACACTGTAATCCTGGGAGCACAAAGTCGGTTATTGGTGGTCACAAGTTCATCACAAGCAGTTATTGGCCGACATCTGGGCACGCAATTTGGCTGAGTATATCTGGGCAATTAATGCTAGGCAAATGAGCACCAAACAAAAAAAAAACAGAGAAAAACACACTACTAAGCCTTAAGGAAGGATTATTTATAGTATCCTTCCTGTCCCTGAGAATGTTACTAACACCTTGTGGCAAGTGAAAGAGGACAAACAAGACAGGGGAAAGGAAGAGGAAAGTGTGTGGTGAGCGAAAGGCAATAGGAGATCTCCTTTGTCTATCACTCAACTATTTTGTCAGAAAGAGAGCCTGACCACAAACAGCGGCCCAACCACGGACGTTGCGGTTAACAACCCTGCTAGGTAGCTCTTCTGCCGTTTAGGGATCTTGTACTGATGCACAAATTTGGGTAGGGTGCCCAGCTTTGTGTGAGTGTGCACAGTGCGAGTGCTTGTGACACTACCATCATCAGTGTCCCTGGTGCATATAGCTTGGGGGTCATAAACCAGGTGCCTAAGTTCCTGTCGCTGGGTGTCTGTCCCTAGTGCACCAGCCTTGGTGAGCTGTTTCTGAACCTCAGCGCCTTGACATAGGTGGTTAGGTTCTTCCAGAGAGGAAGGATTTACCTCAACACCAACGGGTGAGCTAGCCAACTCGCCCAGTAGTTTCTGACCTACCGGTTGTGGTTCAGTGGGAGCCTTGGAGATGCGCACAGGGTGCGGGTCCTTCATCTCCGGGAAAGTCACTCCCAGCCGAGCTCTATGGGTGATAGGAGCTCGGTCTTGGGTGTAACTGGTGAGGCTGTGGTTGCAGGTATATACCCAGAGGCGCCTACCGATAGTGAGAGTCCTTTTGGGGATCTCTGTGAGCATGTTGGAACACATCAGGCTGATTTCTGATCCTGTGTCCAACAAGGCTTTGAGGTCCAGACAATTTCCAACCAGAACGGCTGTGTATATGCGTTTAGCATTACTTTTCTGGATCAAAGCACCCGGAAACTGTAGAAAGGGGTAGGGTTGTGCAACGGCTAGGGCTTCACCAGGCCATGGCTCAATAGGCGAGGGAGCCATCTCACTCAAGGGTTCCTCCCCCCTTCCAGTGTGGTACACTCTCGGAAAAGGGGGAGGTACTTGGCCTAGTCATGAGTGAAAAGAGTCGCCTGCATTTTTCTCCTGATGGGAGAAGTAGCCGTTGTCCCCTTTCTCGCCACCTGTTAGGTGGTGGATGTCACCCCCCTGGGGTTTATTCTGTCCCCCTTTCCACCCCCCTTTCACACTGTCATGACGTGGAGAGTGTGCAGTGTTTTTTAAAATTGAAACTACTGAGTCCTCAGGTTCCAACGGAACATTTGAGGAGCTCTGAGTCGCCAGCACCTTAGGGTCTTCATCCCCCCTATCGCCAGTGTGGGCGACTGTCTCCCAAGCAACCTGTGCTATCCGTCGGATTTCGTGCATGGGAGGGTTGTCTATCTGAGTCATCAGGGTGACGTGAGTTCTTATACACGAATGCAGGTTGTGCAGAAAGAGGGATTTGAAGGCGCGGTCTTCTGTTAGACCGGGCCCATTTCTCCCTTGAAAGAAGGCATGCTTCAACCTGTTGTAGAACTCTTTGGGTGCTTCAGAGCGGCGGTGCCTTATCTGGAGGGCGGAAATGGTTGCCGATGTTTCATTGGCAAAGGGGGAGAATTCCTCTATCAGGGCCCTACTGAGCTGGGAGAAACTTTCCCGCACAATAAGGGGCTGCGAATGAATAAATGCCCGGACAGACCTAGACGACGTCTTCCAAATCAGCTTAACCCGCTCCTGCCTTGTGGCGTTGGGTAGGTCTGAGAGGCAGCGCTCAAGCTCACGGAGGTAATCCTCCACATTATGACCCTGTTTTTCAGGATCAAACTGTTCAATGTCCTTAGCTATAGAGTCCAGATGCTTAAAGCGTGGGCCATGCCTTGGTCCCCAGCTGCGCGGCTTATGGAACTCATAGTCGCTCTCGGATGAGCTGGACTCTCCCTCAGACCAAGTGGTTCGCGTACGGGCGTGAACATCATATGCATTACGCCTAGGCTGAGAGGGTGTGGCTTCTCTGCGATCATGGTAAGTATCGCAATAAATATCGGCCCTACTTCGGGACCGAGAAGCAGAGTCACAACGTGACATGCTTGATCCACTTCTGTATGGTGAAGTGGAGTCACGACGTCGCATATCTGTCTTCCTTCTGGGAGGGGATGCGGATTCGTACCGCAAAGTATCTCTGCGCCGTCTTTGCGGGAAGGCAGATTTATTATGGGACGCATCTCTGCTCCTCCTAGGCGGGGAGGCAGAGTCATACCGCAAGGTATCTCTACTCCTTCGAGGAGGAGAAGCGGAATCATACCGTACACTTCTACGGCCACAGGACATGCTGCGATCTCCATGAAGTGAGGGTGAGGCCTCAAAATGGACCTCTTGTTCCCTCCTTCGCGAGGGAAGGAAAGGGGGAAGCAACCCACTCCTCCTCTTCTCTTCTCTAGAGGGTGAGCGAGAAGGTGAGTCACGGGTTAAACGACGGCGTTCAGTGGAGCAATCTCTAGACCCATGTCTAGAATGAGCGTCTTGGCGCCGGGCGAGACCTCTCCGGGAGTCACGGGAAACGCTCCCATAGTATTCAGTCTCATCTTCTGAGACTGAGTGCTCTCCTCCTTTGAAGCTATCACGGAGGGAGCTTGTGACAGACACTCTAGCTTGGTGACCGGGCCTGGAGGCAGGGAGCTCCTGGGAATGTCCGCGGGGAAAGCGACGAGGTGGCTGCAGCCTGGCTCAGCTCACTCTCATCAGGCTTGGAGGTGTGTTCCTCCAAGGCATCAGGGGCTCTCTTGAGGTCATGACGGAGATCTTGTACCTCAGAGTTGAGCCTCTCATTACTCCTGTTCAGCGCCTTAATTTCTGCGCGCAGAGCTTTTATTTCTAAATCCGCCTGTCGGTGCTGGAGCATAAATAAACGCCCAACAGTCTCTTGAACTGTCAGCGTTCCCCGAGAGGGATCTTGCACTAGCTGAACTAGGCGATTCACCTCTGCCTCACACTCCTCAGCACTATGCTGCTGGAGTTCATCCCTGTCTTGGTCAGACAGCTGGATGAGCTGGGAAACAAATTCTGAGAGGGTAATTTGTTCCAGAAGCGGAAGAGTTCCCTCAGTGTCTGAGGCCTGGTTAAGGCGGACACTCATGTTGGAACCTATTTAGGAAAACAATCAGGCAAAAAAAAAAGAATTTTTTTAAAAGTTTTTTTAAGTTTAAATTAAAAAAAAATTTAAACGAAATTAAATTTAAATTAAATTCAAGAAGGAAAAAAAATTATAAATAGGTATTCTCAATATTGGGGGTTGGGTACAATGTGACAACAATGGGTCCAAAAGACAACCAGTTAGTCACTACCATCCACTGCCTGTAGGGGTCTTGCCCTATACTGCGCAGTCCCAACGGGGTCCGTGATTGACTGCGGTTGCAAGGCGTGCTGCCAAATGCAAAGGACAATCAGATAGTCACTACCGTACACTGCCTGTAGGGATCTTGCCCTATACTGCGCAGGTCCAACGGGATGCGTGACTGACTGCGGTTTCAACTCGTGCTGCCAAAAGACAACCAGATAGTCACTACCGTACACTGCCTGTAGGGGTCTTGCCCTTTACTGCGCAGGCCCAACGGGATGCGTGACTAACTGCGGCTGCAAGGCGTGCTGCCAAAAGACGACCAGATGGTCGCTACCGTATACTGCCTGTAGGGGTCTTGCCCTTTACTGCGCAGGCCCACGGGGTCCGTGATTAACTGCGGTTAGTCTATGCCCGGAGATACGCGTAGCAACAGTGTAGTTGCTGAGGTATAATGCGGTAATACCACTCACTTCAAACACAGGGGTTGCAGGGTAGAAGTAAATTCTAAATGATATGTGTTTCAGAGACAAATGAAGAAAACTCTATAGAAGATTTAACTCCAAAGTTGTTAATTTACAGCTATAAATTAATTTGGTTTGACTATTAATAAATCAATACCTTTAAGTTATGACTTGTTAATAGCTAACTAATATTATTAGACTGTCAAAGAAACAAGTTGGGTAAAAATAAAAAACGCTACCACCACAGTACAATTGTTCGCAAGCACAATTAGTCTATCCTATGGAGCAGGCTAGAAAATGGCTCGTGACGCCACCCGGCGGCGCTTTGTGAATATTCACCTACTTAGCACATGGGCCTGTCCCATGCGCTTTTTCAAGTATGAATAAAAAGTCAACTTTTTGTACTCACAGAAAAAAAACGGTGGTAATGTTGATTTAATGAAAATTTGGAAAATACATGTATAGATAATTTTCTCAGTCGTTTTTGTTCGTATAGTCAGTAGAACCTGGTTTATTTACAAACCAGGCCGTTTCAATCTTGACTATCCTCGGGCGGGGCACCAAATATGTAGGGTCAAAAGGTATAATTTATATTTATTAATCAGTCTCATGTAATTATAACGCCCTAGAACGAGAAGTAGCGCATTCCGCTAAAGGAATTGCGTTGTGGAGTACCCGGTTATTCTAGTGGAAGTAATATAGAGTCTAATTAACTTTAAACTTTAACAATACTCCACGTTGAATTACGGGAGATTTGTATCTGTTCTGTGAGTGTGACTTTTTATAAATGCTTGAAATATTCACGCCAACACCAGATGCAAATAATATAGTTTATTACAAAAGGGTAACCAGGTAATAAACGATTATATCCCACGGCGGGGTGATATAGATAGAACACACACAAAGGAGGTAAGGATGCGCGTGCACGCGGGTGCACGTGGCGGAGACAAAGAAAGAGGGAGAGAAAGAAAGATGGAGGTGAGGCACACGAACACGCGTGTACGCGTGTCGGAAGAGGGAGGGAAGTATGAATATGGCTTCAGCACGCTCAGGCCGAGCCTACTCAAGCCGTAGGGAGATCTGGCACTTTCTTAATAGGCTGAATTATGCCTCTATCACTAATCGAGCCGTGATTGATTCTGGGGAATTTATTTCTACTAGCACTTGGGGAAGCGCGTTATAAATATCCCGTTATCTAATTACGGTTAGTCCCGAATTTAGGATATTATCGTGCCCAGATCGAAAGAGGGGAAATCACACTTTTAGATAATATATGTAGCAACACAAAATCATGCAGTGAGGGTATACAGTTAGGGAAACTAACAACACATCATATATCACACAGCGAGTAAAAACAGTTATTGCCCAGCATAACCTCATTAGACTTAAATGCAGTTAACTGCAATACAGTATCACCATATAGGTGCCAGCCAATCTGTACCCAGATAATACGGCCTTACTTGAGGTCCGGTCTCATGAGACCAGACACCGCAGTTCGTAGGCTAGTGTTCGTCCGACCGTCGTCGGGAAGAAAAAAAGGGGATCCCGGGATGGATGACTTGGAAACACAGGTCCTGGGTGATGTCCAAGTCTCCTGAGGCGTAGTCCTGGTCGGAGGCCTCGCGGGGGAATTCGCGTCGACAAAAGTAACAAAGAGAACCGGTCGTCTTTGGAACTGGAATTCCCAAACTGCCCGTAGAGCAGTCTCCAACAGAATTGTCGGGTTGGATTAGTGCACTACTTCGGATTCTAAAATCTGAAACTATAACCGTGATCAAGGGTTAAAATATTTTAGATTTAGTTCACGAAGTAAATTGGTCTCTTTAATGCATACAGTTTGTTACCGCACGCCAGAGAGGGCGAACTCTGGGGGGTCCCAAAGTTTTATCCCTCGGGTGAGTGACGTGCATTTCTCAGCCCGACCGCATTGGACGCTGTAACTTTTATTGCAGTCGGGAGGCGATGTTGAATGCGTCACTGTTATCTCGGGAGTGACTGTAGTTCATTGTGGGGCTTGTAGTCCATTGTCCCAACACTACTCAACATTACTTTAGTGTACTTCTGACTAAGATAACTTGAATTATTTTCTCCTCTTGTTTAATAAATCAGATGATGTGTTAAATTGAAACCATTGCCTTTAGCCATATATTTCGTAATAGACAACTGTTAGCCTGCAAATAATGCTGAACATATTTGTATTGATAATATCTGTTAGTATAGTGTTATAGTTAGCATAGGGCTCGTGGTGCCCTGCTTTGTCAGAATTCATACCACTCACAATTTCAGTGTTGTTAGCGCTGTTCTCTAATGAGGGTATTTCACGTACTGTAGTGTAAGCGGTCGGTGGCTCAGTCATGCGTTATGTTTGCACCTATTTGCCGTGAAGCTAGAACATTGCGAGTATTTTCCTACGAATATATTATTTTATTTTATTGCACATAATGTAGACTATAGGGTATTAGTATCTCCATGGGCGATACTTGTCACTTAGAGAATGGAAAATAAAATACTCATTCAAATTTACTGTATGCTGATATGTGCTAGATGAATTTAAAATAAAAATAGCAACATTTGTGAAACACACTACTGTAAGATTTTAGGATTGTCCCAATACCACTCAAGTCTCATACGTTCTGTCATGCCTGCTGCCCAGATAGTTTCAGCCACCTTATCATAGCTACAAGGGAGTGGCATCACTACTGATTCTCACAGCTATTAATTATAGAATTGTGGTATAGTGAGTAATTGAGAACTAATCCAACCAAGTAGACTTGATTAGCAGTACAATAGATTGTTTCCTGGCTAGGCCTCTGGAGGTTGAACCTTCAGACCCCCTACTGATGGGCAGACTAATTGATTTAAGGGAGCCAGACAGTGGCTTCCTTAAATCAGTCACATTATTTTGAACATAAATTTATGTTTCCTGCCTGTCAGACCCCGAAAAGGGTATGTAAAGTCATATTTTCACAGAACAGCATTCAGATTAACTCCGCTGAATCCAGAGTGGATTTTCTGTATCTTTGACAACTGCCATTCCTGGAAATAAACATAATTTTCATCAAGTTCAAGAGACGTCCTTTTTTCCTTACAATTGGCGAGCCGCCCAGCGATACTGGCAGTAGGAGTTTTAATTCCGAAGTACTGGAATTAACTTTGGTAGGCGTAAAGTAACTGGTCTGTAGAATTAATGGTGCCCGAAGTACTGGGACATTTAGCCTTAAAGTAATTCCTAAAGTAACTGGAATAGTTGAGTTGGCTGTGTCTGAAGCACTAGAACAGCAACTGTGATTTATTTTATCCTAAAGTAACTGGATAATTGGTTGTTGTAATTAAGTAATTCCTAAAGTAACTGAAATAGTGGGCTTTGTCCCAATTTGAGAAGCACCCAAAGATTGGCAAATTAAATAAAAAAGGGAAGATATGGTATACGGTAGCTATGACGGGTGTTCTTGCTTCATATAAATAGTGCAAAAAGAGATTAGAGGCTCTTGAAGTGGAGAACAGTTTAAAACAACAGATCGAGGAGAACCAAGCAGCAATTAAAAGTAATCACGTATATGCTAACTTGAAAGCCGAGATACAATTGGATCTGCGTAAAGAGGTTGCCGAATTAACCTCTTGCTGCCAAACGCCCCCTAGCGGTAACGCGGGCGTTACGGAAATTATTACATTATACATTTAATTAATTTAATAATATATAATAAACTGCTCACCTCAATATTTTGATTAAATGTCCTTGAGATATATCCATTCCTTCTGGGAAAGTGGTTTTTAAGCCCAAAATGTCGAGTTAAAACTTTGTAAATTACGTTGGAAACAACGACCTAATTCCCAAACATGTATTGCAGCTTGATGTCACACCATAAACAATGTGCTGGTAAACTGTTCTGGTTAATTGTATTTCATAAACCTTTGGTTTGAAAAATTGTTATACCTTTAGACTTCAAGAAAAAATACTTTAAAACTTTCATACGGCTGTAAATGATTTTTTTCACATTTTAAACCGACTTGTGCTTTTTAGCACTTCTTTATGAGTCGTTCGGCTATGTTCAGTTTGGCGTTGTGAAACTCAGCCAGTTTCTGAAGTACCAATCCCGTGGCTTAGTATATATTAGCCATGGGGGTTTTGTACTTTTTTGCACAGTTATATGCAAAACCGTCGTCAATTGGGTGTATTTCATTGACTGATAGCACCATAGGCCTATCTGAAGTGGGGGAAAATGCGCATCTACCCGCCTCCACTGTGAGTGTGATTTGCTTTCCATTGGGTTTTTAAACTGTCTGTTAAATATTCCAGCCAATAGCGAAGACTCTTATCTTTCAGACAAGCCCTCATTCAACACAATGGGTTAGGTTGTCACAACGGAACAATTGAGCGTAAGTGGCGAAGGCGTCTAAGCGTAAAGTTCCTACCAAGATGGCGCAGAGTGTGTTTAGCTTGTAGCAGCTAGCTACATCCCGTTTAGCAAAGTATGATTCATTAGGTAACGGCGTCTGTTCAGCTTTTTGCTTTACAGTCTCTTTCATACAGTTTTTGGTTAGTTATGTCTAGGTTATTCAGGCGTTTCTCTGTGCAGCAGGTCCTAGCCCAAAGATGTTTTTGCGATGTTGTCTCAGTGACGCTGAGTGGTAAGCAAACATATTTTTGCCGGTATACCAGTGCGAATTCACTGTTATATATAAAACGAATCCCTCTGAATTAAATGAATGTAGCTAACATTACTATATTGTAACAATGGCAAGCTAGCCAGCAAAATTACACATAGCAGCTGGCTATCTATTTGTGTCTGAGACGAGCTGTTCCGAGTTTCTTTTGAATGCAATGGCGTCTGAAGGGTTTGTTTTGTTCCACATGAGTAAATTGTTCTGTAAGTAGTACAGCAGGCTCTGCAGGTAAACGAATGAGCAATTTATGCATGACCTAACACGAGGGAGAGATAACATGAGGATGAGTTTGTTGTTGTTTATTATTATGCAGGGGTTTATTTGATCTAGGGTGGACATTTGATTTTATATACCTGGACTAATTTCTGGCTAATGAGGCTCTGGTCGAATACAAGATTCACTGTGCTGCTACATGGGTTTGGAGACTTTGGGGACCACGGCTAGGCTAGTTAGTTGTGTAATATGAAACACACCAAAGACACATCTAAAAATGAACTTTTATTGGCAGTTATCAAATTTTATTGTAAAACTTAAAAAAAGGAATCATATTGAGACTTTTCTGGAACCTTGCCATTTTGCACAATTTGGCACAATTTGTGCCAACTTTGGAAACCGAAATGGTTCACCTGAAAAAAAGCTCTGTAGAATTTGAATGGTTTGATATATTGACACCATTGTTTTAGCAGAGATAGGCAGCATATTGAGGAATCACAAAGAGGAGTTATTTCCCCCATAGCACTTGTAGCTCATCAGGTAAAAAATCAGAAATTTGAATGTAGGTACCCATTTTTTTTTTTTTCATAATTTCTGTACATAAATTGTTGTAATTAAGTAGCAAAACGTGTCTGTATATGAATTATGACTGCTTAGGCATAATAGTGCAGTTCTCTGTTTTAATAAAAGCTATGAACCATATTTGTAGTCTTTACAGTTTTTGAGATAAACAGCTTTGTTGGTCACTAGTAAAAACAGGCGAGAATTGGTATATTTTGCCCTTGGCATTAAGAGGTTAAAGCAATTTAATTCCAAGTTACAGCGCGAATTGGATAATACCCACACACAGAGATTAACCCCTTGGCGCGGATGGCAAATTTCACCTATTTAGGGGGTGCTCTGTTTAAGGCTTTATAACTCCAGGTGTGAGCACCACATAAACTTGGTAAATGGCTTAAATGAAACAAGACAGGTGTACCATTTACAATACAAACTTAGATTTGTTTATTTTAATAATTTAAGTCAAAATAAAGTGCCACAAATGCAAAGAAACTTTGGGGAAAAAAATGTAAAAATAGTTTTTTTTTATTTTGCTGAGAGCTACATAAGTGAAATCGGTAATATATATACATTTCCTGGATCATAAACTCCATGTCCACAAGTTTTGCTAAATCTGAGGATGATATGCAGAACTACTAAAGGTCTATGATGCAAAATATAGCAGTGTATCCTGTTGTCCATTAGTGTCTCCAAATCTATCCAAATGGCTAAATTGTGCACTGCTGAAAATTAAAATAAATTATGATATATTTAACTACAAATCAACAGTTTTGGCTCATAAAACTCACTTTTGCATAATTTCCAAGTGAGAATTACATATTTTCATCAGTATAGGGGGGTAGATATCTATGGGTCCAAAACCCCTATGCAAAACATGTCATAAAATGAATAAAATTAGTTTTGTACATTATAACACATATACATTTGCTCCTTCTGGTGGCTTAAGATAAAAAAACATTGATATCACAGTGTTACATACACCTAAATATGTTGCCTAATAATTCACTCTTGTACCTCAATAAAACATCACTTGTCCCTGTACTCTACAGTATGTATACTTTTGTCCTGGGATTGCATTTTTCTGTAGTTTTTTAAAATTTTCCTATTCATAATGACTCCAAGGAAATTTTTACCTTAATCTACCACATATCAGCACACAGTAAATTGGAATGAGCATTTGTCATGCCCTAAGAGACAAGTATACACCATCGCCTATATTATGTAAGATAACATGAACATAAAATAGTATTAGACCATCTGCAAAATGCTGCCAAATGTTCTATCTTCAATGAACTACATCAAAAATACATTTAACGATTGCACTACAGTATGTGAACTGCACTCAAAATGTGACAATAACAATAGGGCTATCAAACATATTGGAAAGACAGTGCTCGAGTGGAAACGCGAACGTACATATGTAGCCAGCGAGACCAACAGCATTTTAGATGCAAAAATACTTACATATCGGACAAGGGAAACTCCCCTCCTTAATGCGTATTCTATAGAGCCTGCGTAATACTAGACAGTTAAAACGAAAACTGCCGTTACGCTGGGCTGTAGTAAATTTCTCAAAGCACCCAAAAAGACCTGGCATATGCCGTTGCTAAGGTTATAATGTACTCTATTGGATAAAAAAAGCCGACAATTAAACCAGAATGAACTGTAATGAATGAGACAGTCTTACAGGGCATGGGGGTATTACGCGGCGATGTTTCAGATAGTGTAATAGCGGTATAAAGTGTTGTATATTTCTCAAACCAATTGTACCAGACAATAAATGACCACTGAATTTTGAAAGGAACATCTCGATGTGTAAAACCGATGGTAGGATTGTATATTTATTTCATATTTAGTAGCATATATTGCTAGTAGAATACATGGTAGAATGAGTACTTTCACCGTTTATTTTGCATTTGAGTGAGCAGGGCTTTTCACGGCTTTTCTGGCATACAACCAGGCTATTGTTGGGTTTATCGCGTTGCTATGACGTTATTCTAATTTTATATGATGAATAAATATATTTATGAACTCAAACATAGACGCTATTGTCCAGTATGTCACGCATGGGTAGGTATAGACTAGGTGGGGGGTTGCTTGTTAAATGGACTTGCTACGGGGAAATAGTGACACTTAGAAACTCGGTATTCAGCAGAAATCGTCACAAACCGTCTACCAATAAATTTAAAACATAGAGTTTGTGATTTCCAATCATAGTTTGACTGCAGTAGCAACGAATGTCTCAGTTGAGCAAAAAAGGTCCCGCAGGCAGGACTTCTATGCAAAGGAGTTAAAAAAAGTGACTACTTATTTGAAAAATGCAATAGAAACACAGAGCATCGTGTAGACAGGACAGATTACAGTGAGAGTGATTTCTGGAATAAACCCGGTAAACATAACACAAATAATGCGTGGGACAACAATTCTGACTGAACGGTGAAATTCCTTGTAGCACCAGTGCATGAGACAATGACGATTGTACCTGGGGAGGGGGGAGACCATAAAACGACCACTACGACTGTAAAACCATTGTCACCCAGTGAAATTGAATCTTTGGTTAAAAATATTGGTACGTATGAGCCTGCAAGGCGAGACCCCGTGGAGTTTTTAGTCAATTTAGAGAGGATGGTTGACCTACATCGTTTGACGGATGCTGGTGCTTGCATAATATTGACTAATTGTTTGCCCCATGCGTTAGCTATTATGCTCCCTCAGACTATTCACAATAGGAATGCGAGGAGAGATGACAGGAAAACTGCATTGTTGGGGGTGCTAGGGACAGGCTCGGTTGATTGGGACAAGATAAGAGAGGTAGGGATGTCACCGGGGAACATTCAGCAGCATATACCGCGAGATTGTGGGAAGCATTTAGTTCGTACAGTGGTGTAGCGAATCTGACACAGCAGGATCCCATGTTCAAATCCGCTTTAATTTCGTAATGTGACACACACACACAAACTGCCCTTGCATTACACATAGATTCCAACACACTATATTCCAACGTAGTTACAAAAATGACTGTTCTATAACATCAACATGCACAATAACCTAACTAAGCCCATAGCTGCAATTTGGAGGGAATCATCACACAATACCTCCCTCTGTAAAGCTGTTTCTTCAGGAAATGAGGGCCATGTGCCTAACGATGGTAGGCATGCTAGATCTGAAAGGCACCTTAAATTCAATCCAAGCAGAGTTGCTGTATGCTATGCATGTGGGGAGAGTGGACATATAGCAAGACAGTGCAGACATTTTCATAACAAGGAGACAAATTGGGTGGTTTGTTTTGCATGTGGGATCAATGAGCACATAGCAAGACAGTGCAGATCTTCTCATAGGAAGAGCAGGGGCGCCGTATGGAGGGGAAAGGTTAGGACGATTCTAAGGGCCCCTGACTGACAGGGGTCCTAAAAAATTATTAGAACATTAGTTAAAGGGTAAGTTCGCTATTTTGGACCTTGGACCCTATTTGCGGTCCGTCTTCCATGAACCTGACCCATGAAGTCCATTTTTTCGCTGATCGGTCCAGTATTGAGTTCGGTACAGATTTCCTGTAGGCTCTCACTGGGCTACAATGGAAGTGAACGGGGCAACCAGAAATGTTATGGAAAAACAACGATAAATGTGCTTTTATAGCTCAGTGTGTATTCTTACGGTCTCAGTATGCTCTCCTGTGAAATGTAGGCTATCGCAAACGCAAACCGAACGTTGAAACAACAGTTCCATTTGAAACAGAACTATTTCTCCGACCGCACTACCTCGCACTGTAAACTTCCGCAGTCTAGCTACGTTGTAGAGAGGGGGGGGGGGGGGGGCGCTTGAAAAGCAGTTGATCACAAATCCTGACCTCCCGTTGGAGTTTACTACTAGCTAGTAGCCTACAGCAGAAATATTTGTAACGCAGTTTTTGTAATCATCATTTGTAATAATTCATCACAGCAATGGTGCGCGAATGTGCAGTCCCCGGTTGTGGGAATAAAATGTCTGGACGCTCAAATACCAGTTTTCACAGGCTTCCGTTCTCTGACCCAGAAAGATTGAGACTTTGGCTGGTTGTCTTACGGATCGACATAAACACTCCAGTCAATCAAGTTGAGTTTGTCGAGTTTGTGGAGCGCATTTCGACGCTACTGATTTCTGTAACCGCAAATCAGAAGCAAAACACTGGTTTCTAAAGAACACAGCTGTTCCTCGTGTCGGACCTGCAGCACTATCAAGCACCGGAGCGGAGGTAAGTTATATTTAGCTATAACGTTACTCACATTTTTTTTTTTTTTTGAGCGCGTCCTCTGACCCAGCACTCAATACCAACTAACAAAATCCGAGCTTGACATAAGTTGTTTTCTTGTAACAAAACTGTCGGAAACGTTCATCAACTATAACTTTTTACAATTCTATAATGTTTTATTTACAAATGCTTGACGCATGGTGTCCTGTCCAAAGTTCTCATCTATCACATATCTGTTGGCAGTCATAGTGTAATGGTAATCAATGGAGATGATCCAGTGTCATCCACGGATACATCCAGGTTTTCAATGGCATTCGGTAGCAACAGATCCCACTCCCTACAACACAAACTTTCCTCCTCTCTGGGCATCTGCTTGCACCTCTTGCAAGAACACCAAAAGTCCCCCGAAATTCTTGGTCTAGCCTCGGCAGCGACTTCGGATAACATTACCTGCGCAACTTCAGCCTCTCTCTTCTCTTGCTCTCTTATCATCCATCTCTTGTAGTTCCGTGTTACATTATTACATTATAGGCATTTAGCAGACGCTCTTATCCAGAGCGACTTACACAACTTCTTATGATTACATTTATCCATTCATACAGCTGGATATATACTGAAGCAATTCAGGTTAAGTACCTTGCTCAAGGGTACAACGGCAGTGTCCTACCTGGGAATCGAACCTGCAACCTTTCGTTTACAAGTCCAGTTCCTTAACCATTATACTACACTGCCGCCCATTATACTACACTGCCGCCGTGTCCGTGTATTCTGGCTCAAATCTGTAGCCAGTAACGTCAAAGTCAAAATCGAATTCTTCGTCTTCGTAATCATTATAATCATCCAAGTTTTTTTGTGGAAATTGTAGCCTACATTGATGCAGGTAAACAAACGCAGACTGCTCAGCTAGATAGTTTCGTAAACGGCCGGCACACCTTCCCGCTCCCCTACCCCCGACACATAGTACTCCGCGGGAGCAGCGAAAACAAGCAACAGAGAAATGCTTACTTCCAAGCCATGCCAAGCACGTAAAAATGTTCGGATTGAGATACATTTCACAGGAGAGCATACTGAGACCGGTAACAATACACCCTGAGCTTCCCGTCTCATTTATTGTACATGAAAGCACATTTATCGAACATTTCTGGTTGCCCCGTTCACTTCCATTGTAGCCCAGTGAGAGCCTACAGGAAATCTGTACCGAACTCAATACTGGACCGATCAGCGAAAAAATGGACTTCATGGGTCAGGTTCATGGAAGACGGACCGCAAATAGGGTCCAAGGTCCAAAGTAGCGAACTTACCCTTTAAATTTTTTCAATATTAAATTATTAACCTATCATCATTAATACAATATTTTATTTACAATGTACTAATAAAACTAATGGTTTCTTTTTCTTTTCTTGTTTTTGGCAAAAAGTAAACATCCAGAGAGCCTCTGTATTGCCCAACCCCCCCCCCCCCCCAATTTACATGAAATGGTTCGGTCCTGCCCCCAATCCAGGCGCGAACGGTACTTGCTAGCCTAGCCGTGAAAATTACGAGTGAGGAGTGCTGGTGGAGCATCATGCCTCCGCTTCCTAAAAAAAAATCTGGCTTCCAAAAACAAAAAGAAAGAAAAGAAAGACAGGAGAGAGAAAAGAAAGGGTGATGTCACCCAGTGGGTGTAGTAGTCCGTGAGTGGTGGAAGTTAACCTGTTAGCTAGCCTTAATCCATAGTGAAATAGGCTACTTTTGCTCCTCTAACATTCGTTACTTAATATTAGGGAGGGCAAACTGGAGCTTTAGAACGTAGACAGCAGTGAATTCACGTGAGCTTGACAATACATTCCTGATAGAAAACTAGTTTGTTGACTTTTTTGCTTCACTGCAGTGGTGGTAAAACTTACAAGAAGTAAGTGCTAGTGTATTGTTAGCCTTTATTGATCCTCATAAGAGGCTAGAATGATGTAGCTAGCAGAAAGCAATAGCATTAACCCATACAAAATTGATTTCTAACGTTACTCGTTCAATCGAATGGTAAAAGTGAAATCGTTCGATTGTGGTCAGTGGCACCGAAAATTTCTGACACGCCCTCGATTAACGGCAAAAGTCCCAGTAGTATGGTAGGCCGAACAGTTCAAAAGCCAACGCAAACTAAACACCACATATCCAGTTGGACAGCGCACGCCGCCCAGTTGGACAGCCCGCGCCACCCAGCTGGACACCACGCGCCACCCAGTTGGATAGCTCGAAGATACCCAATTTGATGTCACTGATTAGACAGGAATTCACTAATCTCTCACATGTAATTTACGTAAAACCGAAGTTTGTAGGGTCATTTGAATCATAACGATAATCAAAGTTTTTTGTTGTTTGTCATTTTAATTTTCACACTGTAATTCCAAAGACATAGCACGACATTTGGAAGAACTTAACCGATGTTTAGTTTAGGAATATGGGAAACAGTCATTGAACATGAGCAGAGACTGATCTGAATGCAGACATGAAGGAGCAAACACAATTGTTTTAAGTAACTCACTGCCGAGGGCGCTTATATGCGCCCAAACTGCCAACGTTCTAGACTGCCAGGGGCGAATATATGCGCCCAACACGCATCAAATGTTGAAGCTTCATTTTCTATCCAATTACAATATTGTTGCTGGGTAAATATATCATGAAACATTGAATAAACGTGATGTGGTATGTCAACATGTGTTGTGATTGGTTGAAATTTCATATAATGATATTACGGAGCTATAAGTAAGCTAGCTAACTTGCTAGCAAATTTGAAGAGAGCCACCTTAGCGGTCATGTCAAGATAGGATAAAGGAGATTTCAAGAAGTGGTGCCCTAACCTATGACATTTGTTAGCCAAACTAAGGGTAAATCGTTTGGAAACTATAACCCAAGGTAACATTGAAGCTTAAAATCCCCTTTGATTTAACGTTACGTTATAGGCCTGGTACATACTGTACGCAAGGAACATAAACGCCAACGCAGATTCGGGACATACGCAAGCTCTTTGCTTACATACCATACGCGCGTTTACCGGCTTCTTTTCGCCTTGTCCGCTAGTTGGCAGCCTAGGCTAATCTGGTTGGAGCGAGTAGCCTTACACCTGAAATTATTACTTCTTTGTGTGTAGTTGTTCATTCTGCAGTGATTGAACAGTATTTACATTTAGCGCCTGTAGCGGAAACACATGGAATTGCACCACACGTTTGCGTCGCGTTACAAAATTTGGACTGCACATTTTTCTACGCAAGAACGCGAGAAACGCCCCCTGCGTTGCTCTTTGCGTCGTTGCGCGCGTTCCTTGCATAGAGTATGTACCAGACCATATGCTTAACTTCAACAAGCTGTAACGTTAACGTTAGTCAACTTTAACGGTAGGCACCTAACATTAGACAGCTAACGTTACCTAGGGTTTCCAGTTTCCCAACTTTTATTTGGACCACTACACTGGCAAATTTAAAAGAAAAATTTACCTACAAATGTTCTCGCATTCGCTCTGCTACTTCTCATAAACTGTACATTCGCCCGTGAGATTCTCTTTCTTTCATTCCCACAACAGTCACTACGTAAATCCATAACGATTAATTCAAGTGAGCCAATCCATTGACATGCCATTCAAACGGTACATGCTTTCTAAAACGTATCTTTCCTGTTTTTTTGACAACGTGACTTGTCTTTCCCACTTCAAACACTGGCTATAGCAAGCAAGATAGAAAGAGATGGGAGCAAGTGTTCAGTTTGAATTTGGATATTGTGACGAGTAGTTTTTGGGTTTTGAAGATGAGGAAATAAATGAAGTGCTGAGAGAGGTGATCTGAAGAGGAGGGAGCGGACGATTGATTGGGCCGTTGAGAGATCTTATCAATCCTTATCTTATGCAATCCGTTCATGATCAGTGCTGACTTGTTCATTATATTTATATATATACTTATATTTTCAAATGTCTAATGTTATTTACAGTTCATTATTACTATTATTATATAACTTTCCAATCTACACGTCTATAATTTATATTTATTGTTCATCATTACCAATCTAAAAATGTCCAGATAGGCTACAATGTGCATTTGAACTCTCTATCTTCACTAATATTCAATTTAGTCTCTCTGCTAATATGTTAATTTTTATCAATTAATCTCATGTTTTATTGAATGGCATACATTTGACATTAAATAATGAATTTAACTGTTTACATTGTTATTGGTCTTGATGTTGCCAATAGTTGTCCTTCACAAAAAAAAAAACCTTATTACTGGCATCTCTGTGATGATGTTGACTGCTATGTGTAGCTATGAGGGCCAAGGAGTGGCAACACATTTACTAATGTCTACTACTCAACTAATTCCTAATAAAAATAAATGTCTAAAGCTAAAACAAGGTCCATGTACAAGGTTTAAACATTTGTCATGTGGGTTTAATCATTTAGAATGTTGGGCGGCCATATTGGCTTGGCAGTCCCTTAATTTCAAGTGTTCCAGAATTCCATGGCAGTTAGTGAGTTAAATAAAATAAGTATGTTATTAATCACAATCATAAAATGAAATAGGCCTTCAAAGCGCCGTTTGTATTTTTAAAACAAATTTGGAACATATTTTATTTGGAATACAACAGCAAAAATTAAACACCAGGCTAAATATGCAATTTATTTAAAAGAATAATCCCTGTTCTTTCATATATATTTTGCTAGCTTCTACGTTGCTCTTGTGTTCTCTAGCCTGTGTTGTCCAAGCCTGAAATGGGTAGGCTACTCACTGTCAGCCCATAGCTACAGTTTGCCTGTATAAAATATGGGTTTCCACCTTTTCGAAGGTATGCGGGCGTATCATAAGGTTATGATACGGGAAATCTAGTCTATATAGGTTTTTTGTTTTCAAACGTTTTCCAACATAATTCAAATGCAGCAATCACGTTTTATTTCTGCCTCTCTCTGCTATAGCTACTCTTGATGTCTGAGGCAGCGGGGAAAGAAAGTAGCAGCATCAGAACTGTAATGTACTTTATGACAATGAACCACAAGATGCCTAACAACTATCTAACGTTAAAGGTTGTATCAGCGATTTTGGGTGGAAACATAAATGATCACATTCATCTGATTTTTCCTCACGATCCGCTAGCTGCCCGCCCCATAAGCAGGCCGTCAAAAAAACCGCGTCTCTGTAGGCAGCCTATGCTCCGAGATCGTACACAAAAACAATGGTACTACCAACTACTCAAAACCAAAATAAACAGTATTCCAACCAATCACAATGATCTGCACAAAACGTGACGTCACTTCTGAAGCGAAATCCCAAACAAACATACTTATGAATAATTATGTTATGTTTTAAAAAATAGTGTTCAAGCATCCAGAATTATAACCACGTTAATAACGTTTGTAAGAAACCAAACCGTTTGTAAATCCGTCAAGATTTCAGCGAGATAAGAGTATTAGCGTTTGTGCAGATCATTGTGATTGGTTGGAATACTGTTTATTTTGGTTTTGAGTAGTTGGTAGTACCATTGTTTTTGTGTACGATCTCGGAGCATAGGCTGCCTACAGAGACGCGGTTTTTTGACGGCCTGCTTATGGGGCGGGCAGCTAGCGGATCGTGAGGAAAAATCAGATGAATGTGATCATTTATGTTTCCACCCAAAATCGCTGATACAACCTTTAATGAACCTAGCGAACAGTTAAATGGTTATGACTGGACAATGTTAATGTTTATGCAGTTTTGATAATTAGATAATGTTCCATGTGTGGAAGTAAGCTGTTTTGTGAAGCTGTGTAGGCCCAAAGAAAATCAAAAATGCAGAAGCCTCATATAAATAATAAAATAAATACAGTCTAAGGTTTAGTGAAATGTCGGGGGGGCGAGAGGCCTTGGAGGAGTCCTCCATGCTATCAACTAGGGAGACATCTAGAATCCTCCATCATTACATTACATTACATTACATTACAATCACTTGGCAGACGCTTTTATCCAAAGCGACGTACAGTAAGTGCATATTGAAGGTCATTGACCCGACTACAAAGCAAATCCGATAAAGCACAGCTCTCTCACAGCGTAGGAGCTATCCCTAGTAATAAACATGAGAAGTACACACAGTCAGCTATGCATTCTGAACTATAGAATAACCAAAAAAAACACAAGTTAAATAGAAAACAGGAAGCGAATACTATATAATGGCCCTATAGGTATAATTTTAGTCGAGGTGGAGTCTGAAATAGTGCGTTTTCAGACCACGCCGAAAAACAGACAGTGTTTCAGCTGAGCGCAGCAGAGTGGGGAGTTCATTCCACCACTGGGGAGCTAGGGTGGAAAAGCTCTGCAGTCGGGATGAGCGGGAGCCTTTAACACGGAGGGGGGGAAGTGCAAGTCGCCCTGCAGCAGCAGAGCGAAGTGGTCGAGCAGGAGCGTAGTGCTGGATTAAGTCCTGTAGGTAGGAGGGGCCTGACCTTTTGGCTGCAGTGTAGGCCAGGGTCAGAACTTTGAACCTGATCCTGGCCACGACCGGCAGCCAGTGGAGTGACCTCAGCAGGGGGGTGACGTGTGAAAACTTCGGGAGGTTGAACACAAGCCGGGCAGCCGCATTCTGGACCAGTTGTAGGGGCAGAATGGCGCAGGCTGGTAGGCTTGCGAGAAGGGAGTTGCAGTAGTCCAGGCGTGAGGTGACCATGGTCTGGACAAGAAGCTGGGTGGAGTAGGTGGTCAGGTACGGTCGAATCCTCCTGATGTTGTACAGGAGGAACCTGCAGGACCGTGCCGTCGCCTGCAGGACCGTGCCGTCGCCCTGATGTGTTCTTTGAAGTCCAGCTGATCATCCAGGACCATCAAAACAGGAATGTCTCCCTCTATTGTTTACAAGAGTTGTACTCATAACAATGGATAAGATAGATCATGCTGACCGAACAAGTGGGAAAATAAGAAAAAATAAGAGAAATTAAGGGAAATTACATGGTCTGATTAACAGGCACATGAGGGTAACTCACAAACTATTTTATTTGGTAGATCAAGAGTGCCCCCAAGCGCATAGGGTAGGAACTGGTCATATAACATGTTTATTTTTCGCCTAATTTGTTATTGGATAAAATAAGATATGACGAAAGGGTATCACCGCACATTATTGGTGTATTAGTTAGGTAGAGGAGGAGTTATGATATTGTACAAACTAATGTTTGTTTTTGTTCGGGGAACTCCTAATCCTCTGTGTAGGGTAAAGGACCCTCCCGTTGGCGTCAACGCTTAATAAAAGGTTAAACTGAATAGAAGACTCTGCTATTTCCTTCATCTTCATCTTGAGAATTCTCCAGCTCAAAACCCATCTCAAATTGAACCTAATGAGGAGAGAGTAAAGGACTTCCCTCCGCACATGACGTATTCATGTGATGGATGACTCAATTTAGCGAAGCTACTACGTTTCATTGTAAAATAACCCATCTAATTTAATGTTAATTGTAACTAGAAAATTATTCTAATTAAGATGAGAGCTAATTTTATAACCATATGTAGGCTACATTAATGCTAACGTTGCCTACTTATGCTATCGAAGCTGTTATGTAGGCTAGTAAGATTGCAAAGCTGCATTAAAAGTGCATAACAACACGACTATTGCATAATTTAGGAAATGTGGTATCTATGTAGCTATCTCTCTCCTGCACTGGGTTGTAAGTGTGTGGGGTCAGTTTTAAAATGGGCACCTTAATGAATTTGTAGCTACACAGTCATTATTATGTGAAAAAATAAATACAGGAATAGATTAAATAAACTTGAATCAGACAAATAACTGTGGTGGCTAGTGATTTTAATAGATAATCGATAGATAATGTTCTATACGGTTTTTGGTGAATTTATGGCATGTAAATAAGCAGCTCTTTCCAGAGGTTGACACCTATATGCATTAATAATGTAATGCGACCGCATCTAAAGACAGACCAGGCGGATTCACTCATTGCTTTTATTGCAAGCCAATGTTCTCAGTACACAGCTGGATTACACTGACTCAAACGCACAGACTTCAAGCATTATACTGGACTGGCGATAAAACTGTCATCATAAACATATTTTGGCAATCTAGCTACACTACTGTCAACAAAACACACGTAGGCCTACACACTTTATACACACAATAACACTTATCTAGCCCTGGTGACCAGCCAGCTCCGCTAGCATAACTAAACATTTATAGGCTAGTAGTTTGGTTATTGTATTTGAAGACTTTTTTTATAGATTAGACAAATTCTTGCAAGCTCTGTTCATTTTACAATTCATAAACACGGCCAAACGAGATACACGTATCCGGTAGGCTAATTCTAGAGAGATACCCAGTTGAATAGCGCAGAGCGACCCAGTTCGACATCCCGCACGACCCAGTTGGATCGCTCGTGCTACCCAACTGGATATGTGGAGATGACCACTGGGTATCTCGCGATGTCCACTGGGTGGCGCAGGATGACTGGATAGGGAATGTCTTGTTAACTAGATATATCTTGCTTAAAAACTGGATATACGGTGTCTACTTTGCGTCGGCTTTTGAACTGTTCGGCCTACCATATGATTGGAGCCTGACATGTCAATATTCAAAATCCGTTTAAACCTTTCGACTTTTAAGTTATAAGGCGGGATATACCGAGTGACCAGTGAAAATATTGACCTGACAGTCTTTCAGAATTCTTACAGTTGATCAAGTCAACTGAAATAATGACCACGAGACTACGGAATTAAACAGAATATTGGCTGCGCTGATCTGTTTTGGGTGCCCTCAGAGTCCTACTCTTATCATTGATCGAATGTTGGGAAACTGAGTTTAAAAGCCGCAAAAACAGTCCTTATATCGCATTAAAATAACATATAAGGACAGTTATTGTCCATAATACTTTAGTTTATTTAAGGTTAAACTGACATTTTAAGCACAATATTTATGTTGATATGAATGGGCCGATTGGGTTCTGGAGGTGTGTGGTTACAGCAATTGCGCAGTGTTGGCGTGGCCTGTGGTGGCGGGGTGGTGGGGCCCAATTTGATATATCTTTCCATGGGGCCCAAAATCCCTGAGGAAGAGGCTTAGTTATTGTGCCCTACTTAAAACTTTGCATGAATTACAAGCAGAGGTTAGACATTTGAAAGGAGAACAGGAATCAACAGCATAGAGCAGAGGGAGGATTAATGAATGCAGTCATATACTTAATAGTATGTCTAAAATCAAAGTGGGTTATCCATTTTTGGTGTCTATTGCATATGTATGTGGGGAAAAGGGGGGGGGGGGGTGATTTTTCATGTCTCCAAATTGAGTCACCCCAACAACAATGGTCTACAGATTAAGATGAGCACTGCAGAGGGGAAAGCATGTGCAAGGTGCACAAGGATCTTCTGACTACACCATTCCTGAAGTACCATGCAGTACTGGGAGGGGGGGATTGACCTTTTTTTCTGTTTTATTTTATTTCGGAAATTTTTATTTCAGAAATCTGGCATAAATATGTAGAAGGTCCTCCTGACAGTAATTGTACCGGTGTTGGCGATGACACAAGGGTGCCCAGAGCAGGGCCATCACCTCTGTCTGGAGCAATTGCAACACCACACCAGAGCGTCCTGATCACAGTGTCCTGGTGAACTTGACAGCGGGATCTCCAGATCTGAACAGTGTACAAGGAACTCTTCACAACAACATTGCTGAAACACTATGACATGGTGGCTGCAAAGTGCCAGGGCAATAGCACGATCCCCACACCTACTGGAAAACTGAAGGAGATGATTCCATTCAGGTCTACAGACTGATATTTTTTTACAAGAGAGCCTAAACGAGGAACTGGATACAGTACTGGATGTATGCACAATTGCATTTGCGCTGGTAATCCTTGCTGGCAGTTTCAGGAAAGCACCTAAAACCATCCAGAAGGAATTATATGGTAATATATAAACATTTCCTGGATCATAAACTCCATGTCCACAAGTTTTGCAAAATCTGAGGATTATATGCAGAACTACTAAAGGTCTATGATGCAAAATATAGCAGTGTACCCTGTTGTCCATTAAGTGTCTCCAAATCTATCCAAATGGCTAAATTGTGCACTGCTGTATATAAAATAAAAAAATGATATATTTCACTACAAATCAACAGTTTTTGTTAAAACTCACTTTTGCATAATTTCCAAGTGGGAATTACATATTTTCATCAGTATAGGGGGGTAGATATCTATGGGTCCAAAACCCCTATGCAAAGTATGTCATCAAATGAATCAAATTAGTTTTGTCCATTATAACGCATATACATTTGCTCCTTCTGATGGCTTAAGATAAAAAGCATTGATATCACAGTGTTACATACACCTAAATATGTTGCCTAATCATTCACTCTTGTACCTCAATAAAACATCACTTGTCCCTGTACTCTACAGTATGTATACTTTTGTCCTGGGATTGCATTTTTCTGTAGTTTTTTTAAATTTTCCTATTCATAATGACTCCAAGGAAATCTTTACCTTAATCTACCACATATCAGCGCACAGTAAATTGGAATGAGCATTTGTCATGCCCTAAGAGACAAGTATATACGCCATAGCCTATATTATGTACGATAACATGAACATAAAATAGAATTCCACCATCTGCAAAATGCTGCCATATGTTCTATCTTCAATGAACATCGGTAGCCTACATCAAAAATACATTTAACGATTGCACTACAGTATGTGAAATGTACTCAAAATGCAAAAATAACAATAGGGCTATCAAACATATTGGAAAGACAGTGTTCGAGTGGAAACATGAACGTACATATGTAGCCAGCGATACCTACGGTATTTTAGACGCAAAAATACTCACATATCGGAAAAGGGAAACTCCCCTCCGTAACGCGTATTCTGTAGAGCTGGCGTAATACTTGACCGTTAAAATGAAAACTGCCGTTATGCTGGGCTGTAGTAAATTGTTCAAAGCACTGAAAAAGACTTACCGTTGCTAAGGTTATAATGTACTCTATCGGATAACAAAGCCGACAATTAAACCAGAATGAACTGTAATGAATGAGACAGGCTTACAGGGCATGGGGGTATTACGGGTCGACGTTTCAGATAGTGTAATAGCGGTATAAAGTGTTGTATATTTCTGAAACCGATTGTACCAGACAATAAATGACCACTGAATTTTGAAAGGAACATCTCAATGTGTAAAACCGATGGTAGGATTGTATATTCATTTCATATTTAGTAGCATATATTGCTAGTAGAATACATGGTAGAATGACACAGTACTTTCACAGTTTATTTTGCATTTGAGTGAGCAGGGCTTTTCACGGCTTTTCTGGCATATGATCAGGCTATTGTTGGGTTTATCTCGTTGCTATGACGTTATTCTAATCTTATATGATGAATAAATATATTTATGAACTCAAACATAGACGCTATTGTCCACTATGTCCCTCACGCATGTGTAGGTATAGACTCGGTGGGGGTTGCTTGTTAAATGGACTTGCTACGGCGAAATAGTGACACTTTAAAACACAGAGTTTGTGATTTCCAATAATAGTTTGAATGCAGTAGCAACGAATGCCTCAGTTGAGCAAAAAGGTTCCGCCGGCGTCACCTTCTATGCAAAGGAGTTAACATAATGTAGAATAAAGTAATCATTTTAAATATTTGGTCGCATAGCCTTTGCATGCCATGACTGTGTCTGTGACCCAACAATATCAAAAGACTTGATATTTAATTTTCTCGTACTCCTGCAAGCGATACTATAACCTCTCTGCATTTGAATGGATCTCTATGGGAATTGGGGGGTGGGACTAGATTTAGCTGTAAATTATGTTGGAACAGTATGCAATACATGGTTGGCGAAATGGCTGTAAGTCATCAGGGGTCTGAGGTATCAAACGAGCCTCAAACCATCACTCTGCAGCCAGATATGCAGTAGATATGGATGGATCACTTTAAGGGTCGTTTCTCCTGACAAATTTTTCAAAAATGCAACCCAAACTATTTAAAAATAGACTAAAATGATGACTAGTAAAAACCAAAAGCGCAACCACTGCCTAAGTGTTGTTAGCCTTTATTAGTTGCAATTCGATGGCCGTATGTTGTAGCTTAAAATGATTTTTAATGTTATGCTACTTGTTCACTCCAGCGTTCAAAGTGGAATTGTTCGTTTGTGGACGGTGGCCCCGAAGATTTCTGTCGCCCTCTTGGCCAAGTCCAGAAAAGACAGAATTAAATCTTTAAAAAATATAGATTTTCTGAATCGGGGCGGCATGGTGGTGCAGTGGCCTCACAGCAAGAAGGTACCGAGTTTGAATCCCGGCTGAGGGCCTTTCTGTGTGGAGTTTGCATGTTCTCCCCGTGTCTGCGTGGGTTTCCTCCGGGTACTCCGGTTTCCTCCCACAGTCCAAAGACATGCAGGTTAGGCTAGTTGGAGACTCTAAATTGCCCATAGGTATGAGTGTGTGAGTGAATGGTGTGTGTGCCCTGTGATGGATTGGCGGCCTGTCCAGGGTGTATTCCTGCCTCTCGCCCAATGCATGCTGGGATAGGCTCCACCCCACCCCGCGACCCTGACCAGGAATAAGCGGGTTAGATAATGGATGGATGGATATTTTCTGAATCATCATCGATTTCGCTTGTCCGCTGTTGATGAAGTGCAGTGATCTGAACATACAGTTGTTATGTAAATTGTGCACTTTAATTTGCTACCTAAACTTTGCAGCACTTGTCATCGAACATGAATAGGCTAAAACGTCCTAGGCAGAAAAACACTTAGGCGGGTTGCCTAAGAAATTTCAATGCAGGACAAACCTTGGAATTAACCAATGACGTTCCAATTCCTTACAACAGCTGTATTCGGCGATTGTTGTGGGCTCTAGGGAAGCAATCCCCAAAATCAGGGACATTGCTCGTCTAGATTCACTTAAAACACCCAGTCGTTAGGGACTTGTTAAGGTAACGTTAACATTAAACCTAAAAAATAATAGGCTACTTTTTACGGTCAAACACCCTACCTTCGCAAAATTAATAAATTCATGGAGTAATTCAAAGCAATCAATCATCCTGGTTTTATTAGCTTACCTGTAATAATTTGGTGGCACATTGCTAGTAGGCTAGTCAGTCATCAGCAATCACATGAGTCGTGGACGTCTGGATGACGGCACTAGCAAGGCTCCGCCTTTTCCCCTCTGGTAGGCTAATACCACAGAGGTACTAGCAAAGATTTTACTCTGTTTGGTACTACTGATCGAGTGGAAGTCAAGATTATGGTTTTTGGATGCAGATTATGCTGCGGCCTTGCACATTTCCACTGCTAAAAACGTAATTTCTGCTCAAGAAAAAAATATCCCGAAAATGTGATTAGGGATGCACCGAATCCAGGATTCGGGTTCGAATTCGGCTGGATTCGGTCCTTTTTCACGGGTTCGGGATTTGGCCGAATCCTTCGCAAAAATTGGACCGAATCCGAATCCCACGTGGATTTATTTAACAGTATTAAACAGGTCCGCCCCTCCGTTTATGCAGATCAAGCACTGTGGTTAGGGCACCAGCTCAGCGTGGTGGACCAAGTCAGCTCAGCTGCCGTTAAATTTCCGCAGGGTGTGACGCTGAATTTTCTTATTGAATGGGATCCTCAAACACATCAGAGCCACAAGCGTTAGAAAATCAGGATGGTAGTGATCAGATCATGCACACCCCGGCGGCGGGGACTAGTGCTAGTGCTTAATTTAACTTTCCTATAAGTTAACAATGTGCCGTATAGGCTAGGCTACTTGTATTTACAGTTTTGATATAATAAAGCATACACGTTATTGAAGACGTGTCTGTCCCATCTTTTTTTTTTTTTACTTTGTTGCAGTTAGGCAATCTCACTGTAATAGCCTACATTCTGTGTTGCGTTTGAGCGCTGATGCGATACATTGTATTCAGTTGAAATCCCACTCTTTCTGCTGCCTGGAACCTACAGCGCAGCCTGTATTATAATTGAGTTTATTTGATAAATTAAATACAATACACAAATATGCATATGGCACTTAATCTATCAGGATATTGCAATAAAGTCACATGACTTATTTCCATTGCGGTCCTGAAGACTTGGCTAGGAGGCAGGCTGGAAAAAGGTGTGGCATGTATGCTACTCTATAATGTATGCTACCTTTATTTATTGTGATGGGGACGTGGTTATGCCTGGTTATTTTTTATTCTATTGCTGTTAACTTTCTGATCGCACCAGAATCCCTTGGTTGTTAGGGACTATTTTTGAACGTGTCCATAGAAACACGCAAGTGTCTCACGGACTTGCTTTACCTTAGTTTTATTTATTTCACTTTTTACTTCTGGGATTCTGGATTCTATTCGGGGTTTGGCTGAATCTAAAATGTAGGCTAGCCTAATGTTAGCAAGCGAATTGGTCATTAGGCTACAACAGACAGTGTCTCAAAAACAGTGATTGTGAAGTGGCCTATTTACAAGCGTATTGTATAGATCTAAATAATATTGAGAACTATTGCCCTTGTAGCCTATCCAACTGAAAAGGCAATCATGTAGGCTAAGCTATGTTTTATGATTTTAAAACGGCCGCTTCACATTCCATTTGAGGCAGACGATGTCGCTGGAGTTCCATTCATAAACGACCGCTCGCTATTTTTACGGTGAGCCAACCTCTGTGCCAAGTTAAGAGACTGTTAAGCACCACTGGCAACAACGGAATGCAGGCAGGGTTGGAGTAGAACGTAGGGGAATGGGAAGTTCATTCCACCACTGAGGAGCTAAGGTGGAAAAACTCCGCAGTCGGGACAAGCGAGAGCCTTTGACACGGAGGGGGGGAAGTGCCAGTCGCCCTGCTGTAGAAGAGCGAAGTGGTTGAGCAGGAACATATTTCTGGATTAAGTCCTGCAGGTAGGCGGGGCCTGTCCTATTGGCTGCAGTGTAGGACAGGGTCAGAACTTTGAACCTGATCCTGGCTGCAACTGGCAGCCTGTGGAGTGACCTCAGCAGGGGGGTTACATGGGAAAATTTCGGGAGGTTGAACACAAGCCGGGCAGCTGCATTCTGGATCATTTGAAGAGGCAGAATGGTGCAGGCCAGTAGGCTTGCGAGCAGGGAGTTGCAGTAGTCCAGGCGTGAGGTGACCATGGTCTGGACAAGAAGCTGGGTGGAGTAGGTGGTCAGGTACGGTCGAATCCTCCTGATGTTGTACAGGAGGAACCTGCAGGACTGAGCCATCGCCCTGATGTGCTCTTTGAAGTCCAGCCGGTCGTCCAGGACCACCCCCAGGTTCCTTGCAGAGCGGGAGGCAGCCACCACGGTCCCGTCAACGGTGATGGAGAGGTCATGTAGAGGGGAGGTCTTGTACGGCATGAAGAGGAGCTCTGTCTTGTCAAGGTTGAGCTTCAGGTGATGGGTAGCCATCCACTCAGAGATGTCAGTCAGACAAGCAGATATCCTCTCCTTAACCTGTGGGGTAGAGGGAGGGAAAGAGAGGAAGAGTTGAGTATCATCAGCATAGCTATGGTATGAGAAGCCATGTGAATGAATTACTGAGCCAAGAGACTTAGTATACATAGAGAACAGCAGAGGACCCAGTACAGATCCCTGCGGGACTCCTGTAGACAGGGGATGGGGAGCAGAGACGGAACCCTTCCAGGAGAGTTGGTAGGATCTATCAGTGAGATACGATACAAACCAAGAGAGGGCAGTTCCAGAAATGCGCATCTCAGCCAGTGTGGAGATCAGGAGTTTGTGGTTGACCGTGTCGAATGCCGCAGACAGGTCAAGGAGAATCAGAACAGAGGAGAGAGAGGAGGCTCTAGCAGTGGCAGGTGCCTCCATCACAGCCAGGAGAGCAGTTTCAGTGGAATGGCCGGTTCTGAAGCTGGACTGATGCGGGTCAAGCAGGTTGTTCTGGTGGAGAAAAACAGACAGTTGGTTAAGGACAGCACGTTCAATTGTTTTGGACAGGAAGGGCAAGAGAGATACAGGACGGTAGTTCCTGACATCAGCGGGATCCAAGCTAGGTTTTTTAAGGAGTGGGGTTACACGGGCAGTTTTAAAGGCAGCAGGAACATGGCCACAGATTAGGGAGGTGTTAATCATGGAGGACAGATATGGAAGGAGCTCAGCAGATATAGACTGGAGGACTGCTGAAGGTATGGGGTCTAGTGGACAGGTGGTTGCGCGATGGCATTAATTATTAAGACAAAGAAAATAATATAAAATAATATATTTTATTTGAATTTAATATGTATGTTGATGTTTTCATTTCACATATGCTGAAATGTTCTGTTGAAAATAGAAAATAGATTTAATTGTTTTATTTATTTTACTCCTTTACTTCCGGGATTCGGGATTCGGTTTGGGGTTCGGCCGAATCTTAACTGGTGGATTCGGGATTTGGGCGAACCCTAAAAATATGGATTTGGTGCATCCCTAAATGTGATGATGAGTGGGGTGGGCAACCGCAAGCACACCGTCACTCCAAATCAGGCGTATTGTGCTATAAGAGCGCTCCGGCACTTATTTTTAATAGTAAATTGCTCTTTTTAAAATGATCAACACATTGTCAATGCACCAACTAAAACGAATAGCTAAATGATATTAGGCCTATATCCCTCGACTAATAAATTGTCTTATGGATGATTTTATAGGGTATTTTATTTATGTTAACCCCACAGACATACACCCATGAGGTGCACGATTTGACAGCTATTGCAAGACATTTGACAGCTAATTGCATGATGATCACGTTGGATCACCTTGACTCATCTGCGACCAACTACATGCAATCAAATGCCTATCACCATCCGTGTGACTTTGACTTTAAATAGCCTACGGACGATAATTCTCGCTCACCATAACTTCAAAAGTGTTTCCGCTTTTGGTATTTAGCAAGGGTATATAGCTAATTGCATTTGTTCTGCATTAACATTTTGTGATAAACCCGTGAGATAGCTGGAATAATGAGGAAACTGTTTCGGAGGGTTTTAATGTTTATTCTTATGAGCCACACATTGCCATGATGTTAGCCAGTGCATGCCTAGTTCACCCCCATGCTATATGCATGAAAGGTATAGGGATAGTGGTCACAAATAGCCTACTCAGCATGCTACACTTTTTAAAACTGGTGCTTGTTTTAAAATGTAAAATGTTTAAAATTTTAAATAGGCTACTGACGATAATTATCGTTATCATTTCTAATGTGCAACATTATTTTTGGGTACAAACTCTGTCTGCCTAGGATAGAAACTTGGCTAAATGTTTTGACATTTTAAAGTGATACACTTCATGCGGTGAAATTGCATCTACGTGTCGGCCGGATTTCGCTTGCCAAAGCAATGACATTTTGAGAAATGCATCCACATTAATCCAAATTGTTTGTCTTTGAATTTACAACTGAATCACATATGAAAATTATAACATAAAATGTGCACATTTATATTGTATATTTTAGCCAGTCTAAAAAGGGCCAAATGAGAGCTTGGATGGTATTCAACATTTTAACGTTTATATGGGTTTGTGCACAGTGGGTATATGCAGATGACACCACCATTGTAGTTCCACCGACTTTTCAACACAAAGATGCTCACTGGGTAACTGAAAAAAGCAATGGTTATTTACTCTTCAAATGCCCATTTTGTAATCACAGAACCTCAAAATGACACTTGGATTCTTTTCTCGGAAGATCAAGCTAAACAAGCGGTTATTGGCGCGGGTCAAGATAATATTCATTATTTTTCGTCTCTTTTATTTCAATGGATAGCCTATTTATTTCCACTCGCATTTATTTCAAGGTGTAGGCCTATACATTTCAAGTCGACATGAAAGGGGTATGTTCAGCTATGATCATTGGTTGCTCAGTCCTTAAATATAAAAAACGAAATACCGCTCACTTATGCATAGTTTTATAGGTACATATAGGCTAATATAATACATATACATTTGTTTTAGGCTACGAAAATCCTTCTCCAATGCCAGTGCTAAGTCGTACATACGACTTAACGTAGCCTACGTACGTACGACTTAACGTAGGCCCCGAAAGGCAAGGTAAAAAATTATTTGTATTTTTTTAAAAAGTTTATCTCGTACGTACAATTTTCTTTTTTTACCTTGCCTTTCAGGGCTTCCGTAGGTTTTAGTTCAGGGCCAGAAATATAGTTTTAGCTAACTGAACACAAGTGAAAGCAAAAATGTTTATTGATGCCACCTTTATCCGCCAAGCAGGTATTACTACTCAACCTCTCTTGGTTCCGCTCAATGCCTACTCTCTGGATGGGAGGCTCATCGCCCGGGTCACCCATTCTACCGAACCCCTACTGCTGATCCTGTTCTGATCCTGATACTGCTGGCAATCACCGCAAAACCATCCGGTTTCATGTTATCACTTCTCCACAGCCGACCCTGGTCCTCGCTCAACCATGGCTGCGATGCCACAACCCTCACCTGAATTTGGCCACTAACAAGGTCCAGAGTTGGAGCTCCTACTGTCACTCCACCTGCTTACAATCTGCCCAGGCACTGTCAGAGGGCGCCACCTCTCCTTCTAAACCACAGTCATATAACTTGTCTTCAGTCCCATCCGTTTATCATGACCTTTCTGAAGTGTTTAACAAATCCCTCACTCTCTCATTACCCCCTCATAGACCGTATGATTGCTGCATTAACCTGCTTCCTGGGGCCTCTCTGCCATCCAGCCGCCTGTACAACCTGTCCCGCCCTGAGAGAACGGCCATGGAGACCTACATTCATGACTCACTCACAGCAGGTATCATTCGTCAGTCCTCCTCCCCAGTCGGGGCCGGGTTTAAGCCCTGCATCAATTACCGTGGCTTAAATGCAATCACTATCCGGAATAAGTACCATCTGCCACTGATTAACTCTGTTTTCTAACCTCTCTGTGAAGCCACAGTTTTTTTCTAAACTGGACCTCAGAAGTGCCTACCACCTGGTCCTTATCCAGGAAGGGGACAAATGGAAGACCGCCTTCAACACTCCACTGGGACACTTTGAGTACCTGGTGGTCCCGTTCGGGCTAACTAACGCTCCAGCAGTGTTCCAGGCCATGATTAACAACGTACTCCGAGACCTCCTCAACCGGTCTGTATTCGTCTACTTGGACGATATTTCGATTTTTTCCTGCAATCAAGAGGAACACATTCAGCATGTAAGGCAGGTGCTCCAACGCCTCCTTGAAAACAAACTATTTGTTAAAGCAGAGAAGTGTGAGTTCCAGGAGGAGCTTCTGGTGGCCGTTGATGGAGGTTGACGCCTGTGTTTTCGTGCTCACGTGTACCATCTACACCATGAGCAAGGCTTCCCATCAACCTTCCACCGGTCTCCGTCCTTGGAGTCACATTGGGGTCGAGTTTGTAACCGGATTACCACTAACAGATCAGGTAACACAGTCATCCTTACAATTGTCGACCACTTCTCCAAGGCGGTCCACTTCATCCCTCTCCCTAAGCTTCCCACAGCCTCTGAGATGGCGGAGCTCCTGGTGCACTATGTGGTACGTCTGCACGGGATTCCCTCAGATGTGGTCTCCAATCACGGTCTCCAGTTCTCCTCCCACTTGTGGAAGGTGGTTTGCTGGTCCCTAGGGGCCTCCATCAGCCTATCCTCTGGCTACCATCCCCAATCCAACGGCCAGACCGAGAGGGCGAACCAGGACCTGGGAGCAGCCTTGCGCTGCAGTGACAGCCCGGAAACCCTCTTCCTTGAGAAAGCTACTACCATGGGTTGAGTACTCCCACAACTCTCTAACCAGCTCTGCCACCGGGTTGTCTCGGTTTGAGTGTTCCCTGGGGTACCAGCCAGTCCTATTCCCGTCCCAGGAGGAGGAAGTTTCTGTACCCTCGGTACAGGCCCATCTCCAATGTTGCAAGAGGATATGGAACGACACACGTCAAACTCCTTCGCTCCACCGTCCGCACCCAGCGTGTGGTGGACCGCCACCATACCGCAGACCCCCAGTATACTCCAGGACAGCAGGTCTGGCTCTCCACTTCCACCGTTCCCCTACAAAGCACTTCCAAGAAACTTCAACCCCGGTTCATCGGCCCTTACACTATAGAATCCATTGTCAACCCCTTTGCAGTCAAACTCAAACTCCCCCCAGCCCTCAAGATACACCCCATGTTCCACGTCTCCGAGGTCAAGCCCGTCTCCTCCAGCCCACTTAGCCCTTCAGCCGATCCCCCTCCGCCCCCCCCGGATCATTGACAACGCTTCCGCCTACACGGTTCACTGCATCCTGTACATCCGCCGCAGAGGGTGCAGGTTCTGGTGGACTGGGAGGGTTACGGCCCAGAGGAAAGGAGCTGGATTTCTCGCCAGCTCATTCTCGACACCTCCCTCATCCGGGACTTCCACCGGGACTATCCAGAAAAGATTAAGCCCGGTGGGATGCCACGAGGCGCCCGTTGAGGGGGGATACTGTAACATCCGCCGTTTCCCTCCAGTCCACCTCCCTTTCGTTTCCTTTGTATTCCCATTCCTTGTGTCCCATGTCATGTTTTTCAGTTTACCCTGTTCGTCTCTGTTCCGTGTATTTGTGTGCAGGCTGGTCATGGTCCCCTTTAATTCCCTGTTTCTCCCCTTGATTTGCCAGCCTATCATGTCTCCTGCTCACT
Organism: Synaphobranchus kaupii; assembly: GCA_029718625.1. NCBI lineage: Eukaryota > Metazoa > Chordata > Actinopteri > Anguilliformes > Synaphobranchidae > Synaphobranchus > Synaphobranchus kaupii. Next base: position 76,789,836 of record CM056379.1, on the reverse strand, counting down.
CACATTCCTCACTCATTTCAGTTATTCAATTAGTTCCTTACACTATTTAGTTTCTCCGCTCACGCCTTTTCGTTGCCAGTTAGTTTTCTGTGCCCCATTTGAGATCACTCCCGTCCATTCTGATTTTTCATCCCACTTGTCTTGTAATCTGTTTGTCTGTTCTTTATTCAGCCCGTCCAGCCTGCCTCTTGCCTGCCCCAACCAGCCCTGACTCCTCACCAGCCAACCCCGTATCCAGCCTTCCTCCCTTTATTTGCCCGTTGCCTGCCTATTTCTTGCTTGCCTCTAAATAATATTCTCCCGAGTGGAGTTTTTGCATCGAGTTCTGTCTCAGAGTCTTTCGTTTGGGTCCATTCCTGTACACTGCCTTAACACGTTCCTCAGAAACATTGTGTGAAAGTTCTTCGAACCTGAAAAAAACAAAACATTGCATCAACTAGGGAACATTTAGAGCAACCTTAATAACATACAGGGAACGTTCCTAGAATGTGTTTTTTTTAGCTGGGTATGTTCCTGGCACTTTGGAGTCTAAATAAAGTAATTTGGGTCAATTCATCCAAATTGTTTTCTTTTGTTGTCCTATACTCCGTGACTTCTAAAGAAAGATCATTCTAAAAATGATCTATTATTAGTTGTAAACTAATCGCAATTAGCATTTAGCTAAATAACGTGGTAAAACATACTAAACAATGTATGATTTGGTCGACAAACATTCTTGAAATTAGCAAAAAACAGGAGTTTATTTCAGAGACATTAGTCTCTGCTCTATGCACTTGCTAGCTGGATAGCACTTGTAGTCGCAGCTCATTTCTCCTATTACCTTCTTGCAGCAATAAAAACAATTCCCACGATCCAAGTCCCTGTCCTTGATCCAAGGGGGGCGCACTCTATGGTACCTGGTAGCCCCACTGGCTTCTTTTTTCTTTTTTTTTTCTTTTGTTGCAATTTATAATATTTAAATATTTTTGTTTACATTTGCATTGTTTGTAAACATTGGAGCAAAAACGTCCAATATTTTGATCTGGTAGATGTTAATAGATTATTTTCTACCAGCAACTCCTAATCACAAAAGTGAATAATTCTTGAAGGAAAATTATTCAAAACCCACATTACTGCACATATATATTCTATTAGATCAAATCATGAGAAAATCGTTATGCCCTATTCTAAACAAAGGGGGCAAATACTTTTGCACACTGATAATTATGGTATACACATATATGTATATGGTATATCAGTTATATACATTACTGATAATGTACATATCTGTTACTACCAGTGTAAAGTCACCCCAGTAACCAGTGTAAAGTACCCCCCGGTAAATATCAGCCACTTCCACCACGGAGTATAGGACAACAAAAGAGAACATTTGGATGAATTGACCCAAATCACTTTATTTAGGCTCCAAAGTGCCAGGAACATATTTCAACATAATTTCGACTTAATTTCGACCGAACGCCAATTTCAGAGCAGTTGAACTGGCAAAAAGGTCTGAGGGAGAATCTCGTTATGTCTAGCTAGGGACCCCTCGTTACCCCCCAGCTTAGGACATTGCTGCTTTATGTGTCCCCTGCGCCTACAATAACGACACCAGCTTCTTTGCGGCTTAGACTCCCTAAGCTCACAGATAGATGACCCATCCACCTGCATGGGCTCCTCCCGGTTAAGGGAGGAGTAGGCGGAGGGACGGGCTGGAGACATTACTGGTGGAGAAGCGGGGTAGGGAACAGAAGGGTCTCTGCGCTCTCGCTCCCTATACGATTGTCGACGCGAATGGCTGTGGAAACCAGAGCACCGAACATGGCCAGGGCATCCTTAATGGTTTCAGATAAGGTATTAAGAAACAGAGACTGAAGTGGCCCATCGGGCCACCCTGTCTCCCCTGCCAGTGCTTGAAAAGTAATGGAAAACCCTGCCACAGTGTCGGTACCCTGGCGGAGACGGGTTAGTTTCATGGCGGCCTCCTGACTGGAGACGTCATGGTCGAAAACTAACACCATCTCTTCCATCAGCATATTCGCGTCCCTCATGACCGGAGCGTCGGCCCGAATTAGCAGGTCCGCCCAAGCAAGGGCAGTCTCCATAAGGACTGATAAAATTAATGCTACCTGGAATTCCTGGGTAACAAATCGGGAAGGCTGAGCCTTAAAAAATATCAAGCACTGTGTTAAAAACCCCCAGCACTTCCCTGGCTCTCCACTGTAATGGAGCTGTAGTTGGAGTTTGGGCTCCCTAGTGGTAAGGGACAGGGGTAAAGGAATGGAGTTCATAGGTGCTTGTGCGACTGGTGGAGCAGCTATAACGTCAGCTGTCAGTGCACGGAGACTGTCCGCTAAATCCCACAGGCAGTCTCCCTGGTAGTGCACCTGATCGCTCAGCAGATCCTGCTGAGCAAGCATGGCCTGCTGCCTAGCCTGAAGAGTAATAATGCCCTCCTCATGAGAGGCCCAGACAGAGTTCTGAGTAGCCAGCGTTCTTCTAATACCCTGCGGTGTCGCTGGTCTCTCCATATTAGGCTTTGTTGTTCTATAGTGGGGGAGTCGGGTTCGAAGGATCAGACGTGACAGAGAGGAATCTAACAAGTAAACCACGGAGTGGAATTCCAGAAAAGCGGAACCGTGTCCGCGACAGGAAAAGAAAACACAAAGAAATAGGGAACAAAACTCCCGGCGTAGCCAACGAAAAACAACCCAAATAATAGGGTGAGGCTCGAGATTCGAGCAGAGTACAGGTAGAAAATACCTGCAACTCTCAATAAGAGAGAGGATTAAACGGAGGTAACCCACAAAAATAGGGCGAAAAATACTCAAAGGCTTGAGTATAGATAGAATAGAGGAAATATAATCTCTCACTCTCTATACCAGAGAGCAGTAACATAGAGAGATAAAAGAAAAGGAAACGGTAAAGCAAAACTGTCTCAACGAGAACAGAATAGGAGAACAGAAACGAGGGACAGAGAATGCAAAAGCGAAACAAAATCCTAAGGAACACTAATGCATAAAAAGGTAAGTCCTGCGTTACTCCAAAGCAAGGTGATGAAGCAAAGTGGTCTCCTTTAAATGCCTAATCCTATACCGTACCGGCAATGTGTAGTTGGTAAGACAACAACGAAGCACTGGAAAATGGAAACTCAGAGCTTATATACCCGGCAGGTAACCTAGAACAGGTGTGAGAAATTATGCACCGAGACAGGGCGAAAACCCGGATCGGACGACAGAAAATAAAGGCAACAGCGCCCTCGTGCCGCTCCGAAGGAGAACGACCGCAGAAACATAAAGAGGCTGCCAGAACCATGACAGGTGCTAAAAGTACTGAAGTCACAAAATGTCTATTTTGAGAAAATCAAATCCGAAAATATCATTGATCCATAAAATCAGCCATTAAAAGTGTTGCTGTTTTTATGCTTTGCTTATACACCATAGCCTATATTATGTACGATAACATGAACATAAAATAGTATTCCACCATCTGCAAAATGCTGCCAAATGGTCTATCTTCAATGAACATTGGTAGCCTACATCAAAAATAAATTTAACAATTGCACTACAGTATGTGAAATGCACTCAAAATGTGAAAATAACAATAGGCCTATCAATCATATTGGAAAGACAGTGCTTGAGAGGAAAAACGAAAGTATATATGTAGCCAGCGAGACCGCATTTTAGACGCAAAAAGTTTTACATACTCCCCTCCCTAATGCATTTTCTATAGAACTTGCGTAATACGAGACTGTTAAAACGAAAACTGCCGTTACACTGGGCTGTAGTAAATTGTTCAAAGCACCCAAGAAGACATGGCATATACCATTGTTAAGGTTATAATGTACTCTATTGGATAAAAGAGCCGACAATTAAACCAGAATGAACTGTAATGAATGAGACAGGCTTGCAGGTCATGGGGGGTATTACGAGTCGACGTTTCAGATAGTGTAATAGCGGTATAAAGTGTATATTTCTCAAACCGATTGTGCCAGACAATAAATGACCACTGAATTTGGAAAGGAACATCTCGATGTGTAAAACTCATGGTAGGATTGTATATTTATTTAATATTTAGTAGCATATATTGCTAGTAGAATGAAAGAATACTGTTATGGTTTGAACACTGGATTGGACCCAAACGCAAGACTCAGCGACAGACTCTGGGAAAAACTCCACAGGGAGTGAATTTATTGGGCAAGGCAGGGAAATGCGGGGCTGCAGACAAGCAGGGGCTAGACAGGAACGGGCTGGTTAGGAACGGGCAGGACATGAGTAGCCTGGATAGGAGCAGGCTGGAAAGGGGCAGGCTGGACAGGGGCTGCCTGGGTAGGAGCAGACCTGGGTAGAAGCAAGCCTGGACTGGAGCAATCTGGATAAGGGCAGGCTTGGCTAGGAGCAGACCTGGGTAGAAGCAGGCCTGGACAGGAGTAGCCTGGATACGACCAGGCTGGAAAGGGGCAGGCTGGGTAGGAGACAAGGCACAAGACACAAGATGATCTGGCCCCGAACAAAGAAACAGGGGGTGCTAAAAAGCCAGATTAACGACGAGACAACAAGGAACAGGTGAGATGAGAACACACAGGGAAACACGATTCAGGTGCGGAGAAGAGGAGACACAAAGTGGAGGGGGAAAGTGAAAATATGGGACGGAATGCCAGAGAAACTAAAAACCAGGACAGAAGCACGGGACATGACAAATTCTTTCACATGTTTATTTTGCATTTGAGTGAGCAGGGCTTTTCACGGCTTTTCTGGTATACAATCAGGCTATTGTTGGGTTTATCTTGTTGCTATGATGGAATTAAAATTTTATCTGATGAATAAATATATTTATGAACTCAAACATAGACGCTATTGTCCACTATGTCACGCATGGGTAGGTGTAGACTGGGTGTGTGTGGGGGGGGGGGTGTTAAATTGACTTGCTACGGGAAAATAGTGACACTTAGAAACTCCGTATTGGGCAGAAATCGTCATGAACCGTCTAGCAATAAAGTTAAAACACAGAGTTTGTGATTTCCACTAATAGTTTGGCTGCAGGAGCAATTATCACCATTTATCAGCAATTATTACCATTATCACTTGGTATCTGCGCAAAGGGGTTAACATTAACATCCAGCCCATTTTCAACCTGCGCAGCCCGCTGCAAGCTGTGCGTTCCTCGCCTCTGGTTCGAAAATAGCTAAATTCAGTAGCCACGCCCAGTGCGCCATACACTACGCCATTGACTATGATGGATCGCCGCACGTCATGCGCTTGCTGGATAGAGCACTTAAAGTGATCCATCCATATCTACTGCATATCTGGCAGCAGAGTGATAGTTTGAGGCTCATTTGATACATCAGACCCTTGATGACTTAGCCATTTATCCAACCAGCTTCATCTAGTCCCACCTCCCAATTGCCATAGAGATCCATTCAAATGCAGACGTTATGGTGTAGCTTGTAAGAGTACCTCAAAATAAGATATCAAGAGTCATTTGATATTCTTTTATACCCAGTTATGTCATCATCACCTGTTTACCTGTGAAATGTTCCAAACAGGTGTTTTTTTAACTTCCCAGTCTTTTTTTGCCCCTGTCCCAACTTTTTTGGAATGTGTTGCAGGCATCAAATTTGGAATTAGCGTATATGTACAACAATCAATAAAGTTGATAAGGTGAAACATTAAATATCTTTTCAATGAAATATATGTAAAAGAGAATTTACAAATCACTGCTTTCTGCTTTTATGTGCATTTTACATATTGTCCCAACTTTCTTGGAATTGGGGTTTGTAAATGTACTGTAATTAAATATTATTTCAAGTTCTGTTTTGGTGCTTCAGATATTTTATCCACAAGGAAATATGCCTGGCTTTTTAATAGAGCTGGGTAAACATTATTTACACTGTGTGTGGTCCTGACTCAGTAGCTTGATCCTTAGTATGTGTATGCAGAACTTGGCAAACAGAGAATCAAACAGAGAATGGAACTCTTCCTTGTTGTCTGTCAGTACATTGTCATGTATATGTTATATGTGATCAAAGCTGGGCTTTCCTGCTTCTCTCATTCTGTTCTCAATCAATTCAAATGTGCACACCATGATCTAGATTTAGGTTTCAATATGCTACATTTTCAAAATGAATACAAACAAACAGTAATCTCAAGCAGTCTGTTTTATTCAGATTAACCTCTGAAGCAAAGCTTGAGTAAAGCTTTTAATGAGATGATGATGTTCATTAGCATTATATTTTGGAGGGTTATACTCTAGCTTTTCTTTGGGGATATTGGAAGTTTTCTAGTTATTAGTATGTTTTATTCATCACAAAAGAAACTTAATACTTAATACAGGAATCAATAACTGAAATATATAGACATCTGTAGGTGGAGCCAGGTAGAGAGTGAACAAAATAGTATAGGTTTATACCTTAATATTAACAGGAAACATTAACTGAAAAATATAGACACCTGTAAGTGGGTTAGTTAGAGAGTGTGCCCAAAATGGCATGGTTTATACCTTAGGAGACTGATTTCTATGTTAAAAATAGGTTCTCATCCTGACGTTTTGTTAGGAATTTATGGATAAATGTAGCATATGTTATCCAGTACAAGCGCAAAGCAAATAATTAATATAATGTGGGGCCTATAAAAGAAAGAAAATATCAGTTTTTAAAATTCAGAATTTAAAACTGGCAATAAACCAAGTAAAACTTCAAGTACCTTACATATACCTCTCCCCTCTCTGCTTTCTTTTTGACGGGAAGTTTAAAGATGGATCCCCCAACATGTTATGACAAGCAAAGACAAGGAAGACAGGAAGAAAAAAAAACTGTTTAGGAAACACAGCTGGCTGCAAAGCAATTACACTGACATTTCCTAACAAGGCTGAGAAGTAACATTGGCACCAGAAATACTGTTATACCTGTCAATTTTACTGTGAGCAAAACCACATAAAAATTTTGTTTATGGATATCCAGCAGTCACTGCAAAGATTCAAGATTTTTGGTTATATCATGATGACAAGCTAGGGAGTGAATTATGACCTACAATTGAATTCTGTGAAAAATAAACCATACAGGCTTATCATACTATCCATCCATTATCTAACCCGCTTAACACTAGTGTGAAGGTTTGAGTTAGGGAGAACCAGACGCGACAGGACAAGTGATCAAACATGCCGCCCACAAAAGTGAGGACCACTAAAAGGGGATGAGGAATCAGCGATCGGATTAGCATGAAACAAAAAGGAAATGGTGGGAATAAAAACCTCCCGGCGTAAAGCCAAATAAGAACTAAAAGAGGGCGAGACTCGAAGACACGAGTATGACAGCTGATATCTCCCCAGACTCAAATAAAATAGAGCCAGCGGACGGGAGAGAGCGAAACAGAAACAGACATTTCCGGCTGTCAGGATCCTGTACCTTGTCTGTCTGTTTATTCTGTGTATTTATGTTTCCTGATTTATTTTGCTTATTTCCCTGATCTTTGTTTTAATGTGCTTATTATTTCCCCGCATTACCCTCGCGATTGTCTGTTTATTTTCTCCCGTTTATTCTCTGTGTTTATTATTTTCCTGACTTTGTGTATAGTGTTTAGTATTTTACCATCACTCTAGTTTCCTTGTCAGTCCGCGTTCCATGTTTCTCGAGATTCCACTCCCTGTCTTTGTCATTGCACTATTCGGGTGATTTTGGGTACATTCGGGTTTCCTCTGTATTTCGTATCTCGTTTTCTTACTTCTGGCTTTCTTAATATTTGGATATAATACTAATGTACTAATTGTACTAACTGTTAGATTAGATTTAATACTAACCTGCTAACAAACTAACATGTATATAATACTAACCAGCTAACCTACTAACATTAGGGTTCTAGAGTTCGCTACTAACATTATTAATTATTAATTCATCTTGAGTTTCTACCTGCAGCTGTCATTTCCCTCCGCGTTATCCTGTCCCTGTATCTATCTGTGATTTCGCATTCTCTGCACGTGTGTCCACTTCCACGTTCCTCCCCTCCGAGCTGTGCACGTGTCTACCTGCTAACCCCAGGCCGTTTGTTATCATTGTGTCTTTGTGCATTCCAGTCCGTGTCTTACTTCCCCCCCATTACTGTATTATTGGTCTTTGTTAACCCTCATTGTGCTCACCTGTGAGTAATTTCCCCTCCCCGCCTCTGCACACCTGATTCCCATTATGTCTCCCTCAGTGTATATAACCCTGTTATTTCAGTCTTTCTTCGCAAGTTCGTCACCATTGCTTTGCTTCTGTGTTCTATACGATTTTTCTGAGTACCTTCCCAAGTTGTCTGTTTATTTTCTGAGTGTCTGTTTCCTAGTTTTAGTTATCCCAAGTCCTTCTCCTGTCTTTATTTTATTTTTGTATTCTGTCTTCGTTTTGTTTTCTTTTTGTTTCTCTTTTTGTTTTGACTTCTGCCTGTGTTCTTGCGACCCTGATTTTGGACTCTGATTTTGTACTTCTGCTGTGCCTTCCGAATTCCGACCGCAGCCTGTTCTGTGACTACTCTTTGGACTCTGTTTTGTACCATTGCCCTGTCTTCCCGGTTTATGACCCTGCCTGATTTGTACTACGGATTGCTGCCTTGTCCCTATATTAAACTTCGGCTTTTCTACTTTTCGTCTGCTATTGGGTCCTGTTTCCCACCTACCCTAACACCGGCACATAATACAAACGGCCGAAACAAGGAGGTGAAAAAGAAAACAGAAAGATATAGAACCTCTCGCTCTCATGACAAAGAGAGTATACAAACAGAGAGGAAAGGAATAGAAAGAAATAAGGTGACTGAGAAAGAGCAGCACCGAGGAAGGAATAGTGCAAAAGAGATAAACAAAATCCTATTAACGGAGCTCTAACTGTTAAGGGCTGGAGGGGGGAAGGACCCAAACGCAGGCAGGAGTACAAAAAACCGAAGTTTAATGAAGGGCAAGGCAGCAATCCATAGAACAAACAGGCAGGGTAGAAAACCGGGGAGACAGGCAATGGTACAAAAACACAGTCCAAGGAGTGGTCACAGAACAGGCAGGGGTCAGAACCGGGAAGGCACAGCAAAGGCACAAAAATCTGGGTCGCGAGAACACAGGCAGGGGTCGGAACCAGGGAGGCAAAAGAGGAACAAAAACAAAACAAAACGAAGACAAAAAAACAGAAATAAAACAACCACAGGTAAAGGACGAGGGATTATAAAAACTCGGAAATGGATACTAGGGCAGGTATTCGGGAAACTAGAAAGACACACAGTAGCAAATCAATGGTGAGGAACTCGCAAAGACAGACTGAAATAACAGGGTTTAAATACACAGGGAAGTAATGACACAAAAAGGAATCAAGTGTGGGTGGGAGGAGTAAGGAGCTAGACACAGGTGAACACAATAGGAAACAATAATACAATAACGAGGGGGAACAGAAGACACGGACTGGAATGCACGCAAACACATAGATAACACACGGCCTGGGATTAGCAGGTAGACAAGTGCACAGCTCAGAGGGGAGGACGCAAAAGTGGACACACGTGCAGAGAATGCGAAATCAGATAGATAGGATAGGATAACGAGGAGGGAAATGACAGCTGCAGGTAGAAACTCAAGATGAATTAGTAATTAGTAGTGTTAGTAGCGAACTCTAAAACCCTAATGTTAGTAGGTTAGCTGGTTAGTATTATATACACGTTAGTTTGTTAGCAGGTTAGTATTTTTTTTTTGATTGATTTATTGATGTCTTTATTTTGAACATGTAAAATTCAACAAAAACTATAAGTTGAAAACATATCAAACATATTTTGAAAAAAAAAAGAGCTAATTAATGCAATTTGCCACAATTTACATGCGCGAAAAGGAGTAGGAAGAAGTATAGACTTATTTAATCCTACCCCTTAATTCAATGGATTGTTATCAATAACTCCATTTATCCAAGTATAGAGCCTGACATACTTGTCACACCCATAACAAAATACTTACAGTTCCCATCATATTTTACACCCTACATACATAGACCCTTACTATCTTATAAAAAAGATGTATCAATATATAAACATATCGTTATATATACATATACGTACATACATACACACACATGTACATACACATACATACACCTACACCCACCTACATGTACACATACACATATACACATCTACACCTAGCAATATTCCTATAAATCCATGTCAACACCTGGTGATCAAAGCCCTTCTTCATCCCTATACTTTGTGAGGATCATATCTTTATATATTTTTTTAAACTGGATAATGTTTGGACATTGCTTTAATTTAACATGCAGACTGTTCCAGTTTCACTCCACAAATCGAGACACAAAAGTTTTTCATAGTAGTACGGACACTTAGATATTTTAGATTTAATTTCTCCCTCAAATTATAGCCCCCCTCTCTTTCATAGAACATTTTCTGAATATTTCCTGGTAGCAGACTATACCTAGCTTTATACATTAATTGAGCGGTTTGAAATTCCACCAGATCGAAGAATTTTAGCATTTTTGACTTTAAAAATAATATATTAGTGTGTTCACGGACTTTGACATTATGCACTATTCTTATGGCCCTTTTTTTAAGTATAACTAGTGGTTGTAGAGTACTTTTATATGTGTTTCCCCAAATCTCCGAACAGTAATTTAAGTATGGTAATATCAGTGAGCAGTATAAAATGTGGAGTGATTTATGATCCAGTGCATGTTTTGCTTTAGCCAGGACAGAAATGCTTCTTGACAGTTTGGACTGTACATGTCTTAAGTGAGGTTTCCAGCAAATTCTGTCATCAATTATCACACCTAGGAATTTATTTTCAAAAACTCTTTCAATAATTATACCATCAATCTGTACCTGTATTTGAATGTTAGTTTTATATTTTCCAAATAACATGATTTTTGTATTGCTAAAATTTAATGATAATTTATTTTTGTCAAACCATTTTTTAATTTTTATGAATTCTGAAGTAATCAAGTCCAAACGTTGCTGTAAATTCTCACCGGAACCAAAAATATTTGTATCATCTGCAAATAAGACTAATTTTAATATTTCTGACACTTTACATATATCATTGATGTACATTATGAATAGTTTAGGCCCCAACACTGACCCCTGGGGGACGCCACAAGAAATGTCCAAACATTCAGATTTATATTCTCCCATCTTCACAAATTGTTGCCTGTTTTTTAGATAGCTTCTTATCCAATTCAACACCACCCCCCTGATCCCATACCGTTAAAGTTTATTGATTAATATGTCATGATTTATTGTGTCAAATGCTTTCTTCAGATCAATAAATATCCCAATTGCATACTTTTTCTGGTCAATGGAATTTGTGATTTCTTCTATTAATTCAGTTACTGCCATAGATGTTGACTGGTTTGTTTTGAATCCATATTGACTTTCTGTGATTAATTTGTGTTTATCTATGAAATTTTGTAATCGGCAATTGAATATTTTTTCTAAAGTTTTGGTGAATTGTAGAAGAAGAGAAACAGGCCTGTAATTTGTGAAATGGTGTTTGTCTCCAGTTTTGTACAGTGGTATGACTTTTGCTATTTTCATTTTGTTTGGAAATTGACCGGTTTGGAATGATAAGTTAAAGATGTGTGTAAGTGGCTTTGAGATCCCATATATTACCTTTTTAACTATTTTCATATTTATGTCATGGAAATCAGTGGACTTTTTGTTTTTACATTTATTAACGACCTCTATAATTTCTTTTTCATCTACTGCTTTCAGAAACATAGAACTAGGATTTCGTTCAATAAAATGATAATTTATGTATTACATCAGTATTCACATTAGGGATTTTTTCAGCTAGATTTGGTCCAACATTTACAAAATAATTATTAAAGCTATTAACTACATCGTCCATATTATTCACATTCTTATCATTATCAATAAAATATTGAGGGTAATTAACCTGTCTAGTGCCATTTCTAATAATACTGTTTAATATATTCCATATGGTTTTAAAGAGATACCGCAGAGGCTTTTCTAAGGCCTTTTTTACCGCTTCAATTTGAACTGGAACTTGTGAGTGGGTGTGGTCATATGACGACGGTGCCACGTAGTCATATTATGAATATTCATACGTCAAGGAGTGAAAGGGTGTGTCTTGGTGAACTGACTCAGCCACTGAACTCAGCCCCCTTCCTGCTCTCTCCTCACAACTACGTCTTTGCGATCGAGGAGAGGACCGGGGATGTAACCGAATGGTAGAGCTAACGTTACCTAGCTAAGTTAGCTTGTTTGTCTGCCTAAAGCAGGGGTGTCCAATCTTATCCGGAAAGGGCCGGTGTGGGTGCAGGTTTTTATTTTAGCCCAGCACTACAACACCTGATTCAACTAATTAACTAATCATGCTCTTCAATCAAGACCTTGATAAGTAGAATCAGGTGTCATAGTGCTGGGCTAGAACAAAAGCCTGCACCCACACTGGCCCTTTTCGGGTAAGATTGGACACCCCTGGCCTAAAGTAACGTTACTATTAAATACATTCAAATACACAGCAAAACCCAGTCACACAGTAACGTTAGTATATTGTACATAGCTGGTTGTAGCGCCCAGCTCCACTTGGTCCGGAGAGAATTGTTATCATTTATTAGCTAACATTATTCATAAATGATAGCGATAACTAGCTATCTAGCTAAGTTACCAGTTCTCTGGACCAAACGGGGCTAAACTCACACACAATAGACTGCTTTGCATTACCGCGAAAATCACATTGAATCTGACATTTCAAATTCTCATTTGGGCACTTTTGAATGTGGGATTAGATGCCGATACATAACCGATTGTGTCAAAGCGACCGCAGTCTGTCAGATCGTAATTAATGTGATTTTTTACGTCATTTTTGATGCAGCTAGCAGGGCATTAGAATGTGTACGCACGGGCTAGTTAACTCACTATTGTACAGGGTAGGTTATCAACAGATTCACATTATATTATCATGTGTTGTCATTTTAGATAAGTGGTAAATGCACCGCTGGAACACCGCTGGAACGCTGTATTGACCAATCTTCATCCCGGAACTATCCGTTTTATAAATGTTATATCGACTGGTCTCACTAGCCAAACGGCCGAGCGCTCCATTTTCTTAACTCGCCGGTCCTCATAATCACTTGCCCAGGCAAGTGAGCGAGGTTAATTTCATGCCTTGCTTGAGTTTCACTGAAACCGCACATGTCACGGTCCCCCCATTCCTGGCTCCGATCTCACATTCACGAGTCACTCTGCACAGAATTAGCAGCCATGGCAGCACAAAAAGCTAGTAAAAATCTTGGCTTTTTTCCCGTCTCCTCACCCTTACCATTAGCTCCACTGCACATCAACTTTAAAATTAACGCAGAAGCTGTGACTTTGATGACTTCCTTTTTGTTGTTGTTTATTTCTGCAGGCTGTGTAACAGGCGCTATGTCTTTTGTTTTTGTTAATTTGCACGGGTCATTTGAGGAGAGCAATCGGTTCACACTGGAATCAGATATGGGCCACATTAAAAAATTAATGGATCTGAGCAATAAATCGGAATTGAGCACTAATGCCTGCAGTGTGAACGTAGCCTTAGTAGCTTGATATAAGTCGTAATATTAACGTTAGCAGTAATACAAAGCAATTCGCATTTGAACTTGAACTAACTAGTTAGCAGTACAAGAGTCTCAGTCTCAAAGAGGAAAAAAAAACCCGTTGGTCTCTGATTTTATACCACGTGCCCAGCCGAGACTACCCCTAGGACCACCTCAACTCCACCCATTTTTATGTTAAGGATCTCGTGACGTCACGAATCCCCGGAAACCAGCGTATTGGTACGCCTACACAAAGACTCATATAAAACTATTTTGACTAAACATGAGATTTTCGGACATAGACAGTTGTGTATGATTATAATCTAACCCAAAACATCGGTTTTCAACGGGAAAAGTCGGTTTTTGACTGCAGTATCACTTTAATATTATTTTTATTATTTTCTAAGGTTTTACAGTAATATTCTTTTTTACATATTCTCATAATATTAATTAGCTTATTTTTATATTTCTTATATATTTTTTTCTGCCTCTTTAGTTCTATGTTTTATAAATTCTCTATAAAGTGTATTTTTCTTTTTGCAGGCATTTTGTAATCCCTTTGAGATCCACAGACTATCTATATATTTTCGTTTACTGCAACCTTGTTTAATTGGACAATATTTATCATATAAAATTTTGAATATTTTTACAAATTCATCATATGCTTTATCAGTATCCTTTTCTTTATAAACAATCTCCCAATTTTGTGCTATCAAATCGTTTTTTTAATGCCTCCATAGACTCTTCTGTCCTCACCTATCTGTATGTTAGATTATTGTTCTGTTTGTTTTTTGTGTATTTGCTGTCATAGACTGTAAAAACTGGTAGATGGTCACTAATATCATTTATTAATAATCCGCTCACTGTAGTGTTATCTATGTCATTTGTAAATATGTTGTCAATTAATAATGTTGCACAATGTGAGGTAATCCTGCTGGGCCTGGTGATTTTAGGATAAAGATTGAGACTATACAGTGCATTAATAAATTCTTCTGTCATTTTGTGCTTGTTTGGATTCAGTAAATCAATGTTAAAGTCACCACAGATGAACATGACTTTTTGGTAAATTTTTGTAATTTTTTCCTCCATCCAGTCCTTAAATGTGTCTATATTAGACCCTGGCACTCTATATATTCAACTCACAATAACATTTTTCTTTTTTTCAAGACAAATTTCTATTGTAACACATTGTAATAAGTTATCCACCACTGTTGACATTTCCTTAACCACCGTATAGTTAAGGTTCTTGTCCACATACAAAGCCACACCACCCCCATTCTTATTTTCTCTGTTAATACAGGTTAGTTCATATCCTTCAATTTCAAAATCCATGCCCCTTTCACTATTGATCCATGTTTCTGATATTGCAATTAAATTGAAGGGCTGTTTGAATTGATTTAGGTAATGCTTAATGTTATGGAAATTGGCATACATGCTTCTGCTGTTAAAGTGAATTATTGATATTTTGTTTTCATTCTTGATGGTGATGCTGTTAAACTGGTGGTCAGTGTAATAGTAGCAGTTGTTGTCAATATTGAGAAAAAAATTGTTTTCGGGATCAATGTCATTTTCTATGTCCTGTGAATGATGTTCAGTGTATTGAAATGTATTTATCTCCAAATCATCATACTCAGCAATTCTTTGTAATAAGGTATTAACTCCGGAATTTGTGTGAGTTAGGTGTGTAGTCATCAGGGAGTTTGTGAAGCAATATACCTGTTGATTTAATATCTCTAAAGCATCCAGTGGCGATTAAATGTCTCTCGGCTATTTCGGCGTGCTGATGCGGGGGTGAACAATCAGCTTGTCGTGTCGCAGGTAGGCAATGTCCCCCCTCTCTCTCGCAGCTCTCAGGTCAGGCATCAGTTCCTTCCTTTTTCTTCTTACCGCATCCGTGAAGTCCTCATTTATGTAGATTTTAGATCCTTTCAGAGACTTGGTGCATTGTAGAATGGCCGATCTATCCTTGTGTCTCAGGAGTTTCACCACGATGGGCCTCGGTCGGTCTCCCCCAGGTTTCCCTGTGCGGTGGGCCCTCTCCACCTCGATCTCCCGCTGCAGCTGCAACTTTTCCGCCACAATCTTCTTCACCTTCTCTTCCGTCTCGGCCCACGTCTCTCCCGGTGACTCCATAATCCCGTCAAAAACCAGATTGTTTCTCCTGGATTGTCCTTCCAGATACTCCAATTTGTCAGTGACAGCCAGCATACTGTTGCATATTTTAAATAAACTCCTCAAAAAAAGTTTGGAAACGTTATTTCGGTCGATTATTCCTCTCCTTTAATAATACCAATTGGTATTGTATTTTATATCGCTGGAAAGCCTGATTAGTCACCTTTACAACGAGGTACAACTTGTAAGGATCATGCATTCGTGGAATGAGCAACACAGCTAACCGTGTGGGTAGCGGCCCAAAAAAATGTGCCAAAATCCCCTGCAATATTCTTCTGTTGGTATTCACTCTCGTTTTGAGTTGCTTGGTGGATTGGATGATTGCACTCTCCCACAGTAATAAGGAAAAAACAACACATATTGGCCATTTTTACACTTTATTAATTTTACACTGTCAGGGACCTCAGTAGCGTGTGGAAGATCCATACGCAGTCACAACAGCTTGGCACCTCCTCCTCATGCTGGTCACCAGCCTGGTCACACACTGCTGTGGGATGGCATCCCATTCCTCAACCAGGATTTGCCGCAAGTCAGCCAACATGGTTGCGTTGGTCACTCTGGCACGTACAGCACGCCCAAGCTGATCCCACAGGTGTTCAATTGGGTTGAGGTCTGGACTCACGGCAGGCCATTCCATCCTCTCCACTCCCAAATTCTGGAGGTACTCTGTGATGATCCTGGCTCTGTGGGGACGAGCGTTGTCATCCTGGAGGATGGAGTTAGGTCCCAGATTCCCCACCTGTGACTGGCATACACCTGCCAGCACTTGAAGCTCAAGAGTGAATACCAACAGAAGAATATTGCAGGGGATTTTGGCACATTTTTTTGGGCCGCTACCCACACGGTTAGCTGTGTTGCTCATTCCACGAATGCATGATCCTTACAAGTTGTAGCTCGTTGTAAAGGTGACTAATCAGGCTTTCCAACGATATAAAATACAATACCAATTGGTATTATTAAAGGGGAGGAATAATCGACCAAAATAACGTTTCCAAACTTTTTTTGAGGAGTTTATATCGGACTGCATTGAATTGCAGCATTCAGCATGTTTAGCGTTGTCAGGTTTTATTTCGTCCACATCTTTTTGCGTAAACTGTAGGCTCGTTTTAATCTCCTGTATCTCCCTTGTTATTGCCTCCATTTTGGTGTTTGTCGAGTCCATGAGAAGTTTAACAAAGCCTTTAAAAATTTCCTGCTGCTGCTGTAACAGTGCGGAGAACATCTTCTTTTGTTGATGCAGTAGTTCTGATACCTGCGTAAGTGAAACGTACTCATCATATGGTTTCACCTCAAGTTTTTTCGGTGGCATTTGATGATACTCCATGTAAAGTTTGTCAAAAAAACTAATCTAACAGTTAGTATGATTAGCACATTAGTATTATATACAAATATTAATAAAGCCAGAAGGAAGAAAACGAGATACGAAATACAGAGGAAACTCGAATGTTCCCAAAATCACCTGAATAGTGCAATGACAAAGACAGGGAGTGGAATCTCAGGAAACATGGAACGCTGACTGACAATCGCGAGGGTAATGCGGGAAAATAGGAAAAGAAATCAGGAAAAATAATTACAGACTAAACAGACAGATTACAGGATCCTGACACTAACGCAACTAAAAGTCCCACGTGAAATTAAAGCACTTGCTTTAAAATAAAGTGATCGCTTTCTTCCTATAGGCGACCTGACAACAAAGCCCAGGAAGAGTGAGGCTTAAATATCCAGGGCAATCACCTGAAACAGGTG
The DNA here is from genome assembly GCA_029718625.1 of Synaphobranchus kaupii. Lineage (NCBI taxonomy): Eukaryota > Metazoa > Chordata > Actinopteri > Anguilliformes > Synaphobranchidae > Synaphobranchus > Synaphobranchus kaupii. Next base: position 76,772,396 of record CM056379.1, on the reverse strand, counting down.
AGCAAATAGATAACCGGACCACAGATAAAACACGGAAGGGAACCGTCCAGGAGCCGCGAGAGTCTTTAAGCGGAGAAAGGGGCAGTGACCGGAATAACCGTGACAACTGGAACCGCCAAGTGCCACGCCAATTGGCGTTTAGATTTTTAATTTAGAATTATTTAATCCGTGTTTATGGCATGTTTCTGTCCTGCCCTGACTTTTCCTAAATAGTTATACTGCAAATACCTGCGTTGTAGAGGTCTGCGTGGGTCCGATTTAATCATTCTGAACCCACCCGCTCCCGTTGCTTTTCATGCCGCACCTGCCCTCTCCGCATACATATATTCTCGCCGCGACCCACACACGCAAGACCTTGTCCGAAACCCACCCGCAAACCTGCCACATCCCCTTAAAATCCTATTGCCTGACACTTATAGAATATATTGACAATGTACACTTGTATGACAATGACAATGTATGGATAACGTAATGCAATAACCAAGTCGTTTATTTGTAGACTACATAAACCGTGCGTAAAAACTATGGCTTGCATAGCGCAACGGGGAAAAAAAAGAATGTTTTTCATAGCAATAACATTATGATAACAATTCTCAAATAAACAAATCCTTTTATGGACTGGCCCTGTTATCTTTAACCCCTTTCCACAGATGCCTAGTGACCAGGATGCCGTCGCCAAGATTTTGCTCAACTGAGACATTCGTTGCTTCTGCAGCCAAACTATTAATGGAAACCTCAAACTCCGTGTTTTATCAACTCTGCAGAATACGGAGTTTCTAAGTGTCACTATTTTCCCATAGCAAGTCCATTTAACTCTGTGGGCTTTGGCCCCCTAGTGGTGGGACGTATCCGTCCCAATTTTTTATAGTGTTCATATTTCTCTGAAATTCTAAATTAAAACGTGAATAAAACACGGAACTTTCGAGGCAAGATTGTTAAAAACAGTCACAGCCTGCGAACACGTTCGTTTATATGCTTATCAGCTCTCAGGTTACACTGCAGGGCCATAAAGCAGCAGGGTGCTAATAGCCCAACCCACTGTTTACAGCCTTCACCTCACCGCAGTCACAGGCAATAAAATGCATATCACAAAAACTCTTGGTACAGTTTCTACATGTTAAAAAATCAAGATCTGATTTAGGAACAATTGTATGTTACTAAAAAGTTGTATAAATGAACAATGTTTTTCCCCGTGCTCACTTCACTATGCATACACCCGATGTACTTCCGGTTTTGTATAAATATATTTTATTTTCTATAAAATCTCTTGATAAACATGTTTCATCAACCAAATTTGCTACCTGGTTATGCAGTTATAACTGTTTTCTGAAGAATCCTGAACGTTTTTTCGTAATCCATTTATCCATTGTCCAGCAAAATCTCCATTTCCACAGTGTGTACCCATCGCATTTGCGTTTGTACTACGTTACTACCGTTGCGTAAAAACATTACTAGACTGCTTCAGGGATGATCTAACGTAAACCACGTATATTATCTTCTACGGGGTTTCCTGCCCTTTAAAACGAAGTAAAATATGTCATATTGGAGCGACTGGGAACGGCGCTGTATAACGACAGCCCATAGGGTAATCGTGGTTGCGCTTTCGGCCACGTGACACTGTGGCCATTTTTACTGAATTTATCCTGCAAGGGATGGACTGGATTGCTGTACAAGTACATTTTTAGCCTATCCAGATGATATTTAGCCATGTGTAGCGCTTTTGTGAGCTGTATGCACATCATAGGCTAGCTTTTCTCTTTACGCGTACGTGGTTTGCTGTATGGTGTAATTGCGCTGGTCTTATGTCTTTGCTGCTTCAACGATTATGATTATTTTATACATTTATTCGCTTATTTCACGGTTGCTCAGGTTTTGGAGGTGCTGCACCACAGTGATTTCGGAGGTGAAGAAGTCAATCCTCAGGCATAGCAATGACTCTGGCATGGACCCGTGCCTGGACATGTAAGTGTTTTTAAAAATATATAATACAAATTAGTAATATTGTTATTATCATCATCATCATCATCATCAACAGTATGGAGCGCTATTATCTAGAGCAGTGGTTCCCAACCTTTTTCTTGAGGGACCCATATTTTTACCATTGTAGACTTTGGCGCCCCCCCCCCCCCCTACACACACACACACACACACACACACAAAATCAATTGCAAAAAATAAAGGAACCTCTCATTATGTTTATTATATTTCAACATATTCACTGCTAAAAATGAAAATAAACAATAGCAGTTTCATTCAAATGAAGTGGTGAACAGAGAACAGATTATTTTCTTATTTCCTTTATACTTTTAGGAACACAGACAGCTTGGCTTTTAATGAGAGCTCTGAGACTGTATTTCCTGAGCCATTTTTGGGATGTCTGGTGTGACTTTGGTAACAGCCAAACGAAAGTCACTGTGCACATCAAGCCTGTTGCGTGCCTTTGTTTTGATGGTGACCAAAGCACTGAAAGCAGTCTCTGACAGGTATGTTGTGGCAAATGGCAAAATGAATCTGGTGGTTGCGTGATGCGCAAGTCTCGGAGCTACTCCTGGTCCTTTCACAAGCCAAAACCGCTTATATCCATGTTCATCATAGAACCGCTTCAAGAGAGAATTGGACTTTATGTCCATGAGCTCATCCTCAGCCTGGAGGTACTCCACATCTTCTTCTTTTGCGAGGAACGGGTCCATCACCCATGCGTCTTTTGCGACATGTTCATTAACATCCGAGAAACGCGAGTGCATCTCCTCCTGAAGCTGCTCCATGTGGCGGATGAACTGTCTGGCCAAAGCATCCGGTACCTTCCCTCCGGACTGTTCCATTAACAAGGGAAACTTTTGCAGGTCTCCCTTTGCCAGTTTATTTTTCCTATATTCCACTTTACGCACAAACGCATCCACTGTCTCTTTGCACTCCATTAAGTTGGCATCAGCGCCCTGCATGCGTCTGTTTGCCTCGTTGTACAGGCTGAATATGTCCGCCAGATATGAAGTCTTAATGAGAAACTCATCTGTCATTTCGTCGTATAGTTTCTGGTTATGCACGGTTAGGAATTCTCTTATCTGATTTTTAAGCTCCATGAAACGCACCAACACTTTGCCTCGGGAAAGCCAACGCACTTCAGTATGAAGGAGGAGTGTCTGGTGCGCCTCATCCTCACACAGCTGCGCAAAGATCCGTTTGTTGAGTGGGCGAGCTTTAATAAAGTTTATTATTTTTACCACATTCTTTAAGGTTAAGTTCAGGTCTTCACAGAGGTGTTTGCTTGCCAGTGCGTGTCTGTGTATCATGCAATGAAACACTAAGCAGTGTGGTGCCTTCTCCTTCAAACGGCTGTTGAAGCCCTTATTTTTCCCCATCATTGCGGCGGCTCCATCTGTGCAGCATGCAACTATATTATTATAGGGAATATTGTGCTTTGTGAAGTACGTGTCAACAACCCTGAAAATATCTTCTCCTCTTGTGGTGGCTGTGAGATTTACAGACGTAAGAATGTCTTGTTTAAGCTCACCTTCCTCAATGTACTGTACATATACAATGAGTATTGCCTCCTCTGCCACAGTGGTAGTTTCATCCAGCTGGATGGAAAACGGACCGGTCTTGATTTTTTCAATGAGTGTGTTCTCAACGTTTCCTGCCATTCTGTCAATTCTGTCTTTTACTGTGTTGTTGGGACAGTGGTACAGTTTTAAATTTGTTAGCCACCTGCGGTCCACACAGTATTTCAGCCATTTTAACGCAAGCAGGTTTAATCAGCGTTTCGCCAATATTGTGTGGCTTTTTGGCCTGCGCAATAAGGAGAGAGCACTCCAAAGATGCAACCGTTGCCTGCCTCTGGTCGCTGCCAGCCCGGGCAAAACTGTCCTTAATGTTTTGGGGCCTGTTTGTGACAATGAGTTCCCTTTTTCTGAGGAAAAACTCCTTGGGTTTACCCACCGTCTCGGGGTGTTTAGTTGTCTGGTGTCGCTTGAGCTTGCAGGGTTTCAAGCTTTCATTTGCCAGTTTCTCACCGCAAAAGATGCATTCGGCTCTACTTTTGTCAATTGCTTCTATAAAGCCAAACTCAAGATAACTCTCTTGGTACCCCCCTCTTTTTCTTTTTGACAGGACCTGCCGTCGCTTCACTCTGACGCTTCGCCATCGCACCATCAGCTCTTTACTCTGCTTACCTCCGTGTATACTGCAGGAGGGATTTAGTTCACGTTACACACGCCTGTATCCTCGCGATACATATTTTTTAACTTTTCTATACTAATTATTATTATTTTTTTAAAATAAATGAATAAGCTTTTAATGTAACCTTTACATTTATTTGTTTTTGTCACATAAATGAATTAAATTCTGACACATAACACATTAAAATTATTACACCCCTTAAAATCAAGAGGGCTTCGCGACCCCCCATGGCTCTTTGGCGCCCCCCTATGGGGGTCGCGCCCCCCCCGGTTGGGAACCACTGATCTAGAGTATTTTTAGTTTGGTGATTCTCGCAGAAGTTCGCTAGTTAGTTTCTATGTTGTCACAGGCTGGAGAGGAGCTCATGGCCTGCTAAGGGGGTTTTTAATGTAGCGTTCATTCGCAGCTTTTTTTGTGTAGCAACCAACACAAGGGCTAGTTGTTGAATTCATGCATGAAACAACATCTATTCTCAGTACTTTATTTCACGGTTCAGTCAGGACATTACAGTATTATAATAATGTAATTTAGTTCATGCAAGCTGCAAACTAATTCATAAATCCTAGTTAGCTACGGTTGCTAATTATGTTGGAGCTAATATCAGACATACTGTGGATGTAAGATTTTTAATGTATATACTGTATATACATATATATGTGTGTGTGTATATTTTATATATATATTTTGCATATATATATATATATATATATATTTTTTTCACTTAATTGTAATACTTTTGAGATAATTAGTGTTCTCATTTTTTAGTGATTCTACTTAGTAATGTACTTGAATCTGTCTTTTTCAGGGAGGACAGTGAAGACACCCCTCCCCCACCTGACACCTCTGTCATAGGACAGGTTTGCCAAATAAAGTGATGTATAATTCATTACTTTTGCTGTAAAAAGTCATGTTGAAGGCTTGTTATAGATAACCCTGTTATTCTGCTGGCTTATAGGGCTCTGGTAAATCTAATTTTGAAGTACAGTGCCATTTTAAATCTAAAGCAGATGGTTGGATAACATTAGGGTAAGTAATCCTTTTTGAAGAGGTATTTGGGCACTTTTGGGCACGCTTTGGAAGAGAATACCCTCATACACAAATACAAAACATGTGTAGGTTAATTTTCTTCACATTTTGTATAACAAAAACTGTTTTAAAAGAAAAATAAATTGACATGCCTAAACAGAAAGATATGCACATGTTTTATATTTGGAGAGGTTTGGATAGCTTTTGGGACACCTGGGCCCTATTTTGGGAAAAATAGCAATGCAAAAGGAAAGCCTGTAGATATCTTTAGCAAATTGTATAGACAAGTGGAAAACATATTATTGCACTAGTATACGCAATTCTGGCTTGCTCCAGTACTTGGAAGTTGAGATATTCAGTGATAAACTATAAAAACACAAGGCGTTTAGAATTTTTTGTATTCTTATGTGTATTTTGTATAAACTGTATGTGACCACTTTGACATAAATGTATTCTGTTTCAAATTTCTTGAATGGTACAAGCCTCTTCTTTCATTCAAACATTCAACCATGGATGTGCAGTGAATAGTTTTTGAGATATTGGCACTTAATTGACACTAGTAAAAACTAGACGAAAATTGGGCCAAAGTAAATAGGGTTAACAAGCAACCCCCCACCCAGTCTATACCTACCCATGTATGACATAGTGGACAATAGCGTCTGTGTGTGAGTTCATAAATATATTTATTCATCATATGAAATTTGAATTCCATCATAGCAACAAGATAAACCCCACAATAGCCTGATCGTATGCCAAAAAAGCTGTGAAAAGCCCTGCTCGCTCAAAGGCAAAATAAACGTGAAATTATTGCATCATATTCTACTATAAATATCTGCTACTAAATATTAAATAAATATACAATCCTACCATTGGTTTTAAGCATAGAGATGTCCCTTTCAAAAGTCAGTGGTCATTTATTGTCTCGGACAATCTGTTTCAGAAATACACACCAGTTTTGCTGGTTGTTACACAACATTGAATGTCTGCACGCAACACCAATATACTGTACCTGCAGCTCTAAAGTATTTCATGTGATTCTGGTTTTATCTGTTTTATCCGATAGAGGACAGTATATCCTTTTCAACGATGTTTGTCAGTTTTTTGAGATGCTTTGACTAATAATTTGCAGGCCAGCGTAACAGAATTTTTAATCTAGTCAATGTACTATGACGCAAACAGCTACAGAAAACTAATTTGCTGAGTTTTTCTTTCGTGAAATGGAAAAAGTACTGCTTGTAATTTGTGGTTTTTCTCGTTGGCTATGCGGAGGGAAGTCCTTTACTCTCTCCTCATTAGGTTCAATTTGAGATGGGTTTTCGAGTTGAAGAATTCTCAAGATAAAGATGGAGGAAATAGCAGAGTCTTCTATTAAATTGAATCTTTTATTAAATGTTTAAACGTTGATTCAACGTGGGAAAACCTTAAAGGGTAAGTTCGCTATTTTGGACCTTGGACCCTATTTGCGGTCCGTCTTCCATGAACCTGACCCATGAAGTCAATTTTTTCGCTGATCGGTCCAGTATTGAGTTCGGTACAGATTTCCTGTAGGCTCTCACTGGGCTACAATAGAAGTCAATGGGGCAATTAGAAATGTTATGGAAAAACAACGATAAATGTGCTTTTATAGCTCAGTGTGTATTCTTACGGTCTCAGTATGCTCTCCTGTGAAATGTAGGCTATCGCAAACGCAAACCGAACGTTGAAACAACAGTTCCATTTGAAACAGAACTATTTCTCCGACAGCACTACCTCGCACTGACTTCGGATAACATTACCTGCGCAACTTCAGCCTCTCTCTCTTCTCTTGCTCTCTTATCATCCATCTCTTGTAGTTCCGTGTCCGTGTATTCTGGCTCAAATCTGTAGCGAGTAACGTCAGTCAAAATCGAATTCTTCGTCTTCGTAATCATTATAGTCATCCATCATCCAAGTTTTTTTGTGGAAATTGTAGCCTACGTTGCTGCAGGTAAACAAACGCAGACTGCTCAACTAGATAGTTTCGTAAACGGCCGGCACACCTTCCCGCTCCCCTACCCCCGACACATAGTACTCCGCGGGAGCAGCGAAAACAAGCAACAGAGAAATGCTTACTTCCAAGCCATGCCAAGCACGTAAAAATGTTCGGATTGAGATACATTTCACAGGAGAGCATACTGAGACCGGTAACAATACACCCTGAGCTTCCCGTCTCATTTATTGTACATGAAAGCACATTTATCGAACATTTCTAATTGCCCCGTTGACTTCTATTGTAGCCCAGTGAGAGCCTACAGGAAATCTGTAGCGAACTCAATACTGGACCGATCAGCGAAAAAATGGACTTCATGGGTCAGGTTCATGGAAGACGGACCGCAAATAGGGTCCAAGGTCCAAAATAGCGAACTTACCCTTTAAACCTACGCAGAGGATTCGGAATTCCCCGAACAAAAACAAACATTAGCTTATATAATATCATAACTCCTCCTTTACATTACTAATACACCAATAATATGTGGTAACACCCTTTCATAATATCTTATTTTATCCAATAACAAATTAGGCAAAAAATAAATATGTTATATGACCTGTTCTTACCCTATGCGCTTGGGGGCACTCTTGATCTATCAAATAAAATTGTTTGTGACCTTTCCTCCTGTGCCTTTTAATCAGACCATGAAATTTTCCTTAATTTCCCTTATTTTTTATTCTTCTCCCACCTGTTTGGTCAGCATGATCTATCTTATCCATTGTTATAAGTACAACTCCTGCTTAGTTATGGAACACAGGAGGAAAACATTCCTGTTTTGACTGGTGTGCTAGATGCCCTCGTCCTTGCTGACAGAGAACTATCCTGCATCCTCTCGCCAGCCCCCATCTCAGTACTTTACGATACAATCAATAACACAATCATTCGTTACCAATTGCGTGATTCCCGACAGCTGTGTCGGCTCCACAAACCACACAAGTTCACTCTCTCTCTTGCCGGCAGCACCTAAAACCACACCCCCCTACCACAGCCACTACAGATTCCTTCTCTTTTATTCCACTTTTTTGTCCATTATCTGTAGATCACAGGACTGTAATGGGGCGTGACGTGTGAGGTGGGAGGAGCCAAACGCAGCAAGGGGATTCTTTAAGCCCTAAGGCCACTAAGGTGGGAAACCCCGCAGTTAAGGGAGGAGACAAGACAAGAACACACGTACCAAAGCTACAAACCGGCTCACTGTCACACACTAATGAGTAGAAGCGCAAACGCCAAGTTTTCAGCAAGAAAACCAAATAAGGCCAATGGAACAGAGCACAAGGTTCCCATACTTCTAAGAGCAAAGTGACAGAAGAAAGAGCCAGAAACAACAAACACCCTGTCTCGGCAACGAGAACAGGCAAGTAGCATAAAAGGTACACATAAAACACACACAACCAACAAACACTGAAAACGAATACGAATTAGTATACCAAGAGGCGAAAGGAACTGGGATCTAAAGTTCCAAGGCTACTCTCGAAGGCTCGCAGTCAAACGCAAAAATATCCATAGCATCGTCCAAGCTCCATATAAGGAGGGACACACCCGGAGAACGAACAGAACTACAGTTCCGAACAAAATCGTCCCGCAGGTGAAAAGGACGAACAGGACAGCAGCACCGGACATCACCGGCTAAAAGACCAACACGAGTTTGATAGAGAATAAAAGCCGTGCCTCTTGATAAAGAGGAATGTAACGAGGCGAAGGAACAGAGATAACGTTCCATGGCTAGTTTCATAGGCTCGCAGTCAAATGCAGAAAACATAAAGGGGTAAACGCCCGATCTCGCAGGAGAGAGAAACATTTTACAGGCGAGCCGACGGAGCACCGTCGTCCCATAACTTTTTTATCAAACATGACTAACGCAAGCTTAATAGAAAACACACGCCCTAGCCTCTCAGTAATGGGAAATGTAACGAGGTGAAAAGAACAGAGTTAACGTTCTAAGACTATTTTCAGAAGCGCGCAATCCCGCACACACATGTCCACAACATCACCCAAGCTCCATATAAGGAGAGACTCACCCGGAGAACGAACAGAACTACAGTTCCGAACAAAATCGTCCCACAGGTAAAAAGGGGCGAACAGGACAGCTGTAACAAAAGACCAATGCAACCTTAATAGAAAATAGCACGCACTGCCTCTCAATAACGGGAAATGTAACGAGGCGGAGGAACAGAGATAACGTTCCATGGTTACTTTCATAAACGCACAAACACAAACATGTCCATAGCATCGTCCAAGCTCCATATAAGGAGGGACACACCCGGAGAACGAACAGAACTACAGTTCCGAACAAAATCGTCCTGCAGGAGAAAAGGACGAAACAGAACAGCTGTAACTAAAGACCAACGCAAACTTAATCGAAAATAACCGGCCTGCCTCTAAGAATAAATAAAACCCTAAAGTCAGTATGATACAAACGCCCTGTCTCTTAGTAAAAGGCAATAGATCTAGGCAAAACAACAAACATAGGACAGACCAGAAAGCGGAGACTGAAATGAGCACACAAAACAGGAATTGAACCTGAAAGCACAAAGCACAAAGGCCAGTGCTGCAAAACTCCAATAAAAGCACAACGGAGCAAAACGGTCTCCTTAAAAACCTAGATCTAATCATACGATTAAAACTTTAAAAGGGCAAAATAAACCGCACACAAACCAGCACAATTAATACCAGAAAATACACCACAGAACAAACAATCAAACAATCACAATGAACAATTAATATCGAAGCCCAGAACAAAAGGAACATGGGCTTAAATAGCTCACCGGCATTACATCCCAGCTGTGAACGCTGATTAACTTACTCTGTGAAAAGAAGGGACGGAGCCAAAACTCCACCAACAGAGGAGCGCCCACGTGTGGCGACCGAGGAAAACGACCGCAAGGGAAAAAGGGTCATAAACCATGACAAGGACCTTTCAGAACCCAGACAGTAGGGAGAGCCTCTGCAATACCCCGGGGACGTGGTGGCTTAGACATTGGTCATTCTCAGAGGGTGGTTCATGGAAGTGTTTTCCTGTTTTAAGCTCCGTTTTCACCTTTTACATACAAAAAGTGGGCAGGTTTATCATTCTGAACTGCACTGCTTTCACCAGGCTTATAGCAGAGAGTCATGAGCCAGGCATGCTAGGCTACATCACAGGTGACAGCTGTTATCTAATAGGATATGGTATGTCCTGCTAATGTCACTTGCTGCATCTGTATTGGCATAAAAGGGACTATGCCTATTTACGGTACTTGATATAAGGATCTCATGTCATTTCACTTCATATGTCATGATAATGTCACTTTCTGCATCAATGTTGACAACATACCATATGCCTATTTGTGATCAGTGACAGACACTTATGAATGTTTATGTAGTGCTTATGAATGTGTTATGTAGTGCTTGTGAAGACGTTATATAGCTGTTATGAAGGACCCTTCAAAGGAAATGTTACCAAAATGTTACACCCATCGTCGGTGCGTCTCTTTTTGCTGGGATGTAGCCTATTAGCCACTTCTTTTCCCAGTAAAGGAAACTTAAAACAAATTAGCTAATATTTCAGTACAGCCAATGTTTCAATAGCCTACAGATTTCTTTTACGTCACAAAAAGACTGGATCGCGATTATCTAAAGCTGGTGACTATCTTATGTTGTCATAAAAGTAAAGCTACAGCTAGTAACGAAAAGCATGTTCTCAGCATTTTGGCGAATCGGCGCTATCTCGTGGAGTGCAGAGAGTAGTAATGACGCGTCAAGATGAAGATGAAATAAAGTAGGCATCATATGAAACAAGGTCAAATGTAAACAGTAAAAATGTGGTTTAAGTAGTTTCATTATTTAATTGTACAAACGCAGAGTAACATTACTGAACACTTCATATAGTTCATATAGGCCTATTCATATAGGCCTATTCACATTGGAATATTGCTGTAGCCTACATGATTCCGCGACCCAATAGATATCTCCCGTGACCCAAGTTTGGGTTGCGACCCACAGTTTGTGCACCGATGCAGTATGCTATGTTAGATATGGTTATTTTTGCATTTTGAGTGCATTTCACACACTTGTGTAAACATTCATTGCTCAGTCGTGTTTTCTGGTTGATGTACTGACTGAGTTTTATGATCCAAACCATTTGATTTGTAGTTAAATATATCATTATTATATGATTTAGAGCAGTGCACAATTTAGGATATTTGGATAGATTTGGAGACACTAATGGACAAAACACTGCCTATATTTTGCATCATAGATCTTAATAATTCCATGTGGGTTGGCGGTAAACGCAACACAGACGTAACCCAAAAGAATCAACGTAGTATTCGTTAGCTATTAACGTAAAATGGTATTTCAGTGTGCTAGGTTGTCCAAATGTCGCAAAAAATGGACACTACAAAGTTTTCACCGATTTCCAACAGAGCAACAGAGAAAACAGCTGTGGCTTGTTGCAGTTCGCATGGATGTCAACACACCGAGTGAGACTGTGAGCAAGTTGCACATGTGTAGTGATCATTTCACTGAAGATGACTACATCAGAATAAAAAAGGGCACTTGGACAGAAGTTTTCTGAAGGAGACTGCTGTGCCATCACCTGTTCTTCTCCATAGCTTACACCGAAAACAACCGACAAGCAGGTAGGCTAACTAAAAAATAAAGTATAGCATGTGTGATCTATCTATTCAGCTTAGATAAGCTAGCTAGCAAATGTTAGTGGCCACAATTGGGAAGTCATGTGAAAATTAGAAAACATATCCTGCAAATTGGTAGCCAGTACGCTTGCATGTAGGCTATATGCTGTTATTCTGTCGTATAATGTTTGTGTTTAGCTGAATTGTTGTCTGCCAAATATGTAACTTTACGGCAAAACGGATTGTTTTGGCAACAGTGGAGAAGCCATGATATGCTGAGCACATAACCTACAGGCAGCGATTTTCAGCTCTACCAGTAATGTTACAGATCTACAGCTGGCGATTACTTTGATGGTTTATCAATATTTGGAACCGTCCAGAGCCTTGTATTGTATAACTGTCATTGTTTTTGGTTGTCTTCACTATTTGTGACTGTCGTTTATTGGTCTGTTGTGTTTGAGGCGCAAAACAACAAACTGATTCACAAAGTATTGCTCCGCCGCCGCACGTCAATGCATTGGCTCCTTCCACAGAGAACATGGGGCGATAGCACAATTTCACAAAGTAAAGGATTCAACGATAGTTTGACTTCAAAACAATGGTATAAACACTCAAATCCACCCCGATAGTCTGTTGTGGAATTTTCTTTTCTTTGGGTGCACCGCGGAGTGTGTTTAAGTGCGTTTGGTAGTGGACGCTAACTGATACCATTAGGTTACGCTAGCATTAGCAATAGCTGGATGTCCATACGAAGGATGGTATCAGCTGAAAATGGTCTCCATCAATTGACAAGATCACGGCTAAGTAGTAAATGAGATATTATGTCCAAAATTCTGAACTAACCCTTTAAATTATGAAAATAAACAAAGACAAAGTTCGTATTGTAAATGGTAAAATTGTCTTGTTTCACAGAACGGTTTTAGTTGTGCTTTCAGCAACAGCAGCAATAACAGGCTGCATCATGGATAACTCAAATGGCCTAATAATTCTACAATAAAACTCACATTGAACAAAATGATTTTTTTTGTTAACTTATCCTATCGAATAGTGAAAAATACAGCATCTTTTGCTAAAATGGATATTAGAATGAGTGCATGTTCTTTGAAAAAAATATTGGTCTTATTTTCCTTTGCTTAGCCTACTTACAATTATCAAAGAGCTGTCATAAAAAGAAAAATATGTAAGTAGGCTATGATTGACAGTCTGGTATATAATACCAGACCAATATTAGATGGATTCATTGATAGACAGTGTTTGCATCATAATCGCTTTGACAGAGAGACGAATTTGTAGCCTACTTGTGTGAGCACAGCTGCTCCAAAATTATTAGGAAGCGCAAAGTAACCCGCAGTGTAGATCTACCAGTGCTCCAGGTTAAAATCTCTCTCCTTCCTGGCCACATCCTTCCAGCATGTGACAGATGCACTCAAAAAATAAATCTTTGGACAGTGGTTGCAAGTAACGGGCTAAGTTGAAGACGTCGCATATAGGCTATTATGTTACTGTACATTACTTTATTAGGTAGGCTAAATCGTTATAAAATCTTTTTTTAAGTAAATCCAACGATTTATTTGTTTACTAAATTTTTTTCTCCAAAATCTCTCGTATTAATATGTTTAGGAAACCAAGTACTTACCAGTATTCTCAGCTACAGCTGTTTTCTGATTAACCCTGAAAAGTTTATCTTGTTACATTTCCCCAAAGTCCTGTACAGTCGACATTTCCACAGCAACCACCCGTCACACTTAGGGCTGAAATACATTGTTGTTGTTGTGTAAATACACACACGCTTTTGTACTTAAAAAAAAAACTTATTTAAATACATTAGGCGATGTATGTTATGGTTATTATATATACAGTTGTGTTCAAATAAATAGCAGTGCGTTAAAAAAAGTGAATAAAGTGCAAATATTTTTTAATAGCTTTTAGTTCCATATTTCAAATGTAGTGGAAACATTACACATTCAATTCCAAATCAAAGCATTAACAAATTTTATCAAGTCTGTGTTATTCTTTTACAGGAAGCAAAGAAAAGGAATATTAATCAGTTCAAAAAAATAGCAGTGTCAACATTTTTCTCTTCAAACTCAAACACTTACTGTATAAACTGAAGAAATTTTTCAAGATTTAACTTCACTTTAAATGACTGAACTAATATTTAGTTGCATAACCATTGTTTTTGATAACTGCTGCGCATCTGCGTTGCATCGAGTCAACCAACTTCTGGCACCTAGAAACAGGCATTTCAGCCCAGGATGAACAAACTACATTCCACAGTTCCTGTGAATTTTTGTATTTTGCTTCAGAAACTGCATTTTTTATGTCACCCCACAAGTTTTCAATGGGGTTGAGGTCGGGGGATTGAGCTGGCCACTCCATTACCTCAATCCTTTTTGTCTGGAACCAAGATGTTGCTCGCTTACTCGTGTGTTTGGGGTCGTTGTCTTGTTGAAACACCCATTTCAGGGGCATTTCCTCTTCGGCATACGGCAACATAATCTCTTCAAGTATTTTGATGTATTCAAACTGATCCATGATCCCTGGTATACGATAAATAGGCCCAACACCGTAGTATGAAAAACATCCCCATACCATGATTTTTGCGCCACCATGCTTCACTGTCTTCAGTGTACTGTGGCTTGAATTCAGTACCCGGGGGTCGTCTGACGTACTGTCGACGACCACTAGACCAGAAAAGAACAATTTTACTCTCATCAGTCCACAGAATGTTACGCCATTTCTCTTTGGGCCAATCGAAGTGTTCCTTAGCAAATTTTAACCGATTCTGCATATGCCGTTTTTTCAACAATGGTGCTTTACGGGGGCTTCTTGCTGATAGCTTAGCTTCGATCAAACGTCTTCTGACTGTAACAGCACTTACAGGTAATTTTAGATCATCTTTGATCTTTCTGGAGGTGATGATTGGCTGAATCTTTGCCATTCTGACTATTCTTCGATCCGTTTTAACAGTAGTTGCTCATTTTCTTCCGTGTGTTTCGGGTTTTTGTTGCCATTTTAAAGCATTTGAGATTTTAGCTGAGCATCCTATAATTTGCTGCACTTCTTTATACGTTTTCCCCTCTCCAATCAACTTTTTAATCAAATTACGTTGTTCCTCCGAAACAATGTTTGGAACGGCCCATTTTACTTAGCAATTCAGAAGGAAATATATTTTATAACAATGTGTGAAACATTTGCTTCCCTTCTTCCTTAATAAAGGACAATTAATGACACCTGTTTTTTCACAGAATGAATGAATTCTCTAATTAAACTCCACACTGCTATTATTTTGAACACGCCCCTTTCAATGAATGAGTCAATTACTCAGAACAAGCAGCATGCATGTCATGACAGTTGGGTCTGTTGTTTTTCTATTACACTACTACATCTACAAGTAAATTATTTGCCATGCAGAAATATCACTACTACTAATAACAGTGGTTCATCAGGTTACTGATGTTGTACTGCTATTTTTTTGAACACAACTGTATACTGTGTCACTATTCTGAAATAAATGTATTCTGTTGCAAATTTCTGAATGATACAGCTTTGTCAATTCGAACTTTAAACCATGGGAATATTTTTTGAGATATTGACATTTAAATAAAACTATTAGAAACCAGGTGTAAATTGCCTCTGGAGGGCCAAACTAAATAGACATAAAGATACTGGTGTTAGTGTTATATAATAAGTAGCAAATAAGTAGTAAAATAGTTTAAATTAAAGTATTTTAATAGAAGTTAAATGATTGCAGTGTAATCATTAAATCCGGGAGGTTGTGTAATCTTCAAATTTTGGCAAAATAGTACGTCCATGTGACAAGACCAGTGGTAGCACCCTGGCCTCCGCTTGAAACTGAAGCTGCTCCAAAAAGGTAAATTACAAACTGCCAGATCTCCACAACCATTATCTACATAGACATTTATACTTTAAACTGATTATTTTACAGTTTTTCCCAAACGTTTTAACACATTTCCAGAAACGGTGGCTCAATTTCTCAAAACTCTAAACAAAAAACTGAAAAGAGTTACCCACTTTGTCAAAACTCTTGCACTCAAAACCATGTTCTCTCTTCTCAAAACTGATTCTTTCCACCAAAACAATACATACAGCTATTATATGTTTGTCTTACAGAGCATCAATTACAGTTTTTACCCATTGCTTATACACTTGTTGCGGAATTTGGCTCATTGTATCGAAACTCTACACACAAGCCAAATAAGACAACACTTGGAGCTAAGCATCTCACTTCTATGTCAAAATGAAACTGCAATCAAAACCTAACAATCCTTTTTCAAAATGGCATTTTTGCAATGAAATGATACACACAGGCACCATTTGAATTACTCTTTCAAAGCAGCAACAACACACTTATGTACTTTATACAAAACACTGCTGTCTTTTCTCATACAGGCTTCTGTGAAAGATTGTTCCAGTGCAGTATATCTACTCAATTTCAATGAACACAAATAGAACGGCTTCAGACAAAAATATATACAGCTTTATTTTTGCCATTACAGTTTTTACAACAAAAACACACAGAAAAGTAGGACTACAATACACACAAAAACATGGCTCAGATTGGTGTTCACAGTTATGAGAAATGGGAGTAAGGGGCCAAGTATAAGATTGAGAAATGGGGAGTAAGGGGTCAAGTATAAAACTTCAAATTTATTGTGGTTTGTGAACCAGTCCCGGAGCAGAGCAGCCCGGTGGACACTAACATTATCCCAAATGACAACAAACCTGGGCTGCTCTGGTCCGTCCTGTGCAACTGCATTATGTAGTGTGTCAAGAAAGGTGATCATGTGTGCTGTATTGTAGGGACCTAGAGGGTGGCATGGTGATGGAGAAGTCCTTGCATACTTATGGCGGCACACAAGGTGATATTTCCCCCGCACTGGTCAGGGACATTCACAATGGCTCTCTGTCCAATCGCATTTCTCCCCCGATGCCTGGTCTTGGCCAGATTGAAGCAAGCTTCGTCTATGTAAGGGTCAATGACATGACGTGTCCGAATTCATTACTTTCCTAAAAACAATAATTAAAAAAAACATGTTATATATCAAATTGCACTACAATATCTCCTTTATGAGAAACCCTTCTCATTTTATTGAAATTCAATTTATTTTTTCGAGTTTTGGTGTTCTAAAGTACCAAAATGTCAGGTGGTGCGACCGTCCGAACATACATGCAGAGAACAAAACTGCAATAAAAAGGATAATTTTCTCAATAAAATTCCTAATCAAATAGTTTGGCATGATTTTATGTTAGATTGCTTATAAATGACAGAAAATAGTTTAACAGTCCTATTTCTAAACTATTCTATTATTTAAAAAACCTTTGTCCGAGAAATTTACTTCTCCAAATGTCAGGGCGGGGCGACCGACATAAAAACATAATTTTATGTACTGTGCCTGTAAGAAAACGATGCAACAGAGTGTGACATCATACAGAAGACCCCAGAGGACCCCTGTCATGCAGTAACAAGGTTAGTAACTCTCCCACAAATATTACATGAGTAATGGTGAGGTTGGTTCAACTTACCATGTCAGGTGGTATGACCCCTGGAAAACTATGAAAATTAGTTTTTATTCAGAAAATGTGTATTTGATTGAAAAAATATATGTATAACCTTGAGTTCAAGGACAAAAATGTATATAGGTGGCCAAGTTAATTCCTGTTAGATTTGAATAGAGTTTGAAAAGTCAGGTGGTACTACCAATATGTCAGGTGGCATGACTAGAATTACAGTTAAACCAATTGAAAAAAGTGATGTTAATTAATGTGTTTGAAGATATTAAATACATTTTCTTAAATATATACATGTTTCTGTATGATATTAAGTTGTTTAAAGGTGAAAAAGTCCTACTCTTCAAGAATATAGGACTATATAACCAAAATTGATACTCAGTTGCATATTATACCTTTTACGTAATTATTTTTTCATTCATTTTTGTAGATGCCATTGTTCTGTCCTCCTACAAACCAGAGATGTGCTCCTCCAACATCGTTAGTTTATTGACATAGGCAGGGTGAAACTGAAGAGAAGATACACAAAAAAGTGTAAATTATATGTATAAACATTATAGTTAAAATAATAGTTAAGCACAATATATAGTAAAGAGTAACCCAACAGATGAGAGAGCTATCAGACAATAATGAGCTAGACTACCCTAGGCTACATATCAGTGCATGGCTACAAATATAGGCCACTGGCTATAGACAAACAGAAAGAATGAATACTTTCATGACAAGTATGAATTGTAATGTTTCTAAACATAAAGACTAGACTTCAAAGCCAGCATATTGTAAGTAGTTTTCTCTCATGAATTTAGATACATCCACAAGCTCAAACCCAAGGAAAAAGGGGGTTCCACTAAAAGGCATATTTCACCAACATAAACATCAGATATAACAAACAATCTGAACATTTATATATTTCAATATTTATCTTAAATTAAGCATGAACATACTATAAAATGATATTGCTTACCAACGATGCTATCACAGAGCATAAACAAACAGATTGATTCAGATAGCATGAGAGCAGGTAGATCACCATGAGGTCTACTATTGTAATTTCCTAGAACTGAATCACATGACAGTGTCACGATGACATCACTTCACTACAGGGACTGAGAAGGGACAAAAAACAGAGAATAGGGGGAAAACATACATATAACAGAACACTCCCTGCTTGGTATCAATAGATAACACAACTTCTTAACAACTTGAAGAATGAAAGTCTCTACTTGCTTTCAGAGTCTTTAGGTGGAACTAGAAGGACCAGTTCAGCAATAGGTCTGAGAAAACAGTTTAGTTCCATCTCGTTTGGAGACTTTGATCTCCGCTTTGCAGACTTTCCCGTCTTTGCTCGGGAACACTTTTGTGACAAGTCCAAGTGGCCATTCGTTCCTTTTGGCCTGACAGTCTCTCATGAGGACAACACTTCCAGGCTGTATGTCTGGCTGGCTGGACTGCCACTTACTGCATGTCTGCAGTGTGGAAAGGTACTGCTTTCTCCATTTGTCCCTGTGTGCCTACTTTCTGTGTGAGGAGAGTGGAAGGGGTAAGTAACACAGGGTCTGCAGAGTCTGTAGACACAGAAGTCAAGGGCCTTGCATTCATGATGGCTGCTACTTCAGCCATGAGGGTTGTGAGTGTCTCATGAGTGAGCCTTGTGAATCCTAACTGCAGGAACATAGAGTCCAAGATACGCCTTGCGAGGCCAATCATCCTCTCCCAGGCCCCACCCATATGAGAGGAGTTGAAGGACCACGTGCAGCCTTGTTCTGAGAAGTGCCTCTGTACCTGGATGTCGTTTGAGGGGACCTTGAGTTCTTTACAGGCTCCAACGAAGTTGGTGCCTCGATCGGAGCGGATGCGTTTTACAGGGCCTCGGATGGACAAGAATCGCCGGAGGGCATTTATGAAGCTCGAAGTATCAAGGGACGCTACGACTTCAATATGGACAGCCCTGATACTCATACAGGTAAACATAACAGCCCACCTTTTGCTGTTTGAGTCTCCTCCTCTTGTACGGCATGTGAGGACAGACCAGGGCCCGAAAACATCGAGACCAACGTTCGTGAAGAGAGGCTCAATGCTGAGCCGGTCTGCAGGCAGGTTGGCCATCTTTTGAGACTGAGGTGTGCCACGGAGTTTGCGGCAGATGACGCACTTGTAGATGACGCTTATACTTATACGGCTTATACGTCTCTTCCCAGTAACTATCCACAGGCCTGCCATGCGTATAGCTCCCTCGGTGAAGAGGCGTCCGTGGTGCTGGGTCGCTTCATGGTAGTGACGAACGAGAAGGGTTGAGATGTGGCAGTGGCCAGGAATGATCAAGGGGTTCTTCTCGTCCTTTTCCAAGTTTGCTTCGGCGATCCGTCCTCCAACTCGGAGTAGGCCATTCCCATCAATGAAGGGATCCAGCTTCCTGAGACGGGAATTTCCTCTCCATTAGTGATGCACTCTAGTTCTGTTTGGTAAGCATCCTGCTGCACAGCTCTGATAATGACCTCTTTGGCTTGAAAGAGCTCCTGCACAGAGCATGGCTTCTGGCAGTAATACCAGCCTTTACAGCTACTTTCATCTGAGGGCTGTGATTTATTGAAGTGCTGGGCCACATGGATTAGACGGGCGATGGTTCGAGTAAGGGACCACCAGCTGGAAAACCTGTCGAAGCGCTGTGAGCCAAGCTGTGGGGCTGATACGGTGGTTTTGACTGTGGACACTTCAGGACGGACTTCTGTATCCAGGGCAGGTTCCACAAGTTGGAAGTCTTCAACTTCCTGAGGACTGCTTTCAGGGTTGGACAGAAATAGTGGCCCATTGAACCATGTGGTGTCTCTAAGGTGGGCTGCAGGGACGGTTCTTGTGGCGTGGTCCGCTGGATTGAGGTGAGTGGGAACGTAATGCCATTGTTCTGGCTGTGTTTACCTACGTATCCGCTGGACTCGGTTGTTGACGTAAACATAAAATCTTCTAGTCTCATTGTAGATGTAGCCTAAGACAACTCTACTGTCTGTGTAGAAGCGAGTGGCATCAAATTCGATGTCGATTTCTGCGTTGATGAGTTCCGCTGACTCCACTGCAAGCACAGCGGCACATAACTCCAGTCTAGGGATGGTGTGATCAAGACGTGTGGCATTCTCCACTCTCCTCTATGGTCCTGAGGTATGCGTCAGCAAAGATGCACAGTTCTCTCTGCTTGACTTGAGAGGAGGAGACAGGAGTATATGTTCTTAGGGTGTGGAGATCTTGGAGCTCTCTGAGGGAGTCTCTCCATGTTGACCACAGCTCTTCCTTTTCTGGGGGTAACGGGGCATCCCAGTCAGATGTCTCGATGGTGAGCTCCCGTAGTAAGGCCTTACCTTGGATGGTCACTGGCGCGATGAAGCCTAGAGGATCGTACAAGCTGTTGACTGTAGACAGGACGCCTCTACGAGTGAAGGGCTTTTCTTCATTGGTGACCCGGAAGGTGAAGGTGTCCGTCTTTAAGTCCCAGTTTAGGCTGAGACTGCGCTGCATGGGCAGCATGTCAGTGCCAAGGTCGAGGTCCTTAAGTTCATTGGCATGGTCCTCAGAGGGGAAGGCCTTCATAACCTCCTTACTATTTGACGCTATCTTGTGTAGCCTGAGCTTTGAACCAGCAAGCATGTCTTCAGTTCTCTTGAGGAGGCTGACGGCAGCCTCGATAGTGGGCAGCGACTTCAGGCTGTCGTCTACATAAAAATCCCTCTCAACGAACAGGCGGACATCAGTGCCCAATTCTGCTTCGCCCTCTTGAGCAGACCTATGAAGGCCATATATAGCCACTGCTGGAGATGGACTATTGCCGAAGACGTGCACTCTCATGCGATACTCCATGACTCCTTTCAAAACCTGATGAGCACCCCTAGAAGGATGTTGTTAAAGTCTGGTCCTGACAGGAGGACATTGTTCAAAGAGACTCCGTCATGCTGGGCACTAGAGTCGAATACTACCCGAATCTGCCCTGGCTTCTTCGGATGGTATACGCCAAAGATGGGAAGATACCAACATTCTTCATTTTTTCTAAGAGGGGGCGCCACTTCAGCATGTTTGTTCTGGAAGATCTTCTCCATGAATGACAGGAAGTGATCTCTCATCTCTGGCTTCCGGTCAAAGTTGCGTCTGAGCGAAGAGAGACGGTGGAACACCTGTGATCTGTTGTTGGGTAGGCGACGTCTCTTGGCTTTGAAAGGCAGTGGAGCCACCCAGCTGTTTACTTCGTCCTTATAGTTCTCTGAAAGACTGCACCCCAAGTGATCCTCTTCCTTGTCACAGGTAGGTGTGTCGCTGAGGCACCATTCAGAGTAGACAGGTGGTAAGGTGTTGCTGAACCTTTCCTTCACTACGAAGCGATTTGGACAGGGCTGAAAGAGAGAAGGACGACCATTCTTTAATGTGTTAGTATAGTAGGTGTTCACAGTGGTCGGTTTGTGAGTGCCTCCTAAGCAGACAGTTCCCACTATGACCCAGCCGAGGTCGAGTTTCTGGGCGTAGGCGGAGTCATGAGGGCCGTTAATTTGTTTACTTTGTGGACTCGTATCATGTCCCTTCCAAGGAGAAGCATGATGGGGGCTTTTGGGTCGAGCTCGGGAATCTGGTGAGCTACACTTCTCAGGTGAGTGTGGTGCAGAGCGGCCTCTGGAGTGGGAATTTCAGATCTATTGTTGAGAATCTTATTGCATTCTATGAGCGTGGGCAGAGTAAGACATATCTGACTATCAATGGACTCGACCTGCTAGCCCTTGACTCTCCTTCCAGCTGTTTCGATCACACCGTCACATGTTTTTAGCGAGTATGGTGAGCAGGGGCCTTCTATTTTGAAAAGGTCGAAGAACTCAGTGCGAGCCAACGATCTGTTGCTTTGATCATCCAAGATTATGTAAACTTTGACTGCCTTTTCTTTGCAGCCTGCTGGAAACACCTTCACAAGGCAGATTTTCAAACATGATTTACCACTGAGGCCTCCACCACAGACCTGGGTGCATTTTGATGTAACGTCAAATGATGAACCATCTTCTCCCTCCCCGCTAAGATCGGTTATGGGTTCTGTAGGGGTCCAAGGAGCCGGTCCGGGATGGAGAGCTGTGACGTGACCTTCACTATCACATTCAGTGCATTTGATGTCCATCTTGCAGTTCCTTGCCAGATGTGCTGACGGTCCACAACATCGGAAACAGATGCCGTGTTCCTTTAAGAAGGCTTTGCGCTCCTCCAAGGACTTCTCGCGAAAGCCACGACACTTTTGGAGGGAGTGAGGCTTCTTATGCAGAGGGCACTGCCTAACAAGCTCGTCAAACTTCCTTGGTGCTCCACTTGTGTTGACTGTGGTGGCGAATGAGTGAGACGAGCCACTGGGAGTGACGTGGGTCTTATGGACTGAAATGGCCGCTCTCTGATTGTTATGCCGTAGTGGCAGCCTATTTGGTTTAGGAGGGCCTGTACTGGACATAGTGAGGTCAAAGCTAGGGTCGTTCCTGGTTCTAGCTTCATGACAGACAAAGTCCACAAAGACAGAGAAGGGAGGGAAAGGGACGTTGTGCTGCTGTTTGTATTTTGAGCCACGATATATCCACTTCTCCTGGAGATTGTGTGGTAACTTCTGTACTATGGGTATGATACCACGAGACGTGTCTAAGAAGGCTAGACCAGGCAGATATCCTTCAGCCTTGGCAGTGAGCAGCT
Organism: Synaphobranchus kaupii; assembly: GCA_029718625.1. Taxonomy (NCBI): domain Eukaryota; kingdom Metazoa; phylum Chordata; class Actinopteri; order Anguilliformes; family Synaphobranchidae; genus Synaphobranchus; species Synaphobranchus kaupii. The sequence goes on along the minus strand of CM056379.1, from coordinate 76,749,350 downwards.
CCATGAGCAGGTCACCTAGCTCCCTCTGTTTATCGCTATCGAAGTCAGCAGTAGCAGCCTCTAGTATTTCTGCTTCGGCTACAGCAGCCGCTGCTTCTTTCTGAATGGTCAACAATTCCAATGTAGCCTCTATTTTTGCCTTCTCTAACTTCATTTTCATTTCTTTTTCAGCAAATGAGACTCTCACTTTGGCCGCTTCCACTTTAGCGCGGGCTACAGCAGCTGCAGCGCCTGTGGATGACATGCTTGTAGATACTGAGGCGCGGGACCTTGTCTCATATGTGGATGATTCTTTCTCCGCCATTGTGTTTGAGTGGATGATACCTACATAGGTACTGCTGTAACTGTCGTTGACTTTTCTCTTTGCCGTGACGTATAGCAGTTGCTTAAAGGGTAAGTTCGCTATTTTGGACCTTGGACCCTATTTGCGGTCCGTCTTCCATGAACCTGACCCATGAACATGACCCATTTTTTCGCTGATCGGTCCAGTATTGAGTTCGCTACAGATTTCCTGTAGGCTCTCACTGGGCTACAATAGAAGTCAACGGGGCAATTAGAAATGTTCGATAAATGTGCTTTCATGTACAATAAATGAGACGGGAAGCTCAGGGTGTATTGTTACCGGTCTCAGTATGCTCTCCTGTGAAATGTATCTCAATCCGAACATTTTTACGTGCTTGGCATGGCTTGGAAGTAAGCATTTCTCTGTTGCTTGTTTTCGCTGCTCCCGCGGAGTACTATGTGTCGGGGGTAGGGGAGCGGGAAGGTGGGCCGGCCGTTTACGAAACTATCTAGTTGAGCAGTCTGCGTTTGTTTACCTGCAGCAACGTAGGCTACAATTTCCACAAAAAAACTTGGATGATGGATGACTATAATGATTACGAAGACGAAGAATTCGATTTTGACTTTGACGTTACTGGCTACAGATTTGAGCCAGAATACACGGACACGGAACTACAAGAGATGGATGATAAGAGAGCAAGAGAAGAGAGAGAGGCTGAAGTTGCGCAGGTAATGTTATCCGAAGTCGCTGCCGAGGCTAGACCAAGAATTTCGGGGGACTTTTGGTGTTCTTGCAAGAGGTGCAAGCAGATGCCCAGAGAGGAGGAAAGTTTGTGTTGTAGGGAGTGGGATCTGTTGCTACCGAATGCCATTGAAAACCTGGATGTATCCGTGGATGACACTGGATCATCTCCATTGATTACCATTACACTATGACTGCCAACAGATATGTGATAGATGAGAACTTTGGACAGGACACCATGCGTCAAGCATTTGTAAATAAAACATTATAGAATTGTAAAAAGTTATAGGCTAGTTGATGAACGTTTCCGACAGTTTTGTTACAAGAAACCAACTTATGTCAAGCTCGGATTTTGTTAGTTGGTATGAGTGCTGGGTCAGAGGACGCGCTCAAAAAAAAAAAAAAATGTTAGTAACGTTATAGCTAAATATAACTCACCTCCGCTCCGGTGCTTGATAGTGCTGCAGGTCCGACACGAGGAACAGCTGTGTTCTTTAGCCACCAGTGTTTTGCTTCTGATTTGCGGTTACAGAAATCAGTATCGTCGAAATGCGCTCCACAAACTCGCGAGTCTGCCAAACGGAGTTGATTGACTGTAGTGTTTATGTCGATCCGTAAGACAACCAGCCAAAGTCTCAATCTTTCTGGGTCAGAGAACGGAAGCCTGTGAAAACTGGTATTTGAGCGTCCAGACATTTTATTCCCACAACCGGGGAATGCACATTCGCGCACCATTGCTGTGATAAATTATTACAAATGATGATTACAAACACTGCGTTACAAATATTTCTGCTGTAGGCTACTAGCTAGTAAACTCCAACGGGAGGTCAGGATTTGTGATCAACTGCTTTTCAAGCGGCCTCTCTACAACGTAGCTAGACTGCGGAAGTTTACAGTGCGAGGTAGTGCGGTCGGAGAAATAGTTATGTTTCAAATGGAACTGTTGTTTCAACGTTCGGTTTTCGTTTGCGATAGCCTACATTTCACAGGAGAGCATACTGAGACCGTAAGAATACACACTGAGCTATAAAAGCACATTTATCGTTGTTTTTCCATAACATTTCTAATTGCCCCGTTGACTTCTATTGTAGCCCAGTGAGAGCCTACAGGAAATCTGTACCGAACTCAATACTGGACCGATCAGCGAAAAAATGGACTTCATGGGTCAGGTTCATGGAAGACGAACCGCAAATAGGGTCCAAGGTCCAAAATAGCGAACTTACCCTTTAAAGATGAATTGGGTGAATACTGAATGTTGAATGTGCAGTATTGTTTTGAATGCTGACCTGAATGAAATGTAGTCCTCATTATTGAAATGTGTTCCTTGAGACTTGATGTTTCAGTTATATTTTTTAAGCATTGATCAAATGTTATCTTATTGACATTACCACTGTTGCTGACCTGAATTAAATGTAATTGTATGATTAAGTTCCAGTATAAAATGCTCAGGTTTCAAATAAAAGCCAAATGAAACCAGAGTAAAATGCATTTACATATCCTTCTTTTTATTTAGTGAATTTCAATCGTTATTGAGCACAATGTCAGGTGGCGCGACTGGTCATGGTCAGGTGGTGTGACCAGCAAATTTACATTTAAATGTATCCATTCCCATTGCAGTCTGCAAAATTAAATCAGAAATATAACTGAAAATCTTTAAATAATGTACACAAATCATTTTTACTGTTAGAATTTTTGTTTTCTTTCTCTCTATGGAAAATAAGGTGTTCGAAAACAAAAAGTGGCCGTTTCTATAAATGGAATAAAACTGCCATAAATAAAGAAATTAAAGTGGAATTTACCATGTGATGTGTATTTTACACACTACAATGATTCATATTTGCAGGTTTTCAGTAGTGGTAAATACACTGCCTGGCCAAAAAAAAAGTCGCCATTGCACCCGTCATACATAGTGCCCATTGTACAAGCCTCTGGAGGCAGTGTTATGATCTGGGGTTGCTTCAATTGGTCAGGTCTAGGCTCAGCAACATTATGCAGCAGCAAAATTAAGTCAGCCGAGTACCTGAATCTACTGAATGACCAGGTTATCCCATCAATGGGCATATTCCAGGACGACAATGCCAAGATTCATTGGGCTCAAATTGTGAAAGAGTGGTTAAGGGATCACGAGGAATCATTTTCACACATGAATTGGCCACCAGAGTCCTGACCTTAACCCCATTGAAAGTCTTTGGGATGTGCTGGAGAAGACTTGATGGAGTGGTTCGACTCTCCCGTTGTCAATACAAGATCTCGACCAAAAATGAATGCAACTCTGGATGGAAATGAATGTTGTGACGTTGCATTAGATTGTCGAAACAATGCCACGACGAATGCGCACCGTAATCAAAGCTAAAGGCGGTCCAACAAAATATTAGAGTGTGCAACTTTTTTTTTGGCCAGGCAGTGTACATTAAAAGTGTATTATTCAAAATTCATATATGGTCGCACCATTTCTGGGTGGTAAAATCTGAAATCGTGTTTAAAAATGTATTTATATCACGTTAAAAGCTATGAAGCAAATATAAATACACAGGATACATTCTTGTGGAATTAAGAATGTATTTAAAATCAATTTTGGTCAGTATTTTTTTGAAAACCTTATTTGTCATTGACCCGTAAATGAACAAAGCAGGCTGTGCAGCTGCATCATAGTCGAGGACTCTCTGTAACAGAAAATGCATACATTGTACTGTGAATATTGTCCAACTCAAAACACAGGACTACAATGTCTACAATTTCACACACACACCCACACACACACACCTGTAAATTGTATTACAGTATAGCACAGTAACACTTACTTGCACATATTCATAGCGAAGATCTTTTACTTGGACGCTGTTCCTCTCAAATGGAACCCTGTATAGCTGCTTCACTGTAACTACATCCTTACGCAAGATGCGGCAGAGTGTTGATGTGCTGACACGGTTCATGTTATGGAATGTTGCATTATCTGCGATGATTTGCTCCTGTAGGTGATGTAGGCGGATGGTGTTGTGTGCCTGCACTACATTGACAACGGCCAGTTCCTGTTCATGGGTGAACAGACGTCGCGTTCCACCCCCAGAAGGTCGTCTGGCAGTTCTATAGAAAATGCAAGAACATGAGGTCATTGGTTAGGTTCTTTTTTACTCTCTCATACTGTACGTGACAAAACAGTATTGCATGTACTTCACAGCACTATACCTATATTTTTTGTACAATAAGGAGCATACACCTAATACTGTAGGACTACATTGTATTGTAGTGTGATGCAGAATGATGTGCAACTACAGTCTAGTGTAGAAAGTTGAAGACATACCTGTTCTCCAGTCTGAATGTCCATATTATGGACGCTACTGTGTAGCGACTCAGGTTGGGCTGGACTCTTAGCCCAGCCTCCCTCATCAACAGGCCATGATTTACAACATGATCCACCAAAGTGGCTCTAATGTCATCAGAAATTGGTCTCCGTCTATTGCCTGGTTCTTGTTCTCGTTCTCGTCCTCTCTCTTCCTCTTCCTCTCGCTCCCACTGCCTCCATGTTTGCAAAGTTCTCACAAAAGAGGTGAGCTTACCTGAGGCCTATTTGTAGTGTAGTGCTAAGGTTCAGACTGAAGTGTTTTCATGTATGTGTGTTGGTGTCGCCAATTTCAGGTAGTGTTTTTCATTTTGAATAGAAGTGTTTTCCCAATGATTGCAAAAGATTTCATTTTTGAATGAAGTGTCTAATATAAGAAACAGTGTGTAGTGTTTTGCAAGAAGTGTGTTGCAGAATTGCAAACAAAGTGCAAAGCAGAAAATGTGTTTGTACTTTTGGTGCCTTTGTTTAAGGAATGGTTACAAAAAGTTAAGGTTTTGATGCTTTTGTCTAAGCAGTGTGTAAACAGTGTGTAAACACTGGTGTGATAAATTTAGAACACTACCATCAAAATAGTGTTCATGTATGTTTTGGCTTCATGGGGCCATGTTACATATTCAAATGCATAAAATTATGTGGAAATAGTTACCTTTTTCTCGTTTTGGTAAAGTGTATGGTTTTGTCCCAAAATACTATAGTTGATGCAACACAAATGTTACCTATTTTAGCAAAACACAGTAATTTCACTGATAAGTACAAGGAGAAACACTACAAAGAAAATGTTTAGACATTTCTGTGCACAGATGTTCAGCTGACTGAACTGACAGAAAAACAAATATTGCAAAATGCAATGAAACAGATCACTCTGCATCCCGCCTCTGATCCTGGTCAGGCCAGAGGACCTCATCCACGTCGGCTGCGATGTTCTCCCTGGCCAAGCAGCGGGGAAAAAAACGCCTGGCATGGCGGATCCATCCCTGGCATGCGTCAGCATGGATGTCTTTATATGCCTCCTCCATTGCCTGGAGTAGTGCCACACACTCGGTCTGCAGGTCGTACACTCTCCACCGCCATGTTGACAAGAATTCCTCTATCGGATTCACAAATGGGGAATATGGTGGAAGGTACGGCACTACAAAACGTGGGTTGTCAGCGAACCAGTTGTGGACCAGAGCAGCCCGGTGAAAACATTACATTATCCCAAATGACAACGTAGGTGGGCTGCTCTGTTCCCTCTTCCTGTGGGGGGATGAGGATATTTTTGAGTTCATCAAGGAATGTTAGCAAAGGGGGGGTGTTATAGGGACTAAGTTGTGCATGGTGATGTATGACCCCACGGTGACTAATAGCTGCACACATGGTGACATTCCCGCCACGCTGCCCAGGGACATTGACAATGGCACGGTTGCCGATGATGTTCCTCCCCCGCCGCCCGGTCTTCTGCAGGTTGACCCCTGCCTCGTCAATGAAAATATATTATTGGGGAGCAGCACTGGCATCAAGTTCAAGCACTCTCTGACAGAGAGAATGACCATATCAGACAAAAGGCCTACATACAGGAACACTGAGGTACATAGTGACATGTCTATACAGAGTACTGAGAGGATGTGGTCAGTTACAGTAACCTGCTGTACTCACTTGCACATATTGGTATCGTTGCTCCTTCACTCGGTCAGAGTTGCGCTCAAATGGAACCTCCGCAGTTTCATCCGCAGCTGGTGTTTATTCAAGACACAGTCGGCTGTGGACAGGCTGACCCGGTCAATGTTTGCAAAATGGAAGTTGTCTTGCAGGACCCTGTCTCTGATTTCCCTCAGGGTGATGGGATTATTTGTCAAAACCATGTTGATCATGGTGGCCTCTTGCTCGTCTGTGAATTTCCGGCCTCTGCCACCTCTTGCTAGCCATCTTTCTATTCTGTGAAAAGTATATACACATTATAGGCTACACATTTTATACGTAAATGTAAGACAAAACAACATTACACTATAAGCTACATTTCTGTGAGCACTGTAGATATCCATAGAAACCATAAAGTTATACTGTAATTACTGTAGAGAGTATTGAAAACTACCCAAGTGGTTACTTACGTACCTATTCTCTTTTCTAAAGGCCCGGATAACTGAGGCTACTGTGAAGCGGCTCAGATTCGGCTGGACTCGCTGCCCAGCTTCAGTCATGGTCAGGCCGTGATTGATTACGTGGTCCACCATTACGTGGTCCACCAAAGTTGCACGCATTTCATTAGATATATTGGCTCGCCTTTGCCCTCCTCTTACTCCTCTTACTCCTCTTACTCCTCTTACTCCTCTTACTCCTCTTACTCCTCTTACTCCTCTTACTCCTCTCACTCCTCTCACTCCTCTCACTCCTCTTACTCCTCTTACTCTCACTCTCACTCTCACTCTTCCTCTCCCTCTGTGTTCTTGCTGCTCCATCTTCTTGCCCAACACCTGTATAAGTCACCTGAGGACTCTTATACTCTGACACATGATTGAAGTGTTTTTCCAATTGAGTTTGCACAGGTGAGACATGAGTGAGACCAATTGGTAATCAGAGTGTTGCATTTTGAAGGCCAGTGTTTTCCAGGTGAACAAAGTGTGCTAATTGATGCAATTTGTGTTTAGAGTTTTGCAAAAATGTGGTTTAGGATGATATTTGAGTGAGAACAATGGAATTGTGCTTAGAGTTAGAGTCATGTTGTTGATACATGAGCTTCAAGTTTTCAGAATTGTGTGTGCATAGTTCCATTTTTTGTGTGTATACAATGGAGAAAAACTGTAATTGAATGTCACAGATTGACATTCAAACTACCATGAACCTTATAGTTAGGACTCCAAGGATTCCATTTTTACAGAATCGCGGACGGAATCGTGGAATTGACCTTCAAAAGTGGATTCTTGGCTTTTGCGTGGAATTTCTGTTTATTTTTTTTGGTCAGATGGTTTCCATTGTGTGCCGTTAAAACCTATTACAAAGCTGGAAGGGTGCGAATAAACATCTGATTGGCAGCAAACTAAACTCACCTATATGGCTTTTTATAAAGTTTAAGGAATCAAATGTTCCCTATTGCATTTTCCTTGCCTCAGCTTATTTATGGTCTTGTGATCATATGTAAGCACTTTATTTAATTTCATCTGCACTTTACAGAATTAAGCATTGGATTATGGAGGATTATTCAGTCCAAAATGAAAATGAAAATGAAGGATTATTCAGCCCAAAATTAAAATGAAAATAAAAAACTTTTCATTTTCCATTTCCATTTCCATTTTAATTTTCGTTTTCATACAGGTTTAGTGCAGTAGCACTTAATGAACACTAGGGGGAGCATAGCATATGGATGGGTAACAGTCTATGCTAGATACTAACGTGACACAAGACTCAAAATGCTCTCAGGGCACTGTTACGGCTGGTCAGTACCGCCGCAACACAGTTTGTTTAAGGAATAAAAATTTTATTAGCACAAAAAAAGAAACCAGAGTCTTTTACTCTATTAAAGGAAGGGGGGGGGAAAACCACCCGGTGTGCGAGAATAATCAGAGAGCATTTCTCTGGCAAACCGGAACTTTATGCAGCACCAGACAGGTGCTACTACTTTCAGACCACGCCCCTCTGCCTCATCTCCGCAACAGAGCACACCTGTAAGATAGGGAGAAACAGACAGGCCAACAGGGACAGCAGGGAAGCGTAACACCCCCACCCATAAAAAGGGCGCCCCAGCGTCCTCAAACCAGCACCTCAACATCTCAAGCTAAGGGCGGGCCCTGGAAAGTGCATTCGCCAAGACGTTTTCCCGACCTTTGATATGACGAATGTCGAAGACATAACATACATACACATCAAAATATTGCAGTGCCCAAATGAGAGCAAGGGCCTCTTTCTCAATAACTGAATAATTATATTGATGACTGTGGCAAAGCGAGTGCCACCCCTCGATTCAAGAGGCGGAAGACAACAGTTCGTTGGAGCTTTTACTCCGTTTATTCGCAGTACGCCTTCTCTGGCGATTTAAACACAAACACCAACACATACACACACAAGTTCCGTTCTCCCCTCGAACTCCCAGCCGTCTCCTTTTATGCCCTCAGGCTCACTGTCGAACAATCAAAGCAATTGGTTAATTACACAATTAATAAACAATCATCAATCACCAATTGCATGATTTCCGGCAGCTGTGCCGGCTCCACGAACCACACGAGTTCACTCTCTCTCTTGCCGGCAGCGCCTAAAACCACGCCCCCCTACCACAATGACAATTAAACTTGCGACTAAAATAACATACAGGAAGGTCTATTCCTGCTTCATCGGTTTGCATAAGGACCGCGCCTGCGCCAACACCACTGGCATCAACTTGAATTTTAAAAGGCTTCTCAAACCGGGGAGCTGTTAACACAGGGGTGTTACAGAGAAGGGCCTTAGCATCATCAAATGCACTCTGACAAACGGGGGACCATATGAACTGTGCCTTTTTCCCAAGCAAGCCAGTAAGCGGGGCGACCACTGTAGAGAAATCTTTACAGAAGCTTCGATAGTACCCAATCATGCCTAAAAAACGCATTAGTTCCTTCTTTGAAGTGGGCACAGGATACTTATCAATAGCTTCCACTTTGGCACGGACAGGTCAAACTTCACCTCGCCCCACGACTTTACCAAGATATGTGACGGTTGCCTGCGCAAATTCACATTTAGCCAGATTTACCGTTAGATTTGCGGAGACCAAACGATCAAACAACGCACCTAATTGGTGGACATGTTGTTCCCAGTTGTCACTGTACACCACAACATCATCGAGGTAGGCTGCACAACCTTCAAGACCCATCAATACTCTATTGATTAGACGCTGAAAGGTAGCTGGTGCATTTCTAAGACCAAAAGCCATTACATTATAAGAATATAAACCCTCGCTGAAATTTCTTTTGCCCTTTTGGACAGGGGGACTTGCCAATACCCTTTTAAAAGATCAAGTTTAGAAACAAATATGGCTCCACCCAACTGGTCAATACAATCATCCATGCGTGGTAAGGGATAACAGTCAGGCTTAGTTATTGAATTCACCTTTCTATAATCCGTACAGAAACGGAATGAGCCATCAGGTTTATTAACTAACAAGCAGGGTGATGCCCACGGTGAGGACGTATGTTCAGCTATGCCATTGTTTAGCATATATTGAATTTCGGCAGACATTTGCTCTCTTTTGCCATTTGGAACCCGATAAAAACGTTGTTTAACAGGAGGGGAGTCACCAACGTCAATATCGTGTTCAATAATATTTGTCCTGGTTGGAATATCAGGAAATAAAACCAAATGTGATTTTATTAATTGAGTCACATCATAACGTTGTCCCTCATTTAAATGTAAGAACTGGTTATCAAGGTTTTTCAAATAATCAGAATTGTCTAATCGACCACGAAAAACACTTTCAGCAGGAGTTTTAAAATCTTCCTCTTTACCTGAGGTAAATGACACACCTCCAATCACAGAGGTATGGAAACCAGTTGCAGGATTCCCTACAGTATCTGCAAGAATGACAGGTTTGCAGTCGTTACAATTATCTGGGGAATCACTCTCATCATTTGGTTTTACCACCTTAAACACAGGATGAGGAGCAACATAGTAAGGCTTCAAAAGATTTATATGGCACAACTGTAGTCCTTTTCTCCTGTCTGGAGTTTGGACCAAATAATCCTGATCAGAAACACGACATTCTACACTGTAAGGACCACTAAATTTGGCTTGAAATGGAGAACCTACTATTGGTAATAAAGCCAACACTTGGTCACCAGGATTAAACTGACGCCTTTTTAGTATGCCGATCAAATAAACGTTTCATCTTACTTGAGAATGACTAAGGTTTTTCTGTGCAGCTGCACAAGCTCGGTGCAACCGTAAACGGAAATCATTCACGTAATTTAAAACATTAGGAGGGGATTCACGAGTCTTCCACTCGTCTCCCAATATGGTGACCAAACACCAATTCATTTGGACTAAACCCAGTACTTTCTTGTGAGACTTCTCTTATGGCCAGCAACAACCATGGCAAACCTTGCTCCCAGTCCTGGGACAGCTCGGCACAATATGAGCGTAACATTGATTTTAGCGTTTGATGAACACTCCAATGCTACCTGACTTTGCGGGTGGTAGGCCCTGGAAATGTTATGCTTTGCATGAAACTGTCGTAGGACCTGAGCAAAGGTGCGGGACAAGAAATTCGACCCTTGGTCACTTTGTATCACCCTTGGTATACCAAACGTTGACATGAAGGTTGTTAATGCCTTCAAAATTGACTTGACTTTAATTGATCGTAAAGGAAAAACTGCGGGATAAAGAGTGCTTTTACACATTACAGTCAACAAGTAGCTATTTCCAGCAGCAGAACGTGGCAACGGCCCCACGCAGTCTATTATGAGATATTCAAATGGTGGTTCAACAGCAGGAATAGGATACAATGGAGCAGTCTCTATCCTTTTATTTGGTTTTCCCGTTAACTGACAAGTGTGACACACTTTGCAATAAGCAGACACATCTCTTTTTAAACGGGGCCAAAAAAATTGCGTAAAATGCGGTCATATGTTTTTCGAACACCCAAATGGCCTGCAACACCATCATGTGAAGTATGCAGAATCAGCTCTCGAAACTTCGAGGGTACCACAACTTGTTTTACTTCATCCCCGTCAAAAGAATTCCGGTGGAGGGCCCATTTTCTAACCAGTAAACCACCGTGGAGAAGATAACATGGGAAAACGCCTTTTAACTCACTTTCGGGACGAACCATATCAAACAAAGCCGTTAGAGTAGAATCGACTGCCTGCTCTGCAATCAAATCATCACGAGAGATAGCTGATAAAGGGGATACAGAAAGTTCCACTTGTTCCCCTTTTTTTTCCAGCGGCTCTGTGGAGAGTGTGGGATCTATTGGCAATACGTCAGAGATTTCCTCCCCCTGGAGTCTGCCCTCCTTTACTTGTTTAAGAATGGGCACAGGGTTAGCTCTGGGCATGGCGCGAGTCACTGCACACGCTGTAAATACCTTGGGGTGTTGTCGCACAAGCTCACCAATCCAGCGAGGCGACGGCGCAACCACCAATGGAGGATAAACATTTTTCCAGACCAAACCACCGGCCAGATCGTTGCCCAAAATAACATCCACACCTTCCACAGGTAGGCAGGGTCTTACCCCGACCGCTACATCATCATGCACGAGATCACAACATAAATTTACTTTATGCAGGGAAACACTCAGTTGGGTCAATCCAATACCACAGACTAGAACATTATCCTCAGTGGCCGTCTCCTGTGAAAAGGGCAGGACGCTTTCCAGCACAAAGCTCTGGGAAGCTCCGGTGTCTCTTAGCACCCTGACCTTTTTCTGTACTGAACTCCCTACAATAGCCACAAAACCGTGTGTGACAAAGGGAGTGTACAGAGACAGCTTTTCGTACAAGTTGTCAGCCAGTGGTAGCTCAAAGAGTGTGCTACTATGGGCTATCAAGGCAGTGGGTTTAAAATTATGAACAGGCGTGGGCTTTTGATCAGCTTTGCTAATGGGACATTCCCCTCTCCAGTGACCTTTATTACCACAAGAATGACAAATTCTAGCAGGGTCATAATTTCAGTTTGTCCCGGGAACAGACCTCACAGTAGAGACAGGATCAGACGATTGCTCCCTCCAAGTGTCACTGCCACGAAAACGGGAGATGTTAAAATTACCTTTATGGGTTAACGCATAATCATCAGCTAACACGGCGGCTTCTGCCGCAGTACGTATGCCGCGCTCACTGATATAAGTTGCTGTAGGGAATATTAATTTAATTAATACACAAAGCACCAAAATGTAGCGACCAGGTACGAGTCTGATAGCAGTCTCTCAATCATCTCTCAATCATCAGAGTCCGTACGCGGGGCACCAAAAATGTAGGGGACATACCTCTATTTATACACGGGGCGTCACTTATGTACTGCGATACGCCACTACCATCCTTATACAACTGGTGGCATGGTTTTGTATAATAAATCAGTCTCATAAAATGTATATATTATTCTCAAAAGAGAATATACTACAGTTTCTTTCGATTGCTTTGACTCATTTTGCACAACAGAGTTTCAATGTGCAAAACTCTTAACACAGAAAGCTACACTGCTCATTTTGGGTTCAAAATGTAATATAGCATGCAAAATAAAAATACCAGTGTCAAATCAGAGAATATTATATGCAAAAGTTTATCACAGCACCAGAACATTAGATATTTCAAACAATGAAGTTAAATCATTGCTGCATTTCCAATATACAACAGTCATCATGAAATAATGCTGCCAAACACAAAATCCTTCTGATAAAAAAAGAGTTTGAAAGTGTTTTTTGGTCATAACGCAAAATGCTATACTCCTAATCTTGGGCTCAAAATCATATATAGCATGCACAATATAAACAACTGAACCAAATTAGATTGCATTTCATGCTAAAGTTTATCATAGTGTCAGAACAGTGGATATGTTCATCGTTGAAGTTTTAATTATTGGTGCATTTTCAAATACAATGGCCATTATCAAATAATGCGGTCAAACACAAAATACTTGTTACCAAAAAAGAATATGCAATGGTCATTTCCTCATAAATACTTGAAATTATGTACAGCAATCATCCCCTGTGATAGACTGCAGTTTTGCGCTTGTGTTTTTATGAAAGACAAACAAAATATTAGATTAGATTATATGAAGTTTAATCATTAAAGAAAAATCATACAGTAATGCAGTACTGTAAACTCAACTGTATTGTACAGTAAAAACAAAAACAACAGTAAAAGCAAAAACAGATACAGTAACAACAAACTCTACTGTAAAGTTTAAAAAAACTGCTTCTCGGTGCTTAAGCAGCATTGTGCCTCTCCACTGCATTTGGCCACAGAATTTTGTCGACATCGCATCTGATGTCTTCGTTGGCAAGACAGCGCTGGTAAAATCTTTTAGAGTGCCTTATCCACCCCTGACACTGCTGGGCTGTAATGTCATCGCATGCCTCATCCATGGCCTGAAGGAGCGTTTCCTGCTCATATGGACACCTATTGTATACCTTCCACCTCCAGGCCAAGAAAAAATCGGAACTCTGGATGGGCTGTAAACCAGTCTCACACAGCCAATGCACGATGGAAGTTTACATTGTCCCAGACAATGATGAACACCATCTGAGCATTTGGCTGTACGAGGCGTTGTACAGCCAATCCAGACGAAAATGTAGGAAAACGGAGTGGTATGCCCCCAGCAGAGGGTCAGGCTGACCAATCAGGGATGGATGTGTGTGGGCCTGCCCAATGGTCTTAGGGCCGGGTCTAGGCAAACTAGGCATGTACAGTACCTATTACCTATATACTGTATATTTACTGTACATGGTCCACGACCATGACCATGACCACACACACGACCAAGACCACGACCCTGTTCTTCGTTACCAACCTCAACCTCACTGACCTGCTCCATGTTGTCAGAAACTGCCGTTCAGGTTTCTAAGCAGCCTTTTATGTAGTGATGAAGAGATTATCAATTGTGTTGCAATGCTACTCACCTGGGCAAGGTTGTTGGAAGTACTGAGACATGACTACAAGCACCTGTTGAATTGATTTAGTGATCTGCATTTGTAGTAATAAACATTTGAACATTGTTGTAATATTAGGTGGCTGTATTCTGAGAATGGAGCATATGATTTAGAGTTTGGCACTTTGTATTAACAGTTTTTCACTTTGTATGTCAGCATAGGATGTAGTGTCTTAAGGTAAGAATTCTGCAAGTCATTTTAGCACTTTGCGTTAACAGTTTTACACTTTGTATGTCATCATAGGATGTAGTGATAGATAGGGGAAACGTCCGCCTCATCTTGGGTCCCTGGAACAGGTTTCTTTCGTCGTTCATACGGGATAATGGAACCGGTTGCATTATCTCTCCCGAACTATGCAGCGCCATTCTACTGCAGACCGTTTGCCTCTTTGGGGACTCACTGGCGGTGCTTTTCTGCAGGACAAGTGGCTGCGTGGTCCCCTTGGTGGTTCTTCTTCACCACCGGGTGCTCGCATTGCCTCCTTGTGTCTCGTCTCCGGTCCTCCGTGGCCGATAGCCGGGGGTAGATGAGCCCGCCTTGCTCGGTTGGGTCGGCGCCACGGGCGGCCGATGCTTCCTGTAGAGCGAGGGCTCGGACCCGGGGCGTGCTCCAGGCCTCACGGGCCCAGAGACGAGACACATTCAGCGTGGCCCGGAAGAAAACTGCGGGAAGAACTGGGGAGAACTGGCTGTGTTGCCCCTATTATAAACTTTATTGCCAGTCATGCATTCCGCTGTGCAGGATCACGTTACAGTGCGGAAATCACAACTGGTGCAACGTCCTACGTCACTTTTAACGTGGAGGAGGAGCCTCCTGTGGACTGTATGGAATTGTAGTTCCTATTGTCCCTACATTGCAATGGACTCAGAAACAGAATTCTTAAACTGCTCCAACACAACCAAATCAGACAACTCTGAAAAGGTTGAAACACTAGACGCGGTACACCAGCGAGAAAAATGGATTACTAACTCTCTGGCGAATTCCATATGGGTTTGCTTTTCAGCCCGTCTCCATGTTCGGAACCTTTGACGGTAGGCTTCCGGCACTAGTTTGTAAGCTTTCAGCACCGCTTTCTTAACCTCGGCATAGTTGATTGATGGAAACCATTTTCAGCTAATTCCATGCTGTCTCTTCTTTTGGACATACACATGTTGCTAATGCTAGCACAACTCTATGGCAACCGGTAGCATCCACTACCAAACACACTTAAACACTCCACAGTGCAGCCAAAGCAAATAAAATACGACGACAGTCTATCGGGGGAGCAATACTTTACGTTACCTACGAATGTAGTGCCGGCACTGGTTGACTACAACAACAAAGAAGAGTAATAAGTTGCAATGGCCACGTTCGCTCCGCCGCGGTACTTCCACAGAGAATATTAGGTCAGCACAAAGTAAAGGATTCAATGATATTTTGACTTCAAAAATGATGGCATAAACACTCAAAATAACCCCGATAGACTGTCGCAGGGACAGCATGGAATTAGTAGCTAGGCAACACCTCTGCTTCGTGAAATTCCCTCAGGGTAAAACCACCTCGCAGGTTTGACCTATAGCCTACATAGCGTAGCGCTGGCTAGCTAGCTCCTGACTGTGTGTTAGTTAGAATAGTGTAGTGCAGGGGCGGAGTGTCAGGGAGTGCTGGGTGTGTGCTGCCCCAGGGCCCGCGGCATCCGGGGCCCAGCCCACTGATCTAGAGCACGGGCCCCAGCGCAGGGTGCAATGTTTAACGAGAGAGCGATTGACAAAGTTCATTTCAATACATCGATGTCTAGGAACAATCGTACTACAGGAAACGGTAGCGCTCAACTGTTTATATACCACACAGAGAAAATATGGTCACAATTGGTAGTAAATTAGATAATTATGACTAAAATAAAATAGTTAAATAAACATATAAATTTGATATTTTGTGTTACATGCAGTTATTTAGTACGCAAACAGTTATAGCATGCAGATTTATGAGTGAATCGTAGCATCCAAATGAATGTTGGGTAAGGTTACGGTGTAGCGTAGCCTACAATTCCTCCCAGTATAATTTTTCCCACTTCCGGGTCCGTTGCTTGACTGTACGTCTCGCTAGCTACTAGCACCTAGCACTGAACTGTGTCGATTATACACTCTATGCTTGCCAGCAATCTACAAGTGGTTTGATCATTTTCAATGTCTTTGTTCAATTGGCCTCTAAATAAACATTATTAGCTTGTTCTACACTCGCATTAATGCTACGTAGAGTAGCACGAATGCTATCTACGGACCACAGATAGGTTCAAAAAGATAGCTCGTCAGCTAGCAGCGGTGCGTCTTCTAATCCACCATCCCCACTACCGTCAGGGAGCCCTTGTAACACGTAGGCTAGGTCTAGATTACGTAGGCTGCTGTAGCCTGACTATGTAGCAATTAAATAGTAATTAAATAATTTCCTTCCCTCTGTCTTTCTTGGTTGTAATAGAGCCTCGGCTAGCTGCTCGGTAGGAGAAGAGGTAGGTCTGCCTCCCGCGATAGACCAGCCCCACCCCTTTCAACTATCCTCACCATGCTGCAAGTATGGAAGTAGCAGGCCTCCTGAGCACAGTCTGGGTCAGAGCAGAAGTAATGAGGAGGACCCTGCTCTGGAGTGCTTTCCGACTGATCGAGGCAATTTCCCTGAGAATATTGACAATGGCAATGTTAAAAGGTACATTCTTCAAACTGGCCCATGCAAACCTAAAGGTCAATTTCCCATCGATAATGACAACCGCTGTTTTTCGGAAAGCTATTATACATCCACCACTAAAGTTGGGATGAAATTGCCACGTAGTTGGCTGTGCTATTCCCCCAAATTAGACTGTGTTTACTGCGAGCCTTGCTGGCTTTTTGCCAATCGGAATGCCCCATTCTACAATAACGCATGGGTAAAGGGAATAAAAGACTGGAGGCATCTCTCCTCCAAAATTGAGAAGCATGAGTCTACTCAAATACATCTTGTTGCATGCGTTGTCTATGAACAATGGAAATGGTACGATAGACGCTGAAATTGAGAAGAATGTGCAAAGCGCGGCACACTTTTGGAGACAGGTGCTGGAGCGTATAATAAATGTAACACTGACCCTAGCTTCATGCAACTTGGCATTTAGGGGGTTATAGAGAGGTCCTTAGTCAGGGCAGTGCAGGAAACTTTTTGTCAATAATCAAACTGTTGGCACCCTACGACGCTGTCCTGAAAGAACTCATAAACCGGCCAGAAGCATCTGTAAAATACCTCCATTCAGGATGAGATTATTTACATATTATCTCAACGCGTGAAATCCGACGAATTCCCCGTTTTATTCTGTTATCATGGACACGACCCAGGACATGTCCAAGCAAGATCAATTGAGCCAGGTATACAGATATGTCACCGTTGTTAGGAATGACATGGATATAGCTACAGATATACATATAAATGAAACGTTTTTGGGATTTGAAGTGACTGTAGATTCATCAGCTTCAGAGCTTGAAAGCAAAATCCTGGGCTCTAAAAAAAAAAAAAACTGATTAAATCTTTCCAAGTGCCGTGGACAGGGGTACGACGGGGCTGCGAATATAAGCGGTGTGTATTCGGGTGTACAAGCAAGAATAGCAGAGAAGGAGCCCCTCACTCTTTACGTGCATTGCGCCGCTCACAATCTCAATCTAGCACTCAATGACTCCGTTAAAAACGTCCCAGAAGGCCGTCGCAGTAGTACAGCGGTAAAAGCGCCGACTTTCAGTTGGTGCGGTTGTGCTTCGAGGATCGGGGTTCGTGCCCCGGTCCTGCCAGATCTGAGCATGGCCAGCGCCCCGTGGAAGCAGCAATTGGCGGCTGCTTCCGGGTGGGGGGAGGGGCTCGGAGAGAATCGCTTTGCATAAAATGGCCCTTGGAGGAGTCGCGCCCTCTCCGTCCTACTGCTGGCTGACAGGGTTGTGCAGCGGTGATTCTCTAGCGGTTGCTACGGGGGGAATTGACTTAGAATATGGGTTCAATTGGCTACTAAATTGGGGAAAAATGGGGAGAAATCTGAAATAAATTTATTTTTAAAAAAAAAAACGTTTACCAGTGACAAAAGAGATGAATGCGATGAAGCCGATGTGCTTAAAAAGGCCATCAGCAAATTTTCCTTCATATTTTTGGTCAACATGCAGACCAAGATTTTGGAATGCACAAATGCTGTGTCAAAGTTAATGCAAGAGAAACGCACTGACATTCTCAAAGCCTTCGCTCTACAGAAAGGAGTTTTGGTGGAGTACAGGGAACAATTCGATGAGGCCAAGTCCACAACCCTTGCTCTAGCTACTAAATGGGGCAGTCAAACACAATTCGATCAAACCAGGGCGAGAAAAGTTAAGCGTCACTACGATAAAGAGTCGCCTTTATAACGCAGAGAACAACTTTCGAGTGAACGTTTTCTATGCATGTCTCGACATAATCATCCAGCAACTTTCCAAAAGATTCACCAGCTTAAATGCAACTGCTCATATGTTTGAGGCAATTCACCCCAACACACTCCAGCAAGCACAGGACGAGGAGTTACACCAAGCTGCCCGACGGCTTACTGAGCACTACAGCCATGAAATAGCCCCCAGCTTCCCCAGTCAGCTTTTTTCTTTCAGAATGTGTTTTAGAGACCAGATACCGAAACATGCGCCCGTCGCGGATCTGGCTAAAATGCTCATTGTAGACCACCCAGCAGTGGCCTCTACATTCAGTGAGGTTTGCATGGCCTTTCTATTATTTCTGACTCTTCCGGTCACCGTTGCGACTGCCGAGTGCTCCTTCTGCAAACTGAAATTAATTAAAAACTATTTGAGGAGCACAATTGGACAGGAGAGACTGAGTGGATTGGCCACGTTGTCAATCGAAAATGATCGAGCCAAGAAGTTGGGGGTATGAGGGGGAGCGCAAGGCTCGTCGAGTGCCTTTTAAATAGTGGTGAGTAGCCTTGATATATTTATGAACTGGTCGGCCGCCGTGCCAATGTTTTGTCTATATTAATATGCCGCTGTGCTGATTTTATTGGACAATTTTTCTAATAATTTACACTAGGTGTTTTGATGCTTATTTATCAAAGTAACAAAATGCCATGATTTCTGTCAGAAAATGGTGTAGTGCATGTCTATTGGGAATCAAACCGCATTTATGTGACCCTGGACTGCATTTCCAAAAGACTACATGTACCGGCATGCGACAGTCATGTGATCCCGGGCAGTCATGTGATCCTTGACCAATCAGGACTGAGTCCCCGGTTCTATAAAACTTTGAGCAAACAGTTCACTTCCTTCTTACCATTTTCACTTGTTGGAAGAATCGTCTCCTGTCCATCTCCCTGGCTGGGAAGGAACACGCGGAGAGAACCCTCTCTCCCTCGGGTTATGCAGCCACAAAGACCGCTCTTTCACCCAGCTCAACCTAGCGTGTTCGCGAAAGCCACTAAAACGGGCTACCCTCATACCGCGTAGCCTTAAAGCGACGGCCAGAGAAACGTGTGTAGCCTACGTTACCACGAACCACAAACCACAAAGGAACCCAAGAAAACCACTTGTTGAACTGACAGAAGGACTCCAACGGCAAGTTTCCAGCAACAACTCACCAAAGGACCTGGAAGCAAGCAAACTGCTCTACCCGCAAGGACGGAGAAAAAGGGGCAATCCAATCCAGACAGAACTTTCCGGACATCATCAAAGCCATGGACTCGCCTGTAGCAACTTTAGTACAGTCAGACTGACATGAACATCTAGGCAATAGTTAGGAAAACTTTTGTGTAATGTTTATAGTCAATGTAATTACATAGTTGATTGTATTCATTGTGTGTATTTAGAGTAACATTAACTTATAACTCAAAACATGGCTTGCAGGCTATCGACAGCCAATTAGCCTCGCATAAGCTAAAGTTACAGAGCCTACTCTAACTTACTCTAAAACTGATTTACAATCCGCCTCCCTTTTAAATCGATATCAGTGCATGCAATCTTCCTACTAATACCTAACCCATTAGATATAGGATAGGGGCCTGGGATTTAGCTAGACGTAGCTAAATTTCTATAGCCTCAATATACGCCATGTTTCAGGCCACGTTAGCTTCATGCTAAAGCAAGATTTGTATTTCCCCCTCAATGTATATACGGTCTTGTGATCTCTGAACACCACGTGTCTGGTGCACATACAGAAATAGCACTGTGAATTCTATATGCCTCATTCTTTGCCTATACTTCATTTCACTTTCGATATCATTCACTGTTTTTAGGATGTTAGTTTAGATGTGTTTGTTATTTAATAAATTGTGTTTACTTAAACCTGGTCGTTGTTGGATAAACATTTGAGCCTATCCTCCAAAAGAACTTACCCCTTCAGATTAAGTTATTGATTATTATTTTAATATTTTAACATTGAAATTTATAATCATGATTTAATAATTAATTTTATGAGACTGATTAATTATACTTTTGCACCTAGTGTGAAGCCATATATAAATATATATATTCTGCACATGTATTGGTGCCTCCATGTGATGACTTAAGACATTTTATCTGTCTTCACTGCCAAAATCTTAATGTACCTAACAACAATGGCTTAAAAGGATCAAAAAACAGCCACTTTTGGAAAACGGAATTTGCCTTTTTTAAAAACGGAATCCTAGGAGCCCTACTTATGGTATTCTAAGCCACACTGGGTCCTAAGTCGTTTTCTATTCTGTCTCCTCAGAGGTGATAAAACTGAATGGTGCCATCCAAGGTCTATGCATAGATAATGAGCTCAGGACATTTCCTTTGATTTGGGGGCAAGAGAGGTGAGCGAAGGAGAGAAACACAAACAGTACTGCAGTATTATTCTGGTCTGTTCAACCAGGCCAGTCTACTTCATAACAATGTGATATTGTATGGACCATGAACAAGTTTGCCATACCACTTACCATGTTTCTCTATCTCTCTCTTTCTCAAAGGCTGTAATTTAAGAACAACATATCTGTTGGAAGAATAGGTGAATGCACCTGCTAAAAACATATTCTTCCATCACCATATAAAAATGACAGCACAAGAATTAGGACATTATTATAATTTAAAAAATACATTTTGAACATTAAATGGTATCAGCAACAACAACAGTTCAAATGGTTCACCAACCATCTTTAAATTAATTATTCCATGTCCAGTAGAATAGTCCCATCGTGATCTGCTGGCCAGCAGACATATGTACACACTAACGTATGTCCCACAATGATCAGGCGTGGTACGGAGACATAAAGAGTCTCTCCTAGACAACCCTCTGTGTCACAGATGTTGTGCTACCCTAGTTCAGTCCCTTCTTTCTCCAGTGTCAGGGTATCTGAACTGGCAAGGGAAAAGAGGTTCATGAGGCACATGCAGTGCTTTTTCCTGCTAATGTTACGATTGCGTGAGTGAAAAGTAGCCTACACCCAAGGGCGTAGGTTTCATTTCACCTTTGGAGGGGACATAGGACTTTTGCTGCTAACCCCCCCCCCCCCCCCCCGCCCCCATCCCCATCTCCATCTTTACTCAGAGTATAGATGCACATTAAACTGGCCTATTGTAAAACTAGCAATAATGATGATTCAAAATGCCTCCTCTCTAAAATCAATCTAAACAAAATAAGAAAGCATAAAAATCCTTTTCTTTTTGTTTTTAATTTTTGTCCACTGAATAGCATCTTCACATATAATAAATTAACAAATTTAGTATATTATTAAAGAAAAAAAAACAGGTATAATTTTCAAAATCAGTATTAAGTACCTTGCACTTTTGTCTCAACCTGAGCATCTCATGCCTCACGCTGACATACTTGTCTCTCCCTCCTCTGGCTCCTCTCTAGGTCTATAGTTTCCTCTGCTGCCTCACATGGTTATATCAGAACAGTGCATTAATTCCCTAATAAAATGTCTCAATTTTTGTGAGAAATTTACATAGTAAACACTAAAATACTTAAACTTTAAAGCTTAATAATACACACTTAACCTATGGGGGACACTGCAATTACATTATGCCATGAAGAAGGGGGTATTTCAATTACCTCTACCAATATGTGCAAAAAAATGCATTTAATGATATCTTGCCTGTAGCCCTGTCTCTCCATTCTCTGGCTCCTCTCTGGGTCTAGCTTCCTTAGCTGCCTAACATGATTATATCAGAACAGTGTATTAGCCTAATCCCATAATAAAATGTCTTAATTTCTGTGAGTAATAAACATAGTAAACGCTAAGACACTTAAACTTCAAAGCTTAATACCACACAAATAACCTGTAGTGGACACTGCAATGATATTATTATACCATGAAGAAATTGGTCTTTCAATACGCTACCTCTACTACCATGTGCAAAAACAGAGAAAGAGATGCATTTAATGAAATCTCACCTGTTGGCCTGTCTCTCCTTCATCTGCCCCCTCTCTAGGTCTAACCTCCTCCTCAGCTGCCTAACATGACAACACAAGGGTACATTTAAACAATAGACACTAACTTCTAAGCTACAATTCCATTTGATTTGTGATGGATGAACATAACAGACACCAAGCGAAGTGCATTTTTATTGGCATGTAACATTAGTTAAAAATAATATATAAATCAATTGGTTAGGAATTTGATAAAGACAGTTATAAGCAAGCAGCTAAGGTTAATTTAATAATCTCAACCTAGACAGTCGGGTAAGGTTAACATTAATTAGCCAACATAACGCTAACGTTATGACTAAAATCAAGACTTACATGTTGACTTGGAGGTGGTGGGGCAGATTTGGTGAAGAAATTCCTAATGTCTGTTTTCGCCCTCTTTGCTGACATTCCTAGTTTCAGTCAGATAAAGTTACATTAACATTTAACAATTATATAGCTAGTTTAGCAGGGAAACATCTCTCATTGTTTAATAATGTTAATGTTAGCGTTTGATTATAAGATTACAAGATCAGCCTCAATCCATATATGGTACTGAAGTCAAGGTTTTGGGTGAATTGAACAGAGCAGACAACTACACTAATATATGATGCACCAAACTAACGTTATGTTATAGCTTACCAGTACAATTTTGATAACATTTAACGTTACCACATCTAACATGACATCTCCGACTCATCAATTTTTTTTGAAGAGGGAAGTTTGGGATATTTGCGCTAGGTGCGTATGCCAATGACGAGAGTAGCCAATCACAGCATGTCCTGTCACGTCATATTGTCAGTTTTCAAATACGCATCGGCTAACGTTAGAGTGAGTAAAACTATATTATGTAAAGCACAAATCATTGAGGGTGACAATTAACCCACCTTTCAACATTTGTCCATATACAAATCTACGCCCCTGCCGACACCAAACAGTGCCCTGACCAATTCTGCACTGTGTCCTGTGAAACAAAGCCAGATGATCCACAGGTGGCAAAGTGCAGTCAGGACCTCTTTTTGAGTGCGGAAGCGCTATATTCCCTGTCGGAATTCTCTTTGGCTCCTTTAGCCGGGGTCCTCTTGGGTGGGACTGCTGATGGCAGTCGTTCAGGCTAGCTTCCAGCAACAGGCAGTGTATCCAGTTGCACTTGTGTCTGTGGGTGTCATTTAGGGAATGGCAGAAGACTATGAAACTTTCAGACCTTCTCACTCACAGCAACATATATAAAGAGGGGAACAATTAATGATAGCACTGCATGTTATAAGTGTTGTCAGTCCATTTAGCGGAACCCTGCAGACGGGATTTACCATCAACATGAATCGTCATGAATTGCCAATCGAAATAATCAAATGGATAAGATAGACATATCAATAGGTATCCAGAAACTGCCTCGGTGAGGGTCCCTACACTCCAGAAAAGGGACTTAACCTGATCCATGGTGGCCCTAGTGGTAGTCATATCCGTCACAATTATAGAATTTATGTTTGTCTGAAATTATTGAAATTTAAACTACAACTTTAAAGAAAACCCCGGAAATTTTGACGCAGGATTGCTTCAAAGGGTCATCGCTTGTGAAAACCTCATCCTCTAGAGTTGCACTGCAGGGCAATAAAATAGCAGGGTGCTATTAATAGCCCAAAGCGTTTACAACCCATGTCTAGCCACAGCCACAGACTATAAAATGCACTGTTTATACACGATAATCATGTTCAGATATAGAAACAATAATATATTTTTAAAACGTTGTACAAATACACATTCAGCATTTTCCCTTGCTTACTGTACAATGTGCAATACCGAATACTTTTGGTTTAGTAGACCTCATTTTTTTCTACAAAATCTCTCGTATAATTATGTTTATGAAACTAAGTATCCTACCTGGTTATGAAGTGACAACTGTTTTCTGATTAGTCCCGTACAGTCGACATTTCCACAGCGACCACCTATCGCACTTACGGCTGTAATACGTTGTTGTTGTTATGTAAAAACAAACATACTTTTGATGTTTTTTTTAATGTATTTATATAAATATATATATATTTATCTATTATGTATATACTGTATGTGACGATTCTAAAATAAATGTATTCTGTTGCAAATTTCTGAATGATACAGCCTCGTCTTCAATTTGAACTTGAGACGGAAGCCATTGGTAGCTTATTCTCAGCTGTTGCAGGTGCCTTTAATGAAATTTAACCGCATATATTTTGTAAAATAACAGCACTGTCGGGAATTACCGGTAACTCATAATGGTTGGTCTGAATAATTGAATAATTTATCATAGGCTACTATTGATCCATATAGCCTATTCCTTGATCGCACTAAACACGCACGAGCATGTCTGTTTCGCCATCATGTAAGAAATCCGCCAAGGTGGAAAAGCAGGCTTTTAAAGGGAATGGGATATGACATTTTGATTGGTTTATTGCATGTCACGCCCAAGACACATCCATAATTAATGAAGAGACTAGGTTCAGCCCATTTGCACGCTGCGCCGAGCTTAGCGCCCAAAAAACACGCCGGTAAAATAGCAAAAGTGGACTTGGACACGCCCTAAATGGACTTTATGCCATGCGACCAAGCGCCAAGATCGCCAAGATAGAGCCCCATATGTGTCATTCACATCATTATTATCATTTCTATTGATAATTATTATTATTTTTAATTGTACTTTATTATTTTACTTTATTGTTATTTCTAAATCCGTAATCAAAGAAAAGTTCTTGTTTTCATGTATGGTATTCGTTTCTAGTCTTTGCTGTTTTGTATTGTTCAGTGTTAGATGTATGTCTTCGACTGTTTTAATGCAGTGTGCTTTGGCAATACAGATGCAATGTATTGTCATGCCAATAAAGCAAACTGAATTGAATTGAGTCCACCGTCAGGGAAAATATGTGTGAAAAGTCACCACAATGCTCGTGCGTCATCGTGCGTGTCTGAGAACGCGTGATAAGCAATTTTTGGGGAGCCTTTTTCTCCTACGTGCTCTATATCGCCATCTAGTGTTCTGAAACTACATAGTATACCTTCAAGCTACCAATAAAAACACGTTGGTCATATTTTCATAAGCAGGACAATATAAAACAGGGAAAATATGCGTAAACCTATGGGTTCCCAACCTGACAGCTTTAGTGTATTTAGTGTCATCATTAAGGCAAAATAACGCTATTATGTTATTAATCAATATCAGAATGCACTTAATATGAACTTCGGACGAAGCTTGAACGTCTCTAGCCTCTCACTTCGGGCAGGTGGGTTTTACTCAGTGGTTGCTCGATTGACAAGTGTTCTTTTTTTCAGTTTCAGTTTTCAAACTGCGACCCATCTCTCTTAAATTTAGCCTATAGTTATGAGATGCCATTTCCTGATTAAACAACTCTGCCGCAGCCGAATGCAGATGCGTGCTTCTCTGCACTGTCTGCGCAACTACAAAATTAGGTGTGTTTGTGAGGACACTTAGAACTTTGAGCTCCACACTACCTGTATTATGTCGCATTTAAACTGTTCACCCAGCTTCACAGGGCGCGTTGTGATAGGCTAGCACACCGATAGCATGGCTTTGCTTCAGAATTCGCCTCCTGCCTCCCCGTTCTAGCTATCAAGATCACAGCATAAATTTTCTGAAACCTCCTAACACAGGCCAGGTGCCTGGCAAGAGGGCTAAAGTACCCACTGCCACAAGCGCCACCTGTAGCCTACATCCAAACATAACTACGAAGATGCTGGACGTAAGCATAAACTTGTAGAGAGTTAGAAAGAGGAATTTTCTTGGCTTGCTGTTCTGCACTGTGCAGGGATTTTCTGGGCCATGCTAACAAGTGATTCATCCGATTCAATCCCACTAAATGATTCCAAACTATAATGGGGGGAGTTCGGTTCGGAGGGCCAGATGCAACAGAGAGAAGTCAAAAAGTATTTCCGATAATCGTAAAAACACCACTAGAGCGAAACGTATTCGCGAACCGAGAGAAAAGGATAACAAAGAATGGAGCAAAAGACTTGGCGCAGAGCCAAACGAAAAACAACCCTAAAAACAGGGCGAGAATATAGATTACCTTCGAGTCTCACTAGAAAAGAGACTAAACGAAGGGAGAAAAACAGAAATGAAAATAGTATCTCCGCGGTACTGGAAAAAAAATAAGCTCGTAGATACGAGTGCAGACAAAGAAAATGCCTCTCCTCCTCAAACGAGGGTTTAGTAAAAAGAGAGGTGAAAAAAAACCAAGAAAATAATTCCTCCAGCTCGCAAACCCAGCGAGTAAAAAGAAGAAGCATAAAATATAGGAATGCCTCTTAAAGAACAGAAAAGGAGGGAGACTGGAAAACAGAGTAGTGAAAGGGAAATCAAAAGATCAAACCCTAACTCTAACTGGACTTGTCCTGCTTTGCTTAATAGTAACAGCAAGGAAAGCAGTCTCCGTATTCCTATACCTTTACCGGCTACGTGTCAAATGCAAGACAATATCGAAGCACCGGAAATCGGAAACCCAGAGCTATATATAGCCGGCAGGAAACCACAAACAGGTGCGAAGGATAATTGCAGTGCGAGATGAAAATACCGGGATGAAAGACGGAAAATCCGACAGAGTGCATGACGCCGCTAAAAGAAAGAACGACCGCCGAAATAAAACGAGGCTGCCGAAAACACAAGCGAATCTATTCAAGGGGAGAATATATCAATCACTTTTTTCTGATATTGCATCCAGTGTTTTCCACAAGCGACAGCTAGGCCATTACACTTTTCCAGCTACTTTTTTAACAGTAGCCAATGATGCCCACTGATGGTTCGTTGCTACAGGCAACAGAATTCATTTATTTTTCTACTCACCGAAATTTCCCAGTGAACATTTTTGTGTTGAAAAGTTGATGAAAAGACTCCTGTCTCACATCTAGGTGAAATTTGGCTAAATTAGGATATAGCCAGGCTATTTTCTAGTAAAACCTGGGCTAAATTAGGGCTAAATTGAGCTAAATTTACATGTTTATTTCAAAACGTGTGAAAATGCCTCTCAATCTGAGATTTCCACACCTCTAGACATCTAGATTCTAGCTTTTGTTCAATGAGCAGAGCGAACGTTTTTAGTGCGCATAGAAAGTTCTGTCGTAACTCTTGCTGTAGCCAAGCATGGTCGGCTAGCAACCACGCATCTCATACTCAACCAATCACATACACACATCTCAATGGAGCGCCCTTTTTAACTCTATAAACGTCACCCCCAATGGTTGAGACGTATCCGTCTCAATTACAGTATTCATGTTCGTCTGAAATTATAAACTTTGAATTTTGACGCAGTATTTTTTAAAAGGGTAGCCTCTTGCGAAAACCTCAGCTTCTCCAGTTACACTGCAGTGCAATAAATTAGGAGGGCGCTATTGATAGCCTAAAGCACTTACGACCCTCATAAAATGCACCGTTTATACATGCTAAGAAAATCATGTTCACGTATAGAAACAATAATATTTTTTTAAAACGTACAAATGAGCATTCACCGTTTTCCCTTGCTTACTGTACTATATACAGTACCTGATGCACTTTCGGTTTAGAAGACACCTCATTTTTTTTCTCCAAAATCTCTCATATAAATATGTTTATGAAACCAAGTACTTACCAGTATATTCAGCTACAGCTGTTTTCTGATGAACCCTGAAGAGTTTATCTTGTTATATTTCGCCAAAGTCCTGTACAGTCAACATTTCCACAGCGACCACCCGTCACACTTAGGGCTGAAATACGTTGCTGTTCTTGTGTAAATACACTCGTACGTTCTTTTTTAAACGTATTTAAATACATTAGGTGGCGTATGTTATGGTTATTATATATATACTGTATGTGACTATTCTGAAATAAATGTATTCTGTAGCAAATTTCTGAATGATACAGCTTCTTCTTCAGTTCGAACTTAAAACCATGGATGTGCAGGGAATATTTTTTTAGATATTGACATTTAAATAAAACTAGTAGAAACCAGGTGGAAATAGCCTCTGAAGGGCCAAAGTAAATAGAGTTTAACCAATAATCAGTTATCTCTGTGCTGCTTGCTGACGCACTGCTTACGGTTTGTGTTAAAAGAAATTGCTGTCACCCTCCATCACCCCAGCTTCCACCTGTTGTTGTTTCGATCTGCTTTATTATGGGGGGTTTTGGGTCATGTGCTAAACCAAAACAATTATGCAGCACATTCATTCATTAAAACACGTTATTTGAATATGTGAGTTGTCCTGACAGAATTGGGTTTTTTGCTGTTACATGTAGTTTTTGAGGATATCATAGAAGTCTCTTTCCTCCAATCAAAGTGAGGTAGGCTGTAACACACTATTATGCAACAAAATTTGATGACAAATAATTTTTTTTTATTTGAATGATTCTATTTCAATAGCACTAAATGCAAGAAAATAATAGCGCCACCGAATTAGACTATCAGCTGCGTCTCATCAGATTCACTTTTTCTTTTTAGCTGTTTATTCCATGTACTTGTGGGAAACACTGGATATTAATTGGGGTCTTTATTGATATAGACTAATTGTCATCATTTTGTTCTAGCTCATGCTGTAACCCATAGACATGATCACCAGCTCTTGATAATCAATTAACAGTGTGCCTTTTGACTTGCTTGATACTTTATAAAGACATTTTACTGTGAAAAGCTTGTGTTGTGTTGTGAATGTCCTTATTTGATAAGAAATTAAATCCTGCTCACCTATTCATTACTTTGTTCCATGACAATTCATTATTTTAAATAGAAACAACCTTCATAATGCTAATAATATCATACATGATACCAGCATTGAGGCCCATTCAATAAACTAATAAAGAATGAAAACTAAATGACCAGGTACAACTTGTATGGCGCCATCCAGTGTTATTTTTGGGCAAGTGAACTCAATATTCAGGCAAGTAGCATACCTGCTACTTAGTCTTTGAACCCTTAGTGCAACCCCTGCATATGGGCTGATGGTCTCTTGTAGGCACCCAGTCCATCACTGTCCCAAAGCTTCAGACATCTTGAGTGTGTGCAAAGTTTGCAGGTGTAATGACTGGGAGGTGGGGAAACCGGAGGGTGGGGTGAACCGGGGGCAGGTGCTGTTGCAACATGTCTGGGAGTGCAAGACAACCCAATAAAATGGCCGGAGGTTGGCATTCTCATTCATTTCCTGCAGGACCCCTTTAAAGCTCTGACAGAGGAGCAAGATTTCCTTTGATGAGGTGCGCAGGTCTCATCTCCGGACTGGGCTGATGGGCCTGCCTGAGCCGGTTCCGTATCCAAGGGTGCGCAGGTCTCCTCACCTGGCTCGGCTGAGTGCCTGGCTCGGATGATTAGTATAATTTATTACGCTAAAGGACAACCTATCTCGGTGGGACCTCCAATATGTCGGGGACGTTAGGATTAAGTAAAAACGTGTTTATTTCCTGAATCCAGCAGTAACAACACTCTCAATTTGAGGTGGGATTTAAGCTGTAGAGTCTAAGGGCTGTTTCACACCTGCCTTGTTTGGTTCAATTGAATCAAACTCTGGTTTGTTTTCCCCCTTGCTGCGGTTCGTTTGGGCAGGTGTGAATGCAGCAATCGTACTCGGGTGCGCACCAAAAGCGGACCAAACAAGCGGACTGAGACCTTGTTGAAGAGGTGGTCTCGGTACGCTTCCAAACGAACCTCGGTCCGACCCAACCCAACTGCAGAAAGCACTGCGCATTTTGGACTAAACGAGCTCCCGTAGCCAGCTACGCTGTGCATTATGGGATGAGGAAGACAAGCATTTCCCCATTCGCAACAACAACAACATGCGAGCATGAAGAATCCGATTAATCACGGACAAACGCGTCTCCAGTGCATCAGGACATTATTTTACGCGTCTCATTTTCAAACTGTATCGTGTATCTAAAGTGATAAATACAAACGATGTAATAACCGATGAACAACGCCAAAATCAACCCGCGCAGTTGTCTCTCCATTGTGAAATCACAGCGAAATTACTTGGTGCGTTGTCTACTCATCTACTTCGAGTTTTCCCGCATGGACATTCTGACCAATTGGAGAGCAGTTCAGGAACTACGTTATTGCTCCCGCCCCAGACACATCTGACCAATGAGTGAAATGAATGTTCTCACGTGGCTTGTGCGGCTGCATTTTGGTTTGCTTCACCAACTCATCAACTGATTCGGACCAGAGCAAACGAATAGGTGTGAAAGGGAACTATACAATGTATTAGGGGTGTGACGAAATATCGTGACGCAATATTTTGCAATACGAAAACGTGACTATATGCATCGTGGAGCTTAAAAATGTATTGCGAAACGAGCATGACTACCGGTAATTCACAAATTCACATAACCACATATTTTAATCTTCTATCATACCCTTCGTGCACTAGAGGGCGCCATCAACAATTTATGTTCGTAAAGTTACTTTGACGCACAACACGCACGCACACCGAAAGCGCACGCACCTGAGCCAGGCTACGGTCAACATGGTGAACAGCGAAGTTCAGATTGAGGATGCTTCGTCTAATTTTAAATCATTTGTATGGCAGTATTTTGGATTTGCTGTGTGTAATGAAAACTCCGAAAGAGTTGTCGACAAGACACACACAATTTGCAGGCTTTGCAAAACCCGGTTGCCGTACACAGCGGCCAAAACCACTAGCATGAATCACCACCTTCAACGCCATCACAAAGAAACGCTACAGACTGGTACCGGTATGCCTGCTAAGAAATTAGCCAAAGGACAAACAACTTTAGATCAATCATTTGCAACACCTCTACCCCAATCAAGTATGCAAGCAAAGCAAATCACCAACTGCGTAGGTGTTTATATGGCTCATGATCTAAGGCCGTTTTCAGTTGTTGAGAACAAAGGATTTCAGAAGCTAATTAACACTTTGGAGCCGAAATATACAATTCCGTGTCGCGCACATTTCAGTCGTAACATAGTTCCAGCCCTTTACAGAGAAACAAAACAAAACGTGACCCAGAGGTTGAATGCTGCCGACTGCATCGCGCTAATGACCGATGGCTGGTCCTCCAGAGCCACCCAGTCCTATATCACAATCACAGCCCACACCATAAATGATGACTGGAAAATGGAAAGTTTTGTATTGCAAACTTGTCCACTATTCGACTCTCATACCGGAGTGAACATAGGGGAAGTGCTGAAATCGGCTGTTCAAGAATGGAAGCTGGAAAAGCCGTGTCATACCACTGCAGTTGTCACAGACAATGCAAGGAATATGGACGTGGCCATGCGTGAAAGCGGGCTCGGACCACATATCAAGTGTTTAGCCCATACACTAAATTTAGCCACCCAAAGAGGCTTACAAGTTAACCGTGTGAGTCGACTGCTTGGCAGAGTGCGGCGAGTCATATCGTTTTTCCACAGAAGTGCCACAGTCGCTGCGATATTAGTCTCAAAACAGAGCATGCTGGAACTCCCACAGCACAAACTGATCATAGATGTATCCACCCGGTGGAACAGCACTTATGAAATGCTGGAGCGATACATCGAGCAGCAAGCAGCCGTGTCCGCAGCTCTGATGAGTACAGAAATACGATGCAATGCATGAGACATAGATACACTTGATTGCAGCGATATCTCAGATGCAGAAGACGTTGTAAAACTGCTTAAACCACTGAAGACAGCAACAACTGTTCTGTGCGACGAGAAGCTCCCCGCGGTGTCGCTTATTGTGCCACTCAAGAACATGGTCAAGCAGAGTATGTCATCCAGCCAGGACGATTCACCTAAAGTGGCTGGTATGAAGCCGGCTATCCTCGTCGACATCTTAGGCATAGGCATCCCCTGCGTATCTGTCTATCTTCTGCAGAGCATCGCGCTGGATCCAAGATTTCGCTCCCTACCTCATCTAGATCAGTGGTTCCCAACCCTGGTCCTGGAGTACCCCTGTGTATGCTGGTTTTCGTTCCAAGCACAATTGCAATACCAGAATTTTAACAAGCTGTTAATTTTTCTTAATTAGGTGTTTTTAATGTTTAGAGGGATTATTTACATTCTTAAGCCACATTATGTTAGTAATAGCTATGCATGCCATGAAGACTAAAAGTCCAAGATTCACATTGTGTTGTATTGTAAACAATTAAAAGGAGGTAAAAAATGTTTTAACTGATCAAATTAAAGACTGAGGTGAATCAATAGGCTCATAATTGGTGAAATTGTGGACACATGGCCAATAAAACTAACCGTTTGGTAAATAATGAAGAATTCAAAGACAAAGCAAATGATAACGAGCCAAACCTGCATTGTGTTAAGGAAAAAATTATGAAGGAACTTAAATCACCTGAGTTGTTACTTCTTCTTTGTAATTGTTTGCAATATAACACAATGAGCATAATGAACATGGGTTTTTTTCTTCTTCATGGCATGCATAGCTATTGCTACCATAATGTGGCTTAAGAGAGTAAAGAGTTTAAAGTGTTCTCTCTATACAATAAAAACACCTAATTAAGAAAAAATAACAGCTTGTTAAAATTCTGGTATTGCAATTGTGGTTGGAATGAAAACCAGCATACACAGGGGTACTCCAGGACCAGGGTTGGGAACCACTGATCTAGATGACCAGCGATGCAAGACTGTTTATGCCCAGCTAGCTGAGAAAGCTGCACACTTGCAACAGAATCAGGTAGGCTTATTTATTTTAAATGGGGTGTGTGAATTTGTAAATGTATAATTCGAAAATTACTCAAGTAACGTTACATTATTTGAATGGGACAAAAACATAGCTAAGGTAGGTGTGTGTTTTGAATTTACAAATTTCTATGTAAATCTTCTTCTGTTGGAGAGAGTTAACCTCTTCCTACCAAGGGCAAAATATACCAATTTTCGCATGTGTTCACTAGTTATCAACAAAGCTGTTTATCTCAAAAACTGTAAAGGCTACAAATATGTTTCATAGCTTTTATTAAAACAGAGAACTGCACTATTATGACTAAGTGGTCATAATTCATATACAATCACTTTTTGCTACTTAACTACAACAATTTATGTACAGAAATTGTGAAAAAACTAAAAAACGGGTACCTGCATTCAAATTTCTGATTTTTTACCTGATGAGCTACAAGAGCTATGGAGGAAATAACTCATCTTTGTGATTCCTCAATATGCTGCCTATCTCTGCTAAAAATGTGGTGTCTGTCATATGTGTATATGTTACGACATTCACTACAGCACTACGGCAAGTGTTACGACAAAGCCGTAAGGCTGTTTGAGAGACCTGAGTTGTTGGTATGCTGCTGTTGAGCTGAAGAGCTAATAAAGTCAGAGTTGTTGCAAAGATTGAACACTCGTCTGTGCCTCCAAGTTATTACATGGTGTCAGAAGTGGCCGTGGGATGAAGAAAATGTCCGATGAGGATGGCAAAGTTTTTGCTTTGAAAAACCCGCGGAGTGGCCCGACTGGAAAAAGAGGTTCGCTCGTTACCAGACGGCTACAAAGCTCGACAAAGAGGAAGGGTCAGTTCAAGTAAGCACGCTGGTGTATGCACTCGGAAGAGAAGCAGAGAATATTCTCAGCTCTTTCACATATGGAGATGGGGAAGACGAGTCACAGTATAATGTTGTTTTGGCGAAATTCGACTCATACTTCATTCCAAGGCGCAACACATTCGAAATGAGCGAAACGAGCATTCATGAACGCGCCTGCTTCAACCAGTGAGGGCAGCGAGTGGGAGAACGTGCAGAGACATTCATTTGTGCACTGTATGAGCTGTCGGAGCACTGCAATTTTGGAACAAAACGTGAGGAACACATAAGAGACCGGATCGTGGTGGGCATTCTGGACACAGAGACTGCAGTTAATACCAAACCTCACCCTAGAGATGACGATACAGGAGATGCGGCAATCCGAGGAGGTGAAAGCTCAGGTGAACGAGCAAGGTGAGCGCTCCTGTGCGGTGCAGGAGGTGGCACAGTGAGGAGCAAAGACAAAATCAAAGACAAAATGGCGACCACCGCAGAGAGAGAAAAACAGAGACAGTGACAGTGAAAGAGACCACAGAAAATGCGGACGGTGTGGCAAAACAGCACACAGTCAAAAGGACAAATGCCCAGCAATGAAGTCTACATGCAACAGATGTGGAAAACGTGGACACTGGGTAAGAGTGTGTAAAAGTAAACTGGTGAGTGAAGTCACTGAGGCTAAGGGACATGAACAATATTATCTGGGCTCAGTTAATGGCACACCTCAGGATGATGACGATTGGACAGTGACATTAAACATTGGTAACAGACCAGTGGACTTGACACTGGGGCTGATTGCCTATTGACACTGGGGCTGATTGCAGTGTTATAAGTGAAACTGTGTTCAAAACCCTTAAGCCCAAGAGAGACTTACAGAAAGCAAAGAAAGTACTGAGTGGTCCAGGGGGCGTTTTGAACTGTTTGGGGCAGTTTATAACACAGACTAGCTACAAGAGCAGACCATACACCTTTAGGATCCATGTCATCAGAGGAGCGACAGTGAACAATTTACTCAGCAGACCAGCAGCGCTAGCCATGGGACTAGTACAGCGAGTAGATGAGATCAGTAGCAACCAACCTGAGTTTGGCTTACTGAAAACACAGCCAGTGAAAATTGTGCTGCAGGAAGCAGCCCAGCCTTATGCAGTATACACTGCACGCAGAGTCCCTATACCCCTCCTGAGTGCAGTCAAGGAGGAGTTAGAATGGATGGAGACAAACGACATCATCGAGGCTGTAACTAAACCAACAGAGTGGTGCGCCCCGATGGTACCCATCCCCAAAAAATCTGGGAAAGCTCGTATC
Source organism: Synaphobranchus kaupii (assembly GCA_029718625.1). Classification (NCBI taxonomy): domain Eukaryota; kingdom Metazoa; phylum Chordata; class Actinopteri; order Anguilliformes; family Synaphobranchidae; genus Synaphobranchus; species Synaphobranchus kaupii. The sequence goes on along the minus strand of CM056379.1, from coordinate 76,714,246 downwards.
TGTGTGGACCTGCAGAAACTGAACAGAGCTGTCAAGAGAGAGAGGTTTATCCTGCCAACACCGGAGGAGGTGATCGCACAGGTGAGCGGCTCCACCGTCTTCTCATCACTGGATGCGGCCTCAGGGTTCTGGCAGATCCCGCTGGACAGAGACAGCCAGAGACTGACCACCTTCATCTCACCGTTTGGAAGATACTGCTTCAAACGTCTTCCATTCGGCATCACCAGTGCACCCGAGATCTTCCAAAGGAAAATGGTGGAGACACTGGAAGGGCTGCAGGGAGTTGCAGTCTATATGGATGACATTATTGTGCACGGCGCAGACATGAGGGAGCATGATGAGCGGCTGCAGAAAGTCATGGAGCGGCTGGATTCTGCAGGCCTGAAGCTGAACACAGAGAAGTATGTGCTGAGACAGGGGGAGCTGCACTTCCTGGGTCATGTGATCAACAAAGATGGTGTGCGTCCCGACCCAGCCAAAGTGTCTGCAATAAATGAGCTCAAGCCACTAGAGAACATCCAAGAGTTAAAGAGAACTCTTGGCATGATAAACTATATGGGTAAATATGTCCCTAACTTAGCCACAGTGGGGCAGCCACTGTATTAACTGCTAAAATCCAAATCAGAGTGGATATGGGGCCCAGCTCAGCAGAAAGCCTTTATACAAATCAAAGAGCTCCTCACAACGTCACCTACCTTAGTGTACTTTGATGTGCACAGGAAAACAGTCATCTCAGCGGAAGCAAGCAGCTATGGGATAGGCAGAGACTGGAGACCGGTAGCGTACTGCTCCAGGCAACTGAGTGATGCAGAACAAAGGTATGTGCAGATACAAAAATAGTGTCTGGCGAATGTGTGGGTGTGTGAGAGGTTTGAAAAGTACCTCTACGGCCTACCTGCATTCACACTAATCACCGACACAAACCCCTCATTCCACTAATGAACTTGATAATGTTCCAATCCGCTGCCAGAGACTCCTCATGCGGCTTATGAGGTTCAACCAGGTGGCAGAGTACGCACCGGGGAAAACCCTGGTCGTAGCTGATGCGCTGTCCAGGAGCCCGCAGAGAGAGACGGAGCACAGCGGAGACAGTCACACAGATGTGGAGTGTTACGTCGCTGCTGTGGTGAGCAGTGTGCCAGCATCACCACAAAAGATGGACAGCATCCGAGCGGAGACGGCAGCTGACGAGCAGCTCCAGGAAGTCATCAGGTACATACAAGAGGGGTGGCCTGAACACATAACACACATAGTGTTAGAGAGTACTTTCCTGTGAGAAATGAACTGTCAGTGCATGATGGGTTAGTAACCCGAGGCAGCAGAATAGTGATCCCTGAGAAAATGACAGAGGAGATATTGGGACGTATACAGGGTCATCAAGGACTTAACAAGTGCCGTGACAGAGCCAACACTTCCGTGTGGTGGCCAGGCATAGCTTCACAGATCACACACAAGGTGGAGAACTGCATGTACTGTCATGAGCGCACAGAATAGAGAGCCACTCTTGTGAACACCTCTCCCAGACTGGCCGTGGAAAAAAATTGACTTGTGTGAACATGACAGAGACAATTTCCTAGTCATAGCAGACTACTACTCCAGATATAACACACAACCTTGAGCCCCCATAACCTGCAAGTAAATGGACATGCAGAGCGAGCGGTCCAAACAGCCAAGAGGATCCTAAAACAAAACGATCCTCTACTCACACTCATGATCTACAGATCTCCACACAGCAGCACAGGAGTCAGCCCAGCTGAACTCCTGATGGGCAGACAGATAAGGATCACCCTGCCCACCCTCGCAAAGAACTTGCAGCCCAAGTGGCCGGGCAGACAGCGTGTCCAGGCGAGAGATACAATCGAGAAAGAGAAACAGACCTACTACGACAACAAGCGTCATGGGGTGAGACAACTCACACCACTGCAACATGGAGACCATGTTCTCACAGAATTGTACAATCAAAAGACATGGACTACACCCGCAGTAGTGACAAGTGAAAGCACTACACAGAGGTCATACATCATTGAGACAGAGAAAGGAGCTCTGCTCAGGCGAAACCGTCGCCATCTCCAAGTGGTGCCCGTTTCTGGGTCCCCAGAGCAGGAAAATGCAAAACCCCACAACGACCCACCAGACATTCAGGTGAGCCCGAAACACAGCTCACACAGTCCAAGAGTGGACACTGATGGACTGTTCCATACCCGGTCTGGTCAACTCGTGAAACCTGTTCAGAGACTGGAGTTTTGAAAAAAAAACAAAAAAACAAAAACAAGATTGTTTACTGTTTTGAAAAAAAAAGAGATTATTGTTTGAAAAAAAAGAAAAAGCTTGAAGAGTAAGACAAAGTAAGGGAAAATATATGGTTGTTTGATTGACAGAAAATAAATAAGATTCTGTTATTTGTTCTGAATTATGAGGATTCAGGGGTTATGAATAAGTGCGGCATCAAAAAGGGGGAGATGTCATATGTGTATATGTTACGACATTCACTACAGCACTACGGCAAGTGTTACGACGAAGCCGTAAGGCAGTTTGAGAGACCCGAGTTGTTGGCATGCTGCTGTTGTAAATTATTGAATTCTTGAAATTCCTGTGTGAGAGTCGTGCGTTTGAGTCCAGTCCCTTCACGGAATCATAACAGAACGAACTGGCCAATATGGACTCAACCGAACAGATTCACCATACCCTTACCTGCCAGAGCGCTGTCATCGATCAACACAGCAACCGCCTGGAAGACGTCCAGGAGACTCTGAAGACCGTCGTGGATGGGTACGATGATTGGTCAGCTGGCGGTTCATCTACCTCTCCCGAGGGTCCTCCCCAGTGCTGCACCGCCAACCCTGGAGCCGCGGCCCGCAGTTTCACCACCTCTCCCTGGCAGAGAACCACACGTGCCGCATCCTGACCGCAACATGGGGGATCTGGGAAAGTGCTGAAGTTTCCTACTTCAGTGTGACATAATGTTCAGCTTGCAATCTGCCTCCTACGCCTCTGATGCAAGTACAGTCGCCTTTGTGATGGCCTGTCTGGGAGGGAGCACACGGGAGTGGGCTACGGCTATGTGGGACAGTCAGCTACCCGCCTGCTTTCACTTCGCCTCCTTCACCTCTGAGATGTGTCGGGTGTTCGACCATCCTGTCTGCGGACGCGATGCTACCCAGCGCTTACTCCAACTGCGCCAGGGCAACTGCAGCGTGGCAACTGCAGATGGCTGTTCAGTTCCGCACCTTGGCTGCTGATTCGGGATGGAACGACACCGCCCTCCAAGGAACCTTCCTCCAAGCCATCAGTGACAAATTAAAAGACGTGTTGGCAACCCACGACAAATCCAGTTCTCTGAACTTATCTCACTCGCCATTTCCATTGACAACCGGCTCTGGGCACGTGCCCGGGATAAGAAGGGTACACCACCTTACCCTACACACTCGCGAGTGTCGCCGCCTCCAAGGAGCCAATCCCCTTCGATGCTGGACCCATCGGAGGAGGAGCCGATGCAGTTGGGCAAGACCACCATTGATGCCGAGGAACGTCGCCGGAGAATTCTCACTGGCTCTTGTTACTATTGTGGCTGTCCCGACCATCACTTAGTCTCTTATCCGATTCGCCCAAAAGGGGTGGCTCACCAGTAAAGCTGGGTATCCTGGCGAGCCCTATTTCCACTGCTCATTCTGCCCAGTCCCGCGTCCAATTGAAGGCCACCCTGCTGTGGGACACCCAATCTATTTCGTTGTCTACCTTAGTCGACTCTGGAGCCAACGCCGACTTCATCGATTCAAGCCTAGTCAAGAGATCAGGAATTCCCGTGGAGCCGCTGTCTGCCCCGCTCAATGCCTATGCTTTGGATGGAAATATCCTGGCCCGGGTTACGCACTCCACTAAACCACTTCAACTCATATTGTCGGGCAACCACTGCTGGTTCTCGGCCAACCCTGGCTCCGCATCCCCACATCAACTGGCGAACTTCCCAGATCCAGGACTGGAGTTCCTAATGCCACGCCAATTGTCTTCGGCCCTACCTCCATCTGGGGCCACTGGGGCTTCCACCTTAGCCCCGGAGCCAGTTCTTGTGTTCCACAACAATACCACAACCTGTCACAAGTCTTCTGTAAATCCTGTGCTGTTTCTTTACCTCCTCACAGACCCTACGATTGCTGCATAGATCTGCTGGCCGGTACGACGCTCCCTTCCGGTCGCCTCTACAGCTTGTCTGGTCCTGAGAAAGCGTCGATGGAGGCATACACATCAGGTATCATACGACCCTCTTCGTCACCAGTGGGAGCGGGGTAGCGAAGAAGGACGGATCGCTCCGGTCATGCATCGATTACCGAGGTTTGAATGCCATAACCATCCGTAACAAGTACCCATTGCCACTAATCTTTGCCTTTGAACCCCTACATGATTCTATTATTTTTACCAAACTGGATCTCCGCAACGCCTACCACCTCGTCCGTATCCGGGAGGGGGATGAATGGAAGACGGCGTTCAACACCCCCCTCGGACACTTCGAGTACCTGGTGGTCCCGTTCGGCCTTACTAACGCTCCAGCGGTCTTCCAGTCCCTGGTCAACGATGTTCTACGTGACTTCCTCGGACGGTCTGTATTCGTCTACATTGATGATATCTTAATATTCTCAAAAACCCCTGAAGAGCATGTTATCCATGTCCGCCAGGTTCTCCAGCGGCTGCTGGAGAACAAGTTATTTGTCAAAGCCGAGAAATTTAGTTTTCACACCTCCTTCCGTTCCTTTCCTGGGATTCATTGTGGCGGAGGGGAAGATCCAAGCCGACCATGCAAAGATCCAAGCCGTAGCTGACTGGCCCCAACCGGCCACACGTAAGCATCTGCAACAATTCCTGGGCTTTGCTCATTTTTATAGGCAGTTCATCTGCAATTATAGTGTCATTGCTGCTCCCCTCACTAACCTTACCTCCACTTCCGTCCCCTTCCTCTGGAACCGCGAGGCTAACCACGCCTTTGCCACACTCAAGGCTAAGTTCTCCACAGCTCCCTGCCACCCGGACCCCAGCCGTGAGTTTGTCGTGGAGGTGGATGCTTCCGACACTGGTGTTGGGGCCGTCCTTTCGCAATGCTCAGCCCAGGATCACAAGAGCCACCCCTGCGCCTTTTTCTCCCAGAGACTCACCCCGGCGCAGCACAACTACGACGTCGGGGACCGGGAGCTACTGGCTATAAAGCTCGCCTTGGAGGAGTGGCGGGACTGGCTGGAGGGGGCAGGTAAGCCATTTCTTGTCCTGACTGACCACCGCAACCTCGAGTACATAAGATCTGCCAAGCGACTAAACGCCCGTCAAGCCCGCTGTTCCCTGTTTTTCGCCCGATTTAACTTTTCTATAATCTACAGACTCCCGGAACACTAAGCCCAATGCACTGTCACGCATGTTCTCCCCTCATGCCAGACCTGCTGTTCCGGATCCCATCATTTCCCCGTACTGCGTGGTGGCTGCGGTCTCCTGGGAGATCGAAGGTATTGTGAAGGCCACCCAGGCTACCCACCTGGACCCCCGCAATAACCCCAACTTCTGTCTATTTGTTCCCGACTCCGTCCGCTCTCAGGTTCTCCAGTGGGCCCACGCCTCCCGTCTAGCCTGTCATCCTGGTATCCTGAGGACCACCACCCTGGTCAGGAGGAGCCCACCCTTAAGGGGGATACCCGTGCGTTTGTCCTCGCCTGCCCTGTGTGCGCCAGGAGTAAGGCCTCCCACCATCCCCCCGCTGGCCTCCTTGGAGCCATGTGGGGGTGGATTTTGTGACCGGTCTGCCCCTGTCGGATGGCAACACTGCCATCCTGACCACTGTTGACCGGTTCTCCAAGGCGGCCCACTTCGTCCCCCTGCCCAAGCTTCCCTCTGCCCTGGAGACAGCAGAACTCCTGGTGCTGCATGTGGTGAGGCTGCACGGGATCCCCAGTGACATTGTGTCGGACCGTGGACCCCAGTTCTCCTCCCAGCTGTGGAGGGCCTTCTGTGCTGCCCTGGGCGCCTCCGCCAGCCTGTCTCCGGGATACCACCCACAAACCAACGGCCAGACGGAGCGGACCAACCAGGACCTGGGAGCTGCCCTGCGGTGCGTGTCAGCTCGCAACCCCTCCTCCTGGAGTAAGTTCCTGCCGTGGGTGGAATATGCCCATAACACCCTGAGGAGCACCGCCACCGGGATGTCCCCCTTTGAGTGCTCCTTGGGGTACCAGCTGCCCCTGTGCCCGGCCCAGGAGGAGGAGGTTGCCATTCCGTCCGTCCAGTCCCACCTCCTCAGATGCAGAAGAGTTTGGAGGCTGACTCGCACCGCACTCCTCCGCACCACCTCCTGTACCCGACGCCTGGCGGACCTTCACAGGACCACAGCCCCACAGTACACCCCTGGTCAGCAGGTTTGGCTATCCACCTCCTCCATTCCACTCCAGTCCACATCCAAAAAGTTACAGTCCCGGTTCATCGGCACCTACCCCATCCTCACTGTCATCAACCCCGTCACGGTCAAGCTCCAACTCCCCGCCTCACTAAAGATCCATCCCATCTTCCACGTCAGTCAGGTCAAGCCTGTCACCTCCAGCCCCCTCAGTGCTCCTGTTGACGCCCCCCCACCCCCCCGGATTATTGATGATGCCCCAGCCTATACTGTCAGGCACGTACTAGATATCTGCTGCAGAGGTCGCGGATACCAGTACCTTGTGGACTGGGAGGGCTACGGCCCGGAAGAGCGGTCCTGGCTATCTAAAAAGCTGATTCTTGATCTCTCCCTCATCCATGAGTTTCACAGATGCCACCCCCAGAAGATCAGACCTTAAGAACGCCAGGAGGGGGTACTGTGACGCTCTCCATTCCCGTCCCCGCTGTGCTCCTTGTTTTACCTTTTCCTTCATGTGTCATGTTTGTTTTCATGTTTCCTGTTTGTTTCCCTCATGCTGCAGGCTGGGCGTGGGTTTCTCCCTTCGTGTCACTCATTTCCCTTGCATTATCTCCGCCTAGCCCATTCCTTTCTCCGCCTGCATTCCTCACGCTCTCTGCTCTGTTAATCACTCACGCATACATTCTCACGCTGCACATAATTAGTACTCATTAACTCGCCTATATATTCTCCCGGTGTTCTTTGTCTTGTGCCAGTTCGTTAAGTCTCGTTTGTCATGTCTTGTCTCGCTTCGTGTCCAGTAATCTAGCCTTGTCTTGCCTTGCTTGCTGCCTTAAGTCTTGCCTAGCTCAGTGTATTACGCTGCCTGTGTTGTTATGCCTTGCTGTCATTAACACCTTGCATGTTCGCCAGCCTGCAGCTGTCCTAGCCCACTCCACGCAGCCCCTGTCTCCCGCATCCCGCTCCTCCTCGGCTACACCAGCCCAGGATTCCACCACTATCCAGCCCCTTGCCTACTCCCACTCCCGTTCAACCCCCTGCTAATGCCATTCCAGGATCCAGTCCTGGCATTATATATTCTCCCTATACTTCTGGAGATGTTGACGAAGTAATAAATTATTGAATTCTTGAAATTCCCATGTGAGAGTCGTGCGTTTGAGTCCAGTCCCTTCACGGAATCATAACAATAACTAACCAAAATCTGTATGAAAGAGACTGTAAAGTAAAAAGTTAGCAGCAGTTACCTTATGAATTGTGCTTTGCTAATGGAATGTAGCGAGCTACGCTACAAGGTAAAAACACTGCGTCATCTTGGTTCGATAATTACGCTTGGTTGCCTCCTCCTCTTACGCGGGGCTGTATCTACTTGACTTACGAGGGCTTTGTGTTGAATGAGGGCTTGTCTGAAAGATAAGAGTCTTGGCTATTGGCTGGAATATTTGACAGACAGTTTTAAAACCCAACGGAAAGAAAATAATACTCGAAGTGGAGGCGGGTTGATGCAAGTTTTTCCCACTTCAGATAGGCCTATTGTGCTATCAGTCAAAGAAATACACCCAATTGACGACGGTTTTGCATTAATCTCTGCAATCAAGTTCAAAACCACGGTGGCTAAAATATACTAAGCCACGGGATTGGTACTCCAGAAACTGGCTGAGTTTCACAACGCCAAACTGAACACTTTCACACAGCCGAACTACTCATAATGAAGTGCAGAAAAGCACAAGTCGGTTTAAAATCATGTACAGCCGTATGAAAGTTTTAAAGTATTTTTTCTTGAAGTCTAAAGGTATCACGATTTTTCAAACCAAAGTTTTTGTGAAATACAATTAAGCAGAACAGTTTACCAGCACATTGTTTATGGTGTGACATCAAGCTGCAATACATGTTTGCGAATTAGGTCGTTGTTTACAACGTAATTTACAAAGTTTTAACTCGACATTTTGAGCTTAAAAACCACTTTCCCAGAAGGAATGGATATATCTTAAGGATATTTAATACAAATATTGAGGTGAGCAGTTTATTATATATTATTAAATTAATGAAATGTATAATTTAATAATTTCCGTCACGCCCGTGTTACCGCTAGGGGGCGTTTGGCAGCAAGAGGTTAAAAACAAATAACAACCTTAAAATCTATCCTGAAGCGCACTGGGAGCCAGTGTAGGGATGCCCGCACAGGGGTGATGTGGTCTCTTTTCCTGGAACCAGTCAGAAGCCTAGCTGCTGCGTTTTGTACCAGTTGCAGGTGGGACAGAGATGAGTGGTTTATGCCAGTGTACAGTGAGTTGCAGTAGTCTAATCAGGAAATTAAGGCGTGAATGACTTTCTCCAGATCTTGAAAGAAGAGAAATTATTTTATTTTGGCGATGATTCTGAGTTGGAAAAAACTGGTTTTCACTACTGCATTGATTTGTTCGTCGAATTTGAGTGCGGAAACAAAAATCACATTTTTTGATTTTTAACTTCTGGCTTCATGTAACAGGACAGGTTGCCTAGGTTATTTGAGATGAATTTTATGGAGTCAGGGGGGCCGAAAAGGATGACTTCAGACTTGCTCTCATTTAGCTGGAGAAAGTTATGAGCCATCCAGCATTTTATGTCCTCAAGACAATCCCTAAGGTTGTTCAAACTGCACTGATCGTTGGGTTTTAATGGGAAATAAAGCTGGGTGGTATAGGAGATAAAATGGAACCTTGGGGGACTCCACATATAATGTTAGCCCGGGAGGAAGATGAATTTCCTATGTTTACTGAGAAAGTTCTATTTCTGAGGAAAGAGACGAACCAACCCAGAGCTGCGCTCTTAACACTGACTCTGTGCTTTAGACAGTCGATCAGGATGGCGTGGTCTACCGTGTCAAAGGCAGTGCTGAGGTCCAAGAGGATCAGGATAGCACAGTCACCAGTCTGCCATATGGAGCAGATCATTGGAAACTTTCAGTAGGGCTGACTCCGTACTGTGAAGCACCCTGAAACCAGATTGGAATTTTTCTAGGTATTTCCTGGATGAGACTTATGAAGAGGACGAGGAGTAAGAGAAGTAGTACACATATACTGACTACAGCACACAAAGAAAAGAATGACACAAAGGGGACATAATAAAGCCCCAACTGACTAAAGGCCCATAGGATAGATGAATCAGACACATAAATAAATTAAGGAAAAGGGCCAAAAAGATAGGAGACGCTTGAGTGAAGTGCAGTTCTGAGTTGGGTCTAAAATTGTTAAGTGTTGTGGGGTCTAGGTTAGGTTTTTTAAGGAGGGGCTGGACTACTGCATGCTTAAGGCAGGATGGGACAGAACCAGAGGAGAGAGAACTGTTGATAATGGATAGGAGACTAGGGCCAACTGTGTCAAAAGCCTCTTTAAGGAGACCTGTGGGGACAATGTCAAGAGAATGGGTAATAGGTTTCATATGAAAAACAGACTTCTTTAAGGAAGACAGATCAATAGGCTTGAAGAAGCTCAGGACAGCTGTGTATACCAGAGGGACAGTTATGCCCTGGACAGGGTGTGAGATGTGCAACCTTATGTTTTCCACTTTTCTGACAAAGACTTTTAAAAATTCATCGCACCTCAGTGGGGACACATCAATGCCGGTTCTAGGAGGGGGGCTGATAACAGAATTGATAGTGCTGAACAGGACCCTAGAGTTGTGGAGGTTCTTTGAAATAAGATCAGAGAAATATTTTGTTCTTGCTACTTTAACTGCTTCCTGGTAGTTAAATAAGCAGTCTCTCAGTATTTCATAGGAGATCTGAAGCTTATTCATTTTCCACTTACGCTCCGCTTTTCTACATTCTCTCCTTAGAGCCTGTGTGTTGTCATTAAGCCATGGCTGAGCTTTAAATTCAGAATTTCTGACTTTAAGAGGGGTAATGGAGTCGAGAATGGTGGAACAGGTGCTAGAAAATAGAGACATAAGTTCCTCTGTGCCCAGCTGAGGAGGATAAGCCTCTAAAGTACAGGTATTAGGGGCAGCTAAGAAAGCATCAGAGAGTTCACTGGTGGTGGAAGAGTTAAAGTAGTGAGAGAAACGAACAGGGGCAGAGCGTTTGGGAATAGAATGAGGCAGAACAGCATCAATTGCCATGTGATCAGACAAGCAGACATCATTAGTTTCAGCATTACAAATAGAAAAACCACATGATAGAACTAGATCGAGAGTATGCCCTTGTATGTGTGTAGGGCCGTTTACAAATTGAACAAGATTAAATGATTCAGCAAGGTGTAGAAAGTCAGCAACGAGTGGATTTGATGGGCAGCAGACATGAATGTTAAAGTCCCCAACAATCAAAATTCTATCAAATTTAGGCATGATAGAAGACAGGAGATCAGAGAACTGCACAATAAAATCCGGTCTTATTATATTTTGGCGGTCGGTAAATGATGACAGCGAGAAGAGGATTAGCCAATCCCACTTTTAGTAATTGTACCTCAAAGCTGGAGAATTTTTCTAGCAATTAAAATTTTTCTTAAAAACAGCAGCTAAGCCCCCGCCGCATCCGGACATCCTGGGGGTGCTAAAGAACTCACAATCCGGTGGGCAAAGTTCCATAAGAGGGCAGAACTCACCGGGATGAAGCCACGTCTCAGATATAAACATGAAGTCTAGTCCCCGGGAGGTGAAAAAGTTATTCAGGGCAAACGTCTTGTTGGATAGTGAATGCGCGTTAATTACTTCAATTTTTGTTGGGGGTGATTCTGTAGCCATCACGGCCACCCGTGCCAGTGGACGGAGGTTCCGGTAATCCACTCCACCAGATTTAAAGCATGGCCTTGCAAGGAAGCCGCGGGCGCGAGCTGTCAGTGAGTCTGAGAGAACAGGTCGTAGGCAGGCGTACCAGATCTCGAGTGAGCGCCGGGAGAAGCGACATGATCGCACAGGACCGAGACTGTGTAATAGTAGGCCAGATGGAGTTGAATGGGGAGGTATGGAGCGGGTTAAGAGCGCCCTCGACCTCACCAAAACACCTCCTCGTCTGCCCCGCTTTCTGGAGCGTTTTCTTCGGTGTCGGCGACTGGGCAGGCAGCAAATGCCCACCGGGACTGGCAGAAGCAATGATGGGTAGAGAAACTTTCCTCCAGGGTTTTGGTGGCAGAAGTCCATAGCAGTAAATCGGATGTTCAGGAGTGTTTGTAGGTCATAAACGAGAGTCGCAAGAACATTTTGAACACACAGAAACGCGAAAAAGACGAGTACAGACAGAAAGAGCGGGAGTCGACGGACAGCGGTAGTATACACTCTATACAGGGCTCTCCTGAAGCATCCAACTATGACCCATCTCCCACATAGTCCTTCTCATAGTCCTTAAAAAGGACTTCTACATATTCCCCCCTTTGAGACCACTTAGTCTGACATCCCCTTGTTGATGTTTCTTTTTTCCCCCGGTCGAGTATGATATTTAAAACATTTGTAGTGGGTTAGTTTCATGCACTAGTTTATACTACAACTTGTTAGTGATCAGGAATTAGTAATTAGTGAGTAGTAATTAACAGTGGGTACAATAGTTATAATACCTTTTCAAAGATTATATCAAAGGTTATACACGGTATTTGATGATATCAAATATTTGTTATAATTATACAAAGATGATACCAAAGATTATACTCATAATGTCTTCTCCTTTTCCTAGGAGCTCATAGCCTGAGGAGAGGTTACTCGCACTTCACTCAAGCGTCTCCTATCTTTTTGGCCCTTTTCCTTAATTTATTTATGTGTCTGATTCATCTATCCTATAGGCTTTTAGTCAGTTGGGGCTTTATTATGTCCCCTTTGTGTCGTTCTTTTCTTTGTGTGCTGTGATCAGTATATGTGTACTACTTCTCTTACTCCTCGTCCTCTTCATAAGTCTCATCCAGGAAATACCTTGCCCAGAACTCTTCTGGTATCTCTTCCCATTTGAATTCCAATCATTCCAATTTGAAAAAAATGGGCTTAATGGTTATTAGCACCTTCTCGTTGATTGCTGCCTGTTAATTTCTTTTCCGATTAGCACCGCTATTCCAGCGAACCCCCACACTATAAATAACAGGACAAAGCAGCATCCACTTACTTGTTCACATCTTTTCCTTTTTGCTTAGGCTCCTTCTTGGCTTCCTGTCCCGGAGCTCTTCTGCAATGGTGCAGCAGTCCATTGGCTACAGAGGCAGGAAACACCAAGACTGGTTTGAGAAAAACTCGGACACCATTACAAACCTACTGGACAATATGCACAAACTGCACAGGGCATCTCTTAAAGGATAAGTTCGCTATTTTGGACCTTGGACCCTATTTGCGGTCTGTCTTCCATGAACCTGACACATTGAGTCCATATTTTCGCTGATCGGTCCAGTATTGAGCTCGCTACAGATTTCCTGTAGGCTCGCACTGGGCTACAATAGAAGTCAACGGGGCAATTCTAAATTTTATGGAAAAACAACGATAAATGTGCTTTCATGTACGAAAAATGAGACGGGAAGCTCAGGGTGTATTGTTACCGGTCTCAGTATGCTCTCCTGTGAAATGTATCTCAATCCAAACATTTTTACGTGCTTGGCATGGCTTGGACGTAAGCATTTCTCTGTTGCTTGTTTTCGCTGCTCCCGCAGAGTACTATATGTCGGGGGTGGGGGAGCGGGAAGGTGTGCCGGCCGTTTACGAAACTATCTAGGTGAGCAGTCTGCGTTTGTTTACCTGCAGCAACGTAGGCTACAATTTGCACAAAAAAACTTGGATGATCGATTACTATAATGATTACGAAGACGAAGAATTCGATTTTGACTTTGACGTTACTGGCTACAGATTTGAGCCAGAATACACGGACACGGAACTACAAGAGATGGATGATGAGAGCAAGAGAAGAGAGAGAGGCTGAAGTTGCGCAGGTAATGTAAATTATTACAAATGATGATTACAAACACTGCGTTACAAATAGTTCTGTAGGCTACTAGCTAGTAAACTCCAACGGGAGGTCAGGATTTGTGATCAACTGCTTTTCAAGCGGCCCGCCCCTCTCTACAACGTAGCTAGACTGCGGAAGTTTACAGTGCGAGGTAGTGCGGTCGGAGAAATAGTTCTGTTTCAAATGGAACTGTTGTTTCAGCCCTGTATTAGCCCTGAAAACAGCTGAGCACAATTAAGTAACTGCTTAAAGCTAAAACAGAGGCTGCCATCAATTTACCTGACTTGTTTGTTCTGATATTTCTAACCTCTCCACCACCTACCATGTGTCTAACCCCCATTCCTCTGTGCTCTGTGCCTCGCTCCAGGAGGTCCAATCACCGCAGGTGCTGCCCGGCTAACCTGTTCTGCCCAACCCTGTCCTCTTATAAGGAACTTTCAGTGGTGGATGGACTATGGAACTGCCAGTCAGCTGTCCAGAAAGCCGACTTCATCACTGCCTACGCCAAGATGAAGTCCCTCCACTTCCTGGCTCTCACTGAGACCTGGATCACCCCAGACAACACGGCCACTCCAGCAGCTCTGTCTGATGGCTACTCCTTTTCGCACACCCCCAGGGCCTCTGGCTGAGGCGGGGGCACTGGTTTGCTTATCTCTCAGTCCTGGAAATTCTCCATGCCCTCTGTACACAGCCTAAATATCTCCTCCTTTGAGTTTCATGCAGTAACTGTAACTCACCCGTCTAAACTTAACATTGTTGTTCTCTACCGCCCTCCAGGTCCACTCAGCGCTTTCCTAGATGAACTGGACACTCTCCTGAGCTCCTTCCCTGAGGATGGCACCCCTATAATTCTACTGGGTGACTTCAACCTCCAGCCAGAGAGCTCCCAGTTATCCAGTGTCGCCTCACTCCTCCAGTCCCTCGCCCTCACCTAGTCCCCATCGCCCGCCACCCACAAGGCCGGTAACCAACTAGACCTTGTATTCACCAGGAGCTGCTCCACGTCTGAACTCACTGTGACTCCGCTCCATGTATCGGACCATTTCTTTATTTCATTCCCTCTCTCCTACCCACTCTCCTGCAACTCCTCTAACAACCTACCCTCTGTAACTTTCAGGAGAAATCTCCGCACTTCCTCGCACTCCTCTCTCTCTACCTCAGCTCTCACAGCACTTCCTCCTCCTGCATCTTTTGTTAGTTTGCCTATTGATGTTGCCACCTCCACCTTTAATTCCTGCCTCTCTCAGTCTCTCGACTCACTATGTCCTCTTGTCTCCAAACTGGCCCGATCATCACCCCCCTGCCCGTGGCTGACGGATTCTCTCCGATCCAGCAGAACCACGCTGCGAGCTGCTGAGAGAAAGTGGAGGAAATCCAGATCCCAAGACGATCTGGCCTCGTATCACACTCTGCTGACAGCCTTCACATCAGCAACTACATCTGCTAAGACAACATTTTTCCAGTCAAAAATTAATGCATGCATGTCTAACCCCCGTAAACTCTTTTCCACCTTGTCTTCCCTGCTGATCCCTCCTCCACCCCCCTCACCCTCTTCTCTCTCTGCAGATGACTTCCTGATCCACTTTGAGGAGAAGGTAGCTATGATCCGAAACTCCTTCACACATCCGGTGATGCTCCATATGCCCCATAATGAACCCACCGCTACATTTTCGTCCTTTAAGACTTTGGAGGACACAGATGTACTCCAACTTGTAATGCGCCAGCGTGCAACCACCTGCCCACTGGATCCCATCCCGTCGGCAGTCCTCCAGTCTATATCCGGTGAGGTCCTTCCATATCTTTCCTACATTATCAACACCTCCTTAACCTGTGGCTATGTTCCTGCTGTTTTCAAAACTCCCCGTGTTACCCCACTTCTTAAAAAACCTAGCTTAGACCCCTCTGATGTTAGAAACTATCGTCCTGTGTCTCTCCTGCCCTTTCTGTCCAAAGCTCTTGAACGAGCTGCCCTTAACCAACTGTCAGTTTTTCTCCACCAGAACAACCTGCTCGACCATCACCAGTCCGGCGTCAGAACCAGGCATTCCACTGAAACTGCGCTCCTGGCTGTGACCGAGGCACTCGCCACTGCCAGAGCCTCCTCCCTCTCCTCTGTCCTGATTCTCCTTGACCTGTCTGCAGTGTTCGACACGGTCAACCACAAACTCCTGATCTCCACACTGGCTGAGATGGGCATCTCTGGAACTGCCCTCTCTTGGTTTACATCCTATCTCACATATAGATCCTACCAAGTCTCCTGGAAGGGCTCTGTCTCTGCACCTCATCCACTTTTTACAGGAGTCCCGCAGGGATCTGTATTGGGTCCTCTGCTGTTCTCCATTTACACTAAGTCTTTTGGTTTGGTTATTAATTCACATGGCTTCTCTTACCATAGTTATGCTGATGACACTCAACTCTTCCTCTCTTTCCCCCCCTCTACCCCACAGGTAAAGGAAAGGATATCTGCTTGTCTGGCTGACATCTCTGAGTGGATGTCTAGCCTTCACCTGAAGCTCAACCTCGACAAGACTGAGCTGCTCTTCATGCCATACAAGACCTCCCTGCTCCTAGACCTGTCCATCACCGTCGACGGAACCATGGTGACTGCCTCCCGCTCTGCAAGGAACCTGGGGGTGGTCCTGGACGACCAGCTGGACTTCAAAGAACACATCAGGGCAACGGCACGGTCCTGCAGGTTCCTCCTGTACAACATCAGGAGAATTCGGCCGTACCTGACCACCTACTCCGCCCAGCTTCTTGTCCAGACCATGGTCACCTCACGTCAGTACTACTGTAACTCCCTTCTCGCAAGCCTACCAGCCTGCGCCATTCTGCCCCTACAACTGGTCCAGAACGCGGCTGCTCGGCTTGTGTTCAACCTCCCGAAGTTCTCGCACGTCACCCCCCTGCTGAGGTCACTCCACTGGCTGCCGGTCGTGGCCAGGATCAGGTTCAAAGTTCTGACCCTGGCCTACACTGCAGCCAAAAGGTCAGGCCCCTCCTACCTACCAGACTAAATCCAGTTCTACGCTCCTGCTCGACCACTTCGCTCTGCTGCTGCAAGGCGACTTGCACTTCCCCCCCTCCGTGTTAACGGCTCCCGCTCGTCCCGACTGCGGAGCTTTTCCACCCTAGCTCCCCAGTGGTGGAACGAACTCCCCACTCTGCTGCGCTCAGCTGAAACACTGTCTGTTTTTCGTCGTGGTCTGAAAACGCACTTTTTCAGACTCCACCTTGAAAATACCTATATAGGGCCATTCTATAGTACTCACTTCCAGTTTTTTGCTTGTTTTCTATTTAACCTCTTCCTACCGAGGGCAAAATAGGCCAATTTTCACCTGTTTTCACTAGTGACAAACAAAGGTGGTTATCTCAAAAACTATAAATGGTACAAATATGGGTCATGGCTTTTATCAAAGAAGACACCTGCAGTATTACGACTAAGCAGTGAGAACTCATAGAAATCCAGTTTTTGATACTTAACTACAACAATTTATGTACAGAAAATATAAAAAAACGAAAAAACGGGTACCTACATTCAAGTTTAAGAATTTGTACCTGGGGAGCTACAAATGCAATCAAGGAAATGACTCCTCTATCTGATTCATCAATATGCTGCCTACCTCTGGTAACAATCTGGTGTCAATATCTCAAACCATTCAAATTTTACAGGGTTTTTTTCAGGTGAACCTTTTTCATTATCCAAATGGTGCCAAATGGTGCCAAATGTGCCAAAAATGGCAATGTTCCAGAAAGGTCTCAATATGATTTATTTTTTAGGTTTTTACAAAACAATGAGATAATTTGTCAATATTGGCAATAAAAGTTCATTTTTAGACGTGTTCTTGTTGCTCTTCATATTACACAACTAACTACCCGAGGTCACAAAAAGCTGTCAAAACCCATGTAGCAGCACAGTGAATCTTGTGTATTTCACCAGAGCCCCATTAGCCAGAAATGAGTCCAGGAATGTGCAAACAGGTTTTCAAATGAATAATGGGAATAGTATGAAACTTCCCTAAACATTACTGCTAGCCAGTCCTGTCCTTTATTCTGTTGCCACCTCCTATGACAGGGACGTTGGGGTTGGGTTTTAGGAGGCAAAACTTTATACATGACAAACATATATCAACTATATACAAGTGCACTAAGGTGTACTACTAAAAGTGCAGTGGATAAAAAATCAAAAGTCCACCAGTTTCCTAGATAAAAAATAAAAACACCCCTGCTGTAACAAATAAAAAGATCCTTGCCCTCTAATTGCTGAAGTTACCGTATTTACACAAAGAAAGTACAAAGTGGCAGGGTCCAAAAAGCTAAAAAAAATTAACTAAAAACTAAAAAAGGCAAAGGATCAAAACATGGGGGTGGAGGGTGAGGAGAGATTATTTAACCATTCATGCAGAAGCCATTTAGACTACACATTCCCTCAGGAGAGCAATCTGCATCATTACAAACCCCACTAACCCTGTCCATGGAATTGTCCACCATGTTGATATACCCATTAGTCCCCCTTATACAACAACAATCAACAATAATAATAATAAACAAGTACTCCCTCATGTTATCATGTTCTCTCCCTCATACCATGCATAAATTGCCATTTTGTTTACCTGCACAGCCTTCTGTACTGCATACAGAACAATTTACTCATGTGGAACAGTGACTTTACTAAACACTTCCAGAAGCCATTTCACACTCAAAAAAATCGATTTAGTAGCTCATCTCAGACACAAATAGATAGCTAGCTGCTTGTTACCTGTAATTTTGCTTGCTAGCTTGCCACTGTAAAGGTAATACTATCTATATTAATTTAGCTGAGAGGGACCGATTTTATGCATAAGTATATAAGGTTAGTTAGCTTCACAGAAGAAACACAGGGATTCACGCATTGCAGCTAAATTGCACATTTCCTTCGATGCTTACACCAAACTTACAGTTTCCACAAACATCTGTGTTGTTGGCAACGCCACGTAACACGTGCGAGTTTGTCAACACAGACAATACACCCTAAGTTTACTTCATAAATTATTTATCATACCGTTGGAATGTGCAATTTGTAATATTAATTGTATGAAAAACAATAAAATACAGTTGACAATGTAATTACGAACCCGCATGGCATTGCGTGAATTCACACTGGTATATCGAAAAATCGGTAATACCACCAGCCCTAACGACGTTACCTGCCATGGCGAAATTCAATGCGTTTATAGCATAACACTGTTAGTATGATAAAACAACTTACATGTCAGCAACATCATCTCGGTCATCAGTGGATTCAGCGTCACTGAGACAGGATGAGTCTCCCTCGGCAAAAACATCTTCTGGCTTATCCAGTTCGTCTAGCACTTGGTGCACGGATAAACGCCTCAAAAATCTCGACATAACTACACAAAAACTGTATCAAAAATACTCTAAAGTAAAAAATGTAACTGCGGGCCTTACCTAATTAATTGTGCTTTGCTAAACGGAATGTAGCGAGCTACGCTACAAGGTAAAAACACTGCGCCATCTTGGTGCGATAATTACGCGTGACTGCCACTTCCTTATACGCACGGCAGGATCTCCTTCATTTACGACGCCAATGTGTTCAATGAGGGCTCGTATGAAAGATAAGAGTCTTGGCTATTGGCTGGAATATTTGACAGACAGTTTTAAAACCCAATGGAAAGCAAATATTACTCGGAGTGGAGGCAGGTCGAAGACAGTTTTTCCCACTTCAGATAGGCCTATTGTGCTATCAGTCAAAGAAATACACCCAATTGACGACGGTTTTGCATAATTCTCTGCAAACAAGTTCAAAACCACTCTGGCTAACATATACTAAGCCGTTGGATTGGTACTCCAGAAACTGGCTGAGTTTCACAACGCCAAAGTGAACACAGCCGAACGAGTCGTAATCAAGTGCAAAAAAGCACAAGTCGGTTTAAAATTGGAAAAAAAATCATGTACAGCCTTATGAAAGTTTTAAAGTATTTTTTCTTGAAGCCTAAAGGTATAATGATTTTTTAAACCAAAGTTTTGTGAAATACAATTAAGCAGAACAGTTTACCAGCACATTGTTTATGGTGTGACATCAAGCTGCAATACATGTTTGAGAATTAGGTCAGAGTTTCCAACGTTATTTACAAAGTTTTATCTCGACGTTTTGGGCTTAAAAACCACTTTCCCAGAAGGAATGGATATATCATAAGGATATTTAATCAAAATATTGAGGTGAGCAGTTTATTATATATTATTAAATTAATGAAATGTATAATTTAATAATTTCCGTCACGCCCCGCGTTACCGCTAGGGGGCGTTTGGCATTAAGAGGTTAACTTGTGTTTTTGGTTATTTTATAGTTCAGAATGTATAGCTGACTGTGTGTACTACTCATGTTTATTACTAGGGATAGCTCCTACGCTGTGAGAAAGTTGTGCTTTGTCGGATTTGCTTTGTAGTCGTGTCAATGACCTTCAATATGCACTTATTGTACGTCGCTTTGGATAAAAGCGTCTGCGAAATGATTGTAATGTAATGTAATGTCTATTACCATCCATTCCACCCTTAGTTTAAACTGGGCCGGCCACCAAAGGATGGGCACCCCCTCTCTAGCCAGGTTACTTCTGAGATTTATTCCCATTGGGGAGTGTTTTCTCGCCACTGTTGAATGTTTTTCTTCCCACTGGGGAGTTTTTACCTCGTTTTGCTGGTTGGGGATTAAGGCCTGTTTTTTTTTCCTTCTGTTTCGCTTTGCAGCAAATTTTTGTGACAGTTCTCAGTAAAAAGCGCTATACAAAAAAAATTGAATTAAATTGAGATTGCATCTAAATCAATGGAAGAATGAGTCCAACCAAAGGAGATCAGTACCAGTGGAAAAGAAGGTGGAGCCCCAGCCGAAGGTGGGACCCCAACCAAGACTCCTGTAAAAAGTGGATGAGGTGCAGAGACAGAGCCCTTTCAGGAGACTTGGTAGGATCTATCTGTGAGATAGGATGTAAACCAAGAGAGGGCAGTTCCAGAGATGCCCATCGCAGCCAGTGTGGAGATCAGGAGTTTGTGGTTGACCGTGTCGAACGCTGCAGACAAGTCAAGGAGAATCAGGACAGAGGAGAGGGAGGAGGTTCTGGCAGTGGCGAGTGCCTCGGTCACAGCCAGGAGCGCAGTTTCAGTGGAGACTGTAATAGACTGTAATGAGGGATCTAATCAAACTAGCTGGTAAGTAGAAAGTCCAATGAAAAGGATGTAAAATGTTCAATTCAACATTGTGCAACGTGTGTGGTGCATCTGGGACTCCGGTTGCGTCAAGGAGGTGGCATAAACCAGGGGAGGGACAGGACTGGAGCAGTCTGCAAACTCAGGGCGAGGGGCAAGACTGGAGCGGTCGGCAGATCAGGGCGAGGAAGAAAAAGAGAAAGTTAGACCCCCCCCCCCCCCCGACACCGACATACTTAACCCCTTGGCGCAGATGGCAAATTTGGTAAATTCTCACGTATTTCTCATCTGTTTAAGGCTTTATAACTCCAGGTGTGAGCATCACATAAAGTTGGTAAATGGCTTACTGAAACAAGATAGGTGTAGCATTTACAATACAAACTTAGATTTGTTTATTGTCATAATTTAAGTCAAAATAAAGTGCCACAAATGCAAAGAAACTTTGGAAAATTGCAACAAAAAAAATGTTTTTCTTTAGTTTGCAACAAAATACTGAGAGCTACATAAGTTCAACAGGTAATTCTATTTCCTGGATAATAAACTCCATGTCCACAAGTGTGCAAAATCTGAGGATGATATGCAGAACTACTAAAGGTAGTATGATGCAAAAATATAGGCAGTGTACCCTGTTGTCCATTAGTGTCTCCAAATCTATCCAAATGGCTAAATTGCACACTGCTCTAAATTAAAATAATGATATATTTAACTACAAATCAACAGTTTTGGCTCATAAAACTTACTTTTGCATCATTTTCAATTGGGAATTATTATATTTTCATCATTATAGGGGGGTAAAAAAATCTATGGGTCTATGGGTCCAAAAACCCTATGCAAAACATGTCATAAAATGAATACAATTTGTTTTGTCCATTATAAAGCATATACATTTGCTCCTTCTGATGGTTTAAGATAAAAACATTGAAATCACAGTGTTACATACACCTAAATATGTTGCCTAAACATTCACTCTTGTACCTCAGTAAAACATCACTTTTCCCTGTACTCTACAGTATGTATACTCTTGCACCGGGATTGCATTTTTCTGTAGTTTAAAAAAAAAAGTTTCTATTTATAATGACTAAAACATTTTTACATTAATCTACCACATATCAGTGCACAGTAAATTGGAATGAGCATTTGCCATGCCCTAAGTGACAAGTATATATGGCATAGCCTATATTATGTACGATAACATGAAGATAAAATAGTATTACACCATCTACAAAATGCTTCCAAATGTTCCATCTTCAATGAAAATTGGTAGCCTACATCAAAAATAAATTTAACAATTGCACTACAGTATGTGAAATGCACTCAAAATGAGAAAATAACAATAGACCTATCAATCATATTGTAAACACAGTGCTCGATTGGAAAAACGAACGTACATACTGTATGTAGCCAGCGAGACCAACCGCATTTTAGATGCAAAAATACTTACATATCGGTAAAGGGAATACTCCCCTCCCTAATGCGTTTTCTATAGAGCTTGCATAATACCAGACCGTTAAAACAAAAACTGCCGTTACGCTGGCTTGCAATTAATTTTTTAAAGCACAAAATAAGATGCTTATACCGCTGCTAATGTTATGATGTACTCTATTGGATAAAAGAGCCGACAATTAAACCAGAATGAACTGTAATGAATGAGACGGGCTTCCAGGGCATGGGGGGTATTACGAGTCGACGTTTCAGATAGTGTAATAGCTGTATAAAGTGTTGTATATTTCTCAGATTGTACCAGAAAATAAATGACAACTGAATTTTGAAAGGAACATCTCTATCTGTAAAACCAATGGGTAGGATTGTATATTTATTTCATATTTAGTAGCAGATATTCATTGTAGAATACGTGGTACAATGAGACAATAATTTCGTCAATTAATATTCAATGTTGAATCAACATTGGTTTTTGGTTAGTTACGTTGGCATTGTTCTTTGTTTAAAACACTACATTGAACAAACGTTGATTTTATGTTGGGTTTGTCAACATCAAAATTATATCAAAACACAACATTGAATCAACACTGATTTTTTGTTGAGTTCGTCATCATTTGAACTGGCCAGGCATCAAGGGACGTTTTCATTTCTTGACAACGAACACTGAATAACAGGTAGGCTACATTTGACAGCTTTTTAGCAGACACTAATTGTTTAACTAGCTAAGTTATTTATTTTTTTTTGTTTAAGTATGCCACCCGTTGGTTTCGTCTAACTTAGGGCTAACTGTTAGACTCATTTTACATGGTTAACATTAAAGGTTAAGCAACGTTAATGGCTGTTATTTATCTGAGAAGCTCGTTTCTGCAAAGAAACTGCGGTTCAACTTCAAGTATGAGCAGCTAGCAAGATATTTTGTTTGAAGTTTTATAATAACCAGAGCTAGCTAACGTTAACATTATTAACTAACATTAGCTTGCGTAAATTTATAAACTTCATTCTAACTAGCCAACGTTATAACGTTACGTTAGCTAACACAGTTTGTTTCATTCGGCTGTGGTTAGGTTAGCTAGTTTGTTAGTCAACTTTACCTGTAAATTATGTGCTAAGTTATGTTAAGTAACTTAAGTTAGCTAATGTTAACTTTGTTTACAGTAACTTTGTGTATTTCTCGCGTTTGGTAGACTTGTGGATGACAATGTCAGAAAATTCCCCACATAACGTTACATCAAGAATTTTAAACCTGACGGAAAAGACTTCGACGACAACAAACATCTCATACTTTGGAAAAATCCCAGAGGCACAAGGTTTTTCTAGCGAGCTACAAAGGATACAGGTAAGCTTGCAGGTAAGATGTAGCTATGACTTCAACATGTATTTTTGGATAACCATGAATTAGGCCATATATAATGGGATGATAAACATTTCAATAAAAATATAAACTTGTCTTACAATCAATAACGTTAAGTTAGCAGTATTAATACTGTGTGCTATGCTATTTTGCTTGGGGGATTTCTCAGGCTCTAATTGGGATGATAACTTTAGGATTTCATAGGAAATTTGCAGCAAACATTTTGGATCTGTAGTTTAAAATCATCAGGTAGGATTTCTGGCATGCTCATTTGGTTTGAGCAGTCTTATAAAATCATTGTTGCACGTAGCCATAGGTGCCTGGTCCCTGATATAGCTGCTTCAAGAAGTAGTTTTCATTTTATTTTTCTTCTAACAGAGAGTACAGAAAAAGCAGAAAGATGTGGCGCAGAGCAAAAGCTTTATTGAAATTATGAAAGAAAAGAAAAAGTTATTGATAAGAGTAAGACAAAGCTATGAAAATGAGGATGATGATGCTTATAGTGGAAATCATGGAAATTAGAGGTCACCAATGAAATGTCAATGCTGAAATACAGTACAATTGATTTCACATGCAGCTGTTCATGTGGTAAATTGTTGATGCTTCTTAGACAAGACAATACAAATATCAATCTAAATATCTTCACAGAACCCCACAAGAAACAAAGAACCATAGATTGTGACCTCGGGGATCTTGAGGTGGAGCCCCAGATGAATACCACCATTACTTTGGGGGATGATGGAAAGGTAAAATATAAAAAGTAAATAAAAACTGTTTAACCCTATGGACTTTGGCCCCCTAGTGGTGGGACGCATGCGTCCCAATTTTTTTATAGTGTTCATATTTCTCTTAAATTCTAAATTAAAATGTTAATAAAACACGGAACTTTCAATGCAAAATTGTTAAAAACAGTCACAGCCTGCAAACACATTAGTTTATATGCTTATCAGCTCTCATGTTACACTGCAGGGCCATAAAGCAGCAGGGT
The DNA here is from genome assembly GCA_029718625.1 of Synaphobranchus kaupii. Lineage (NCBI taxonomy): Eukaryota > Metazoa > Chordata > Actinopteri > Anguilliformes > Synaphobranchidae > Synaphobranchus > Synaphobranchus kaupii. The sequence continues at coordinate 76,690,014 of CM056379.1, read as the reverse complement.
GCTAATAGCCCAACCCACTGTTTACAGCCTTCACCTCGCCGCAGTCACAGGCAATAAAATGCATATCACAAAAACTCTTGGTACCGTTTCAACACGCTAAAAAATCAAGATCCGATTCAGGAACAATTGTATATTATTGAAAGGTTGTATAAATAAACATTAGGGGCTCTATTTTAATAAACCAAACGCAATGGTGAACACAAGAGTAAGCGCTTGGCGGTATCGCTCTGAGGGCGTGTCGGCGAGAAATTTGGTAATTTCATGACGGCAATCTTGGCGCACTTGATGGCGGTATTGCTAAAAGGCTGGGTTTAAATGTCCAAGGTGTGTCTCTATGGTAGCCAATCAAATTGTTGTTCTCATGCTTTACAAAAAAGCCAGTTGGAACACAATCGCTCCATGCAATTTCATAATGAGCAACCCAAACGCACTGGACCGTCAACTTGGATGTGCGTATGATTCTACGTGGGAACATGCATTGAAATGTTCATTTTAAAAGCTGATCGCATGTCACCTGGACATTGATGGAATGTGTTCCTTTGCGATTGACGAAAACTATTGCATGCTTGGGTGGTGCGCGGATTCGTATGTGCGTGCAGTCGATAGCACCAAGCACCCCAGGGAACCCACACTTTAGAAAAAATGCAAGTTTTGTCTCGCGCTGGCGTTCTGGTGACGAAGGTAAAGTAATATACCTGTTGGCCTGGTTGACCAGGGCTGATGTCACAGCCTGAATCAGGGGCGCCCGCAGGATTTCTTCCCGGGGTACGCAACAGAGGAGGCTAAGCCATAGGCTACATGAAAACGAAGCCACTACTTAGGACTAACGTTACAACGTAATTTACCGATATATTTTGCACTCATAGGGTCGCATATTACAAGAAGTTCTAACGTAGGAGTGGCCTAGCCTACGTTAAAGTCTGATCTTTCATCAGCAAAACCGGAGAGACTTACTTCACAATATAATGGAAATGTTGCGCGCAAAAAGATGTCACGTGACTTACAGTAGCCTGATCTTTCATCAGGAAAACCGGAGAAATCTCACAATAGAATGGAAATGTTGTGCGCAACAAGCTGTTACGCGACTTACAGCACAGTTAATGTTAACACAATGAAAACACTTCTGACAAGTCAATGTAACTATCGAACATGCTCAACAAAATATATTCACTGCTTAAATTTCTAATAAAATATTATCACTGAATGCACGCCAATTGTGTGTGTGTGTGTGTGTGTGTGTGTGTGAGAGAGAGAGAGAGAACACGCCACTGCAAATGAAAGAACATTTTGGTGGGTAGCTTGTCTCCCGGTGGGGCTAACTCATCCTCAGCTGAGGACTGGTTCTCCGAAAGCTGATTCTACGAATTGTTATTTTCATCCTTTTTCTTTTTCAGACTCAACAGTTCCACAATGCTAAGCTGCTTTCTTTTCTTTGACATATTTGGCTAACGTCAATTACTGTATTCGTTTAAGTTAGTTATCTTGACTGACAAGTAAAAAGGCAACTCTAAACTTTTCCCGGTCTAAAGAAAAAGGTGATCCTACAATCACTTTCAACGGTGTTAACGGCGGGATGGTGATCCTACAATCACTTTCAACTGTGTCTTCCAATCACTTTCAAATGTTTGAAATATGCTAAACTTGGAAAATACAATAACCAGGCAATACAACGAAGACAATAAGCAAATATCATTCCTCAACATCGTAGAAACAGAGACGCAGAGACTTTGACAATTCACGTCAGTTTTAATGGAAATACTAATTTTGCTGTTGTTGCTAAGGTACGCAGACTGCGTACTCTGCGTACAGCTGGGAGCGCCACTGGCCTGAATGGCAGCACTGACAGCTGTCTGGGAGACTCCGGAGGTGGAACTGACGGTATGCTGGAATGACCCAGTCGCATAAAAAGTAAGCGCGGCAGTAACTTTAACTGGGACGAGTAGGGCATGTCCTCCTCTGGTGTCACTCTGAAGATGCGGCTCTAAGATGCGGCAGATGTAGGCTACTGCTTCTCTTGAAAGATGTAACTTTTTACTGCATTCATTGTCCGTATAGTTGAGGAAGGACACACGCTGAAAGTATATCCTTTCTGTGTATTGTCGTCGTCGCCGCAAACGTTGACCGATCACGTACTCCATCGTCAGTGTCACGGGATTGAATCCTTAGGCCACTAACACCTGCCTCCATAAATAGTCACTTATATACCCTGCTGATGATTGATTGAAGACTAAATGAATCGTTTGGTTAATTAGCCTACATTAGGTGATGTAGGCATAATTATGATTCAAGTGGTAGGCTTATGATTCAACTGTGTCAATGTGCAATTTATATATTATAGGCTATTGGCCTACATGATCGCAAGTTTCTTGTAAGCTGTCCTGTTTTATTCTAGTAGTTTAAATTAAAATTAATTAATTAATAATAATTATAGGCTATTTGTTCATTAAATGGAAGTGTAATGTTGGCATCACCTATAGACACTACATAGAACTACATGACTAATAAGTTGCCAAATTGCCAGAGTCTATTGCGTTGCCGCTAAGAGGTGGTTCCAGCTGATCATAACGCAATGGGTTTTCGTTGGTTCAAACTGTCACTGCGCCGAAAGTATTTTAGAACACGCCCCAGACAGCGCCACCCATCCCACTGCAGCGCAAGCGAAAGGATGTTATGTTGAGAATTTGTTGATCCTAGCGGTATTGCTGAGAAACGCCATAGCGCCAGTTTTAAGACGTTGATGCTGTCAACAAGCTTGCGTTTGACTATACCGTCCCCTTGCGCTGGTTTGCGCCGGTTTGAAAATAGAGCCTTAGGTGTTTTTTTCCCGTGCTCACTTCAGTATGCATACAACCGATGTACTTCCGGTTTTGTATAAATGTATTTTATTTTCTACAAAATCTCTTGATAAACATGTTTAATCAACCAAATTTGATACCTGGTTATGCAGTTATAACTGTTTTCTGAAGAATCCTGAACGTTTTTTCGTAATCCATTTATCCATTGTTCAAAATCTCCATTTCCACAGTGCGTACCCATCACATTTGCGTTTGTACTACGTTACTACCGTTGCGTAAAAACATTACTAGACTGCTTCAGGAATGATCTAACGTGAAACACGTAGATTATCTTCTACGGGGTTTCCTGCCCTTTAAAACAAAGTAAAATATGTCACATTCGAGCGACTGGGAACGGCGCTGTATCCATGCGTAACGACAGCCCATAGGGCAATCGTGGTGTGCACATGACCCTGCAGTCAGGATAAGATTGCATCTGTGGCCATTTTTACTGAGCTTATCCTGGAATGGATGGATTGGATTGCTGTACAAGTACCTTTTTAGCCTATCCAGATGATATTTAGCCATGTGTAGTGCTTTTGTTAGCTGTATGTACGTCATAGGCTAGCTTTTCTCTTTACGCGTACGTGGTTTGCTGTATGGTGTAATTGCGCTGGTTCTTTGCTGCTTTAACGATTATGATTATTTTATACATTTATACGTGAACATGGCAAGCAACAGTGGAAAGAAGAGCGTTTATTTCACAGTTGCTCAGGTTTTGGAGGTGCTGCACCGCAGTGATCCCGGAGGTGAAGAAGTCAGTCCTCAGGCCTCACTCTGTGGCATGGACCCGTGCATGGACATGTAAGTGTTTCTAAAAATATATAATACCAATTATTATTATTGTTATTATCATCATCATCATAATTGTCAACAGTATGGAGCGCTATTATCTAGAGTATTTTTAGTTTGGTGATGGATTCTCATAGACGTTTGCTAGTTAGCTTCTATGTTGTCACAGGCTGGAGAGGAGCTCATGGCCTGCTAAGGGGGTTTGTTTTGTAGCGTTCACTCACAGTTTTTTTTGGTTTTATTTTACTTTATTTATTTATTTACAGGCATTTTTAGCAGACGCTCTTATCCAGAGCGACTTACACAACTTCTTATTACATTTATCCATTCATACAGCTGGATATATACGGAAGCAAGTCAGGTTAAGTACCTTGCTCAAGGGTACAATGGCAGTGTCCTACCTGGGAATCGAACCTGCAACCTTTCGGTTACAAGTCCAGTTTCTTAACCATTATACTACACTGCCACCCTTTTTGTGTAGCAACCAACACAAGGGCTAGTTGTTGAATTCACGCATGAAACTACATCCATTCTCAGTACTTTATTTCACGGTTCAATCAAGACATTACAGTATTATAATAATATAATTTAGTTCATGCAAGCTGACAAACTAATTCATAAATCCTAGTTAGCTACAATTGCTAATTATGTTGGAGCTAATATCAGACATACTGTGGATATCAGATCTTTTAATGTATATACTGTATATACGTGTGTATCGATATGGCCTTCCTGATCTTTCAGGACACAGTAAGTGCTCTGCTGTACACATAGTTGTTAGGCTCTTGGATGATCTGCTGCTGTTTTGGGGGTTGAGCGCTTGGATGATTTGCTATGTTGGGGGTTTTGGTGTAAATCTCCTGTTTAGTAGGGGAGATGTGTCGTGATCCCTGTTTGATAGGTAATGCACGCTGGTGCGTGCACTAGAAGTACATAGAGCAGATCCATTCAGCGCCAAACCAAAATATTATATATTCATTCATATATTAAATACATGAGTTATCTTGACAGAAATGAGCGTCGCCAACAAAGTGCACAAACAAAGTTCTGTCAAATAACTCTTTCTGTGCCCGACCAATGGTCGGCCTCAGCAAACGCATGTTCTCAGACTCAACCAATCACTTGCACACATCACTAATGGAGTGCCCATTTTAAAAGCGAGACTCAGATCTCTCCCATACTGCTTTGGCTGCACTGCTCTTGTTTCATTGCTTGTTCTAAAAAATATTTTGCTTAGTAGGAGAGATGTGTCCTGCTCCCTGTTTGATAGGTAATGCATGCAATGGAAGTACATAGAGCACATCCATTCAGCACCAAACCAAAATATTATATATTCATTCATATATTAAATATGTGAGTTATCTTGACAGAAAATGCACCTCTAAAACACTAGATCTAGAATGCAGCTGGGCGGGGCAGAAGGAGCATAAAAATTTAGCATGCATTGTCGGCAGGCTGGCGTATCCATAAAGTAAATCGCATGACATGGGTCAAAACTGCATCATAGATACTGAGTTTGAAGTGTAATACTCGCTGAAACCTTAATGAATTTAAAATATAAATATTATGATATTAACATATAGGGCTAAATTTTCTGGAATCAATGGCGTTTGACGCATGGGCGCAGTCAATGTACAGTCAAGCCGGAAAGTCTGCACACTCCTTTCACCTCCACGTTTTATTACGTTAGAGACATATTCTACAATAGATTGAGTTCATTTTTTGTCTCAAAATTCTACACAAAATAGCCCACAATGACAAACAGGTTTTTAGACATTTGTGCTAATTTATTAAAAATCAAAATGTAAAATATAATATGTACACAAGTGTGCACACCCTTTGATATGACACCCAAAAGTGAGCTGAGGTGCATTTTGTTTCCACTGTTACTGCTTGAGATGTTTCTACAACTTAATTGGAGTCCACCTGTGATAAATTCAATTGATTGGACATGATTGGGGATTGCCAACACTTGCCTATATAAGGTCCCACAGTTGACAGTGCATGTCAGAGCAAACTCCAAGCCATGGGGTCAAAGGAATTATCTGCAGACCTCAGAAACAGGATTGTGTCAAGGCATAGATCTGGAGAAGGGTACGGAAAGATCTCTGCAGCTTTACAGGTCCCAAAGAGCACAGTGGCCACCATCATTCGTAAATGGAAGAAGTTTTGAACCACCAAGAATCTTCCTAGACCTGGCTGCCAAACTGAGCAATCGGGGAAGACGGGCCTTAGCCAGGGAGGTGAGCAGGAACCCGAGGGTCACTCTGACAGAGCTCCAGAGTATCCTTGTGGAGGTGGGAGAACCTTTCAGAAGATCAACCATCCAGGCAGCACTCCACCAATCAGGCCTTTATGGTAGAGTGGCCAGACGGAAGCCCCTCCTTAGTAAAAGGCACATCACAGTCCGCTTGGAGTTTGCCAAAATGCACCTAGAGGACTCTCAAACCATGAGAATCAAGATTCTCTGGTCTGATGAAACCAAAATTGAACTTTTTGGCCTGAATACCAAGCGTCACGTCTGGAGGAAACCAGGCACCGCTCATCACCTGGCTAATACCATCCCTACAGTGAAGCATGGCGGTGGCAGCATCATGATGTGGGGATGTTTTTCAGCAGCGGGAACAGGGTGACTAGTCCTGATAGAGGGAAAGATGAATACAGCTAAGTACACCGAGATCCTTGAAGAAAACCTGCTCCAGAGCGCTCTGGACCTCAGACTGGGGCGAAGGTTTACCTTCCAACATGACCCGAAGCACACAGCCAAGAGAACAAAGGAGTGGCTTCGGAGAAAGTCTGTGCATGTCCTTGAGTGGCCCAGCCAGAGCCTAGACCTGAATCCAATTGAACATCTGTGGAAAGAGCTGAAAATGGCTGTGTACCGACGCTCCCCATCAAACCTGACGGAGCTTGCAAGGATATGCCAAGAGGAATGGGCAAAAATGTCCAGAAACAAGTGTGCCAAGCTCGTAGCTTCTTTCCCAAGACGCCTTGAAGCTGTAATCGCTGCCAAAGGTGCAGCAACCAAGTATTAGGCTAAGGGTGTGTACAGATATGTAACCCCTAAATAACCTATTTTTGTCAGTAAAATAAAATTGCAAAAAATTTTCAATTAAAATTTTCTAAAAACCTGTTTTCACTTCGTCATTATTGGCTATTATGTGTAGATGTTTGAGGCATAAAATGAACTCAATCTATTGTAGTATAAGTGTAACGTAATAAAACGTGGAGAAGGTGAAAGGGGTGTGCAGACTTTCCAGCTTGACTGTATATCTCACCAAAAAATAAGTTTTCAATGTTAAAAAAATGCCAAGTTACTCACGCATAGCCTACAAAAGCACTGTCTGTAAGTCTTTAATTCCAACTTGCAAAAACTAGGCCTGCCTTTAAAAGTATTGATATCAAAATGTGGCCAAGTTACAACTAACAATACTGCCGATCGTAGCTCACCCTAATTAAACTAGCTCTATTCCAAAGCAATGCTATCCAAACTTTCCTAAATTATTTAATGCAACTTGGCCCTGTGAGCTACGATAGGCAGTATTGTTAGTTGTAACTTGGCCACATTTTGATATCAATCATTTTAAAGGCAGGCCTAGTTTTTGTAAGTTGGAATTAAGGACTTACAGACAGTGCTTTGTAGGCTATGTGTGAGTAACTTGGCAATTTTTTACATTGAAAACGTATTTTCTGGTGAGATATCACTTCTTTTTGTGTACTAATGTAATGTAATGTGTTTGGTAGCTAACTAATGATGATAATGCATGATGATAATGCATCAAGAGAGACTACATCAGAATACATGCAGACACACGCATGCATTGTATCTCAAAGAAAGACAGGTGTGAATTCTGGGCTTTACCCTACCATGAACTACAACTAAATTGGCCTAAGCCAGTGTTCCTTGAGAGCACAAAAGTCAGTTAACAGTTCACAGGCCGACAAGGTCATTTAAAAGGTTACAACAAGATGGCAGTCCAGGGGAGCTGACAAGTGTCACAATGCTGGAACACATTCAAGAAATTTACATGACTGTCAAACATCTAGGCAGTGTATAATTGACTGACAAACATCTAAGCATTCATCATCAGTTATCTAACTAGCCTAAAATACATGTAATGGCAGTTCTAATAGTGAACAGCATGGTTATGAAATAAAAGAAAACTTGGTGAAACGATTAGTTGTTTTGTTACTTCAGGTGTTATTAGGTAGCGTCCAGAAAGTGGAGCACTAACTGGTATGACCCAGCCATTAAAGTACTTAGATGACATGAGGATTGAGGATGGATAGGTCGTAGCCTTTGGTAAAGTCTGGTTCAAACTGCCAAATTACTTTGGTTCCTTCACAGAGGTTACTGGTGAGGGTTGTCATCTGGCACATGTGAGGAGGCCATTTTCATATCAGTATCCATATCAGTGTCTTGTATCCAAGTTGTAACTCCTTTGCGTAGAAGGTGACGCCGGCGGGACCTTTTTGCTCAACTGAGACATTTGTTGCTACTGCAGTCAAACTATTAGTGGAAATCACAAACTCTGTTTTAACTTATTGGTAGACGGTTCGTGACGATTTCTGCTGAATACGTTGTTTCTAAGTGTCACTATTTCCCCGTAGCAAGTCCATTTAACAAGCAACCCCCCACCTAATCTATACCTACCCATGTGTGACATAGTGGACAATAGCGTCTATGTTTGAGTTCATAAATATATTTATTCATCATAAAATTAGAATAACGTCATAGCAACGAGATAAACCCAACATTAGCCTGATCGTATGCCAGAAAAGCCGTGAAAAGCCCTGCTCACTCAAATGCAAAATAAACTGTGAAAGTACTGTCTCATTCTACCATGTTTTCTACTAGCAATATATGCTACTAAATATGAAATAAATATACAATCCTACCATCGGTTTTACACATCAAGAAACAACTTTTTATAGGGGTTTTGGACCCATAGATATCTACCCCCCTATACTGATGAAAATATAGTAATTCCCACTTGAAAATTATGCAAAAGTGAGTTTTATGAGCCAAAACGGTTGACTTGTAGTTAAATATATTATAATCTTTTTTACTTAGAGCAGTGCACAATTTAGCCATTCGGATAGATTTGGAGACACTAATGGACAACAGGGTACACTGCTATATTTTGCATCATAGACCTTTAGTAGTTCTGCATATCATCCTCAGATTTTGCAAAACTTGTGGACACAGAGTTTTTGATCCAGGAAATTTATATATATATTACCAATTTCACTTATGTAGTTCTCAGCAAAATAAAAAAAACTTTTAAAAAATCTTTTTCCAAAGTTTCTTTGCATTTGTGGCACTTTATTTTGACTTAAATTATGAAAATAAACAAATCTAAGTTTTATATTGTAAATGGTACATCTGTCTTGTTTTATTTAAGCCATTTACCAAGTTTATGTGATGCTCACACCTGGAGTTATAAAGCCTTAAACAGAGCCCCCACTAAATAGGTGAAAGGGGTTAAGCTAATGGCTGTGTCATCAAGTCGGAAAATGGAGGTATTATCTAATTTCTAAATGACAGTATAATTTGTTGCTCCTATGTGGTTCAGTAGGTGAGCTTAACTTTAGGGGTTCTTGTCTAAAGTCTACGTAATACAATTATGCAAGGGAAGTGGTGTAACAGAAGATACATCTGTAAATGCTGCACTGTAGTTTCTACTTGCACTAATTTTAACCATGATTCAACTGATTTTTGAGGGAAGCAATAGTAATGTAGGTGTTAAGACAGGATGTAATTTTACAGGGTCTGCTTACGATCTGTGTTTGCTGCTGCTACATACAAATCTAAGTGACTGCTGTAAACCGCCTGTAGATTAGTGTTCCAAGTGGAGATTCCAGTGGAAAAGGTGTGTGGAAAAAGTCAAAGGAAGTTGAAGTGAGCCTATGAGGCTACCAATCGTAGCTCTACTCAACGACTTCTGATGCAGACTGAAGAAGATTGGATAGCCTTGTGGAGTGGCTACTCACGACATGCTCGCTATTGCACAAAGTTCAGAGGTCAAAGCTGTCCTCAGAAGAGCTGAAGAAGCTTTCTTCAGATGCGGCGTCTTCCCTATCAGTTATGCTTGTGACTCTCAAGCTTAGGCCTACCTGGTTTGTCTCCTCTACAATTCTGGCTAGAATCGGAGCGTGAGAAGCGACCACGGTGGCCCTTAACTGGGAATCTATTGGTTAGCCGTCGTTTTAAGTCTTCAGGTTTTAAAGACTGAGTCTGGAAGGTGCCAGGGGGTTTGAGTAGAACACCTTTCTTAGATATTTCTGCCCGCACGTTCTTGGGCACAATCCTTAATGTGTCCCAGACTGTTTGAACCTCATTGCGGAGCTGAACACTGGCCTCTTGAACGTATGGGTGCAAGTTGTGCGCAAACCGGGATCGGAAGGCTTGATCTTCTTCTAAGCCTGGCCTGTTTCTACCTTGGAAGAACGCATGTTTGAGACGTAGTAAATGCGGGGTGGTTCTGTGCGACCATGTTTGATGTCCACAGCTTTGATCATGGCTGCCGCCTGATCAAGCTGAGGCATGTATTCTGCTACTAATGCTTCACAGCTTAGGGTAGCTAGAACAAACAGTGGATGGAAGTTCTTCCTTGAATGTTTGAATCTCTTGGTTAGAGGTTTTCCAAATGAGTTTTACCTTTTCTCGATCGGTTGCCCTGGGCAGATCAGAGAGGCAGTTGTCAATTTGTCTCAGGTAACACTGAATGTTGTATTCAGTGTTCTGAGGGTTAAAGTGTTCAATATCCCTAGCCATGGATTCTAGCTGTTCATAGCAAAGACCATGTGAGGTTTCACCAGTCCGCCTGTTTGGGGAAGGCGAGACTGATGTCGCATCTGAACGTGAGTGCGTTTCATACTGAGCTCAACGTCCTCTGTTTAAACATCTAGATGTAAGATGTTTTCAGGCTCAAAAGCCACATATGCAAAATCTAAATAAAATATGAGTGCAGGGGGGGAAACACTGAGAGTGAGTAGAAAGTGAAGGGAGAGAGAGGTTTTCTGTCTCCCAGGCTGTTTGATAACAAAAGATAAGTAAGACCATACGCAGGCTAGGCAATGGGCTGTGACACATGACACAGATCATGCATGGGTAGAGCAACCCTTCTGGGTAGACTGAGTGATGAAATGTACCTAAACAAAGATAAGATAGATCATGGTGACGCAGATAAAAATGGGAAATATGATTAACAAGACATGGTCCGACCCTACTTTAGCAGAGGCATGCAAAATAACTATTTAGTGGACCATGAGTGCCCCCAAGCGCATACGGTAGGAACTGATTATCAAACAAGATAAATTTTGCCTTTTCATCTATTAGCTAAAATAAATTATTATGGAAGGGTGTCACCTTAACTCATTGGCTTATTAGCTAGGAAGAGGAGAGGTTACGAAAGTATATAAGCCACTGTTTGTGTTCAGAGAGCTCCTGAATCCTCTGCGTAGGATAAAGGACCTCCCACTGGCCAGTGCTCAATAAAAGGATAAACCGAATACAAGACTCAGTAGGAGTATTTCCTTAATCTTCATCCAACCAAGGGCGAGACTTCTCCAACTAAAAAACCACCTCAGATTTAACCTAATGAGGAGAAAGCAAAGACTTACCTCTGCATATTTGGCGAGCCAGCCAGGAGCCCAAGGTCCCTGGAAGGACGCAGGAGGGAACCAATGGCGTGCGGTGTTTTATTCTCAAGTTAGAGACCGGTCAACTATAGTAAAAGGTAAGCCGACACCTTTTTCATAAAAAGTCTGCAGAGAGGAATTACCCGTACTCCGTTGACCCCAAGTGTGGTCCTCAACTGGGTGACGGGCTCCAGTGGGTGAGTTGGAGAAAAAGATAAATATGTTTTTTTTAATAGTAAAAATTGTGATGAAGAGAGAGTGTGAAAAAGTGAATTAAAAGTGAAAGAAAAGAGAAGCGCTGAAAAGTCTGCTCAAATATATATTTTTTAAAAATTCTATTTCGGGGAGCAGGTTGACAACACTGTAGGGGAGCAATAGGGCTCCAAGTTAGCTAACCAAAATCTCTGAAAGATAATAATACCCAGGTTATGGGTATACCAATTTATTGTAAAAAAAAAAAAGAAAAAAAAAAGAGGAGAAGCAACGTTGCGTGTGTTCAATACTATTGTATATTCTTGTGTGTATTTCGAGTGCTCATAATTTTCTGTCAATCGCGAATGTGAAAAAAAAAAAAAAACTTAATTAAGAATTATTTTTTATTATATATATATATATATATATATATACACACCTCAATTAATTAAATTGGAACAAATGCTGGACAGATTTCCTCCGGGAAACATACCTCCAACTTTGATATACCTTAGAGGTGTGGTAGCATTTTATTTTATTTTTTTTTATTTTGCAAAGTTTGTGCTGGTTAGCCTTTACCATATGGTGCGGTACACTGATTGTTTAATCAAACTGAAGATAATCAGTCAAACAATAATGTAACAGAAGTAAAGTTTTTAAAAAAATAAAACAATAATAATAATAATAATAATAATAATAATAATAATAATAGTAATAATAATAATATTAAAAATATTAATACTCAAGAGATAGAGATGAAATCAGTTCAGTGGCATTTAGGGGAAGGAGCTGCGCGAGTCACTAAGTGGGACTGAAGTAAAAAAAAAAACATGAGCAGAAAAGACTTGGAAGCCAGGAAGGGTGAGCCCAAACCCATCCTTTTACACCCGAGGCCCAGGACTCCCCTCTCCTACATGAGTGAAATGTGAAATATTCCAGATGGACTATAGTCATACCATGAAGAAATGGGGGGAGTGGACTAAAGAAGGTCCCCTAGCATGGCCTGAGGAAGGTTCTTTGAGACCGCTCCACCTACAAGCAGTGGAAACTACAGAGTTAAGAACCTACAGAATGCATCTAAATCAATGGAAAAATTAGCCCGCCTGGAGGAGATCAGCATTCTCTGTGGAAAAGAAGGAGGAGCCACAGCCGGAGGCAGAACCCCAACCAACAGCACCAGAGCAACCACCACCCTACAACCCAGACAAACAGTGGCCAGACAAGACCATTAAGGTGGCAGGCAATGTATCCTGCATTGGAAGACATCGGGAGACAAGAGGATCTGAGCCAAGAGCCCAAGACCACAGAAGCAATTGTGTAAGCATGAGACCAGAGTTAGTGAACGTAAAAGGAACCCTGGACATACAAGGGAGGTTGGAGACCATTTTAATAAGACCCCAATCCATGGCAGCACGGCTGGAGGAAGGGAAGCCAGAGGCAGCCCTGAGTGAGAACCGAGAAAGCAAGGTAAACTCCTCAAATTGCGTACCATGTCCGACCCTCTGCATGTCTCATGGCAGTCCAGAGAATAAGGAGAGAAAGAAGAAAACAGTAGAACCAATTAGGGCACACAGCGACTCTGAACAATGCAAGAAAAAAGAAGAATGGGAAAGACATGAAGAAGAGGAACTAAGAAAAGAATCCTTCACTTCAGAATCTGAAGGAAGCAGCAAGCAAGGATGTACCATCGGATATCGAAGGGCAAAGGAAAAAATCGAGGAAGGGGTTGAAATATGGGAGGGAGAGACAAAACGTAGAAGAGAACCAAGGAGAGCTGAGAGAGACCCGGGGGGAAGAGAATATGACATCAGAGGAAAAGTGAAACTAAGGTCAACTGCCTACCCCAGATGGTGATGACTCAGAGAATGGTGATGACTCAGAGAACAGTATCTCTCTCGTGAGAAGAATGAATGAGAATATAACAAGGGGAATGCTGGAGGAAACCCGAAGGGAGGTAAAAGGAGCAGAACAAGCATTCCTGCATGAGAACATGAACCAAGGAGCAAACCCTGGGGGTTGGCCCCAGAGAATACCGTCACATCAAGAACCCGAGAACCAGATGGCAATGACCCCACAGCATATGGGCATTAGCAGGACGGATGGCAGCCACAACAACAATGGGAAATTGGCCTCTACCACAATCAATAGGGATACCCTGAGAATCCCAACCCCCTAGGGCGAGTGTGAGGCAAGGGAAATGCTATCCATAACATCCAGTGGAGCCACAGCTGAACCACGAGTAAGTATAGCCATACCCTACTGGGTATAAAAGCATTTACACAGAGCAAATTGGAGTAAAGGGAGTAAAAACATTTCCGCAGAGCGAATTGAGGCACTCACGAAGGTGCCCAGACCAAGAACGGTGAAGGAGATGCAGAGATTCCTCGGAATGACGGGATACTGCAGGCAATGGATTTGTGACTATGCGGAAATGGCACGACCACTATGAGACCTGTGCCTAAATAAAGCAGAAAGACACCAGATTGAATGGCTCCTGGGGACAGAAACCACTTTCACAGGACTTAAGCGATCATTGCAAGGAGCACAAAATCTAGGACTCCCAGACATCAAACCATTCCACCTGTTCTGTGCAGAAAGAGAGGGATTTGCCACAGCAGTAATAACTCAAAAGGAGCAAGAAAGACACAAAGTCATTCCCTACTACAGTACGAGACTATATGCATTAGAAAGAGGACTCCACACATGTGAAAAAGGACTGGCAGCAGCCGCCTTCGCAGTAGAGAAAGCAACGTCAATAACGGCAGGGTATGAAGTCACCCTATATGTGTCACATGCAGTAGAAGCATGAGAAAGTAGAGGGAAATCATCCCTAACTCACCGGAGAGTATCGGAATATGAGATCTTGCTCACACAACCAGGATTGACCATTGTCAATTGTGAACCCGGCGGAATTAATGATGACCTCAGAAGAAGGCCACCCACATGAATGTGAGAGAATGGAGGAAGAAGAAGCAAAACTAGAGAAGACCTGCACCATGAACCACTGACCACGTGTATTTTGTGGTCATCAATTGATCCCCGCCCAGGAAAGAGGACAGCCAGATATGCGGGAGAGCGACAAGAAGAAAAATAAATCTGCCCTAAGCCCAGGGACAAGTGCCCAACAATCAGAACTGGTAGCACTAGCGAGAGCATGTAGAAGGAGTGCAGGAGAAACCTTTATTATCTACAGTGACTCAGCGTATGCTTGTGGGGTATGCTCCCATCCACATAATCACATATACTGACTACAGCACACGAAGAAAAGAACAACAAAAAGGGGACATAATAAAGCACCAACTGACTAAAGGCCCATATAATGGATGAACCAGACACACAAATAAATTAAGGAAAAGGGCCAAGAAGATAGGAGACGCCTGAGTGACATACTAGTAACCTCTCCTCAGGCTATGAGCTCCTAGGAAGAGGAGAAGACATTATCCATACCCACTGTTAATTACTAATTACTCAATTCCTGATCACTAACAAGTTAAAGGAGCTATATGTAACAAATTTACTGTACTAAATCATAAAATGACTATGATATGTCATCAGAGATTAAGGAAACATGCTAAGTCGAAATACTGGCTTCTCCGACAATAATGCTACAGCCAGTTGACTCCGCCCACTGCCCATTACGAACAACTAGATGTACTCCGGCCCTCCGACAGCCGATTTACGAATGCCTAAGCTAAGTTCAACATCGTTTTCATTTAGCTAGCTAGCTAAAGATTTAAATATATATATATGTATATAGTTACTAGCTAAACATACCACTAACGTTAGCTTATTTCTGTGTGACCGTAAACATAGCCAGCCATGCATCTAGCTAACATTGACAGTTATAAAAAATCATGAGCTGGTTTATAATTTGCAAACAATAAATAAATAGCAAACGTATACATTAGCTGATCAACTTACAGTGTAGGACTCGTCATTGTGTGAATTTATTTAAAATCATACCAAGCTAACAAGTTAGTGCCAGATCAATGCGTGGATGACCATCACTTTTATATGAACACCTATACACCATTAATAGTGTTACTAATCCTGATTAATAAATTGCTGCTACTGCTGCCCCAGTCCTTTGATTCTATGTCCTACAGCTAATAGAAAGCAAAAGTTTCTCCTGCATTGCAGAGGCATTCGAATACCGGGATATTCAATGCTAGTACAGCTGGTAGAATTAACCGTGTTAATTCAACCATCTGTTTAATTAAGCAATTGCATGTTACTGGCCCTGCGAAGCCCAGTAATCTTCAAAGCCATTGGAGAACATTAAGCTTGTTACTGCCTAGCTGCTACTACCATGTGTTTCAGCTAGATACAATTCTTAAACATAAAGTTCTCTACCGCCTAGCTGACACTACCACGTATTACAGCTTGCATGAATTTGGAACCATGAAGCTATCTGCCACCTAGCTGTCACTACCCGCTAGTGCAGCTTGCGTGAAATTGTAAATTAATAAAGCTTTGTACCGTCTAGTTGCTGTTACTTCCCTAACTCAGCTTGCGTTTAGTCTGGGTGAGCGACCCAGACAAAAATATTTCTTCCCCGACTCTAGACCACCCCTGCATTGCGATGCAACCAAAGGGGGGGTGCGTGACGGGTTACCCAGGATCGCTGACAACAGTAGCATCCTAAAACACATGCTTTCCACAACTTTTAATGAACATTTATAACACTCACTGGCCTACTAACATTCTGTTGCCTCACTAACCTTGATCAATCGACGTGCATTCATTGGTGTTCTGTTTGGTGCTAGTGTCCATCTTTTGCTACTGTCATATTTTGTTTATTTAGACCTTGTCTGTATAACCATTGTGACATGTTCTTGCTCAGTGAAGTTTATTTTGTACCAACGCTATGCCCAGAATGTGTACAGCCAGTATGAATATGCTCAAAATGTTAACATCCAATATGAACTGCCCAGATGTTACATTCCTATATGAACTGTTAAAATTACTATTTCGACTGTGGACTTTGCTGACCTCATGTGGTCTCAGGGATTACACCAGAAGTGGAACCCTGACACCAAAAGGGGGATATGTAGGGACAACAGGAACTACAATTCCATACAGTCCACAGGAGGCTCCTCCACGTTGGAAGTGACGTAGGATGTTGTACCAGTTGTGATTTCCACACTGTAATGTGATACTGCACAGCGGAATGCGCGACTGGCAATAAAGTTTATAAAAGGGCAAACGGTCGCAGTTCTCACCAGTTCTTCCCAGTTCGTCCGCTCAACTCGGCAGGGCCTTCACTGTCTCGTCTCAAGGCCCCGTGCGGCCTGCACGCCCAGGGAAGAACCCTCGCTCCACAAGGAAGCACGGTTGTCCATGACACCGATCCAACTGAGCGAGGCGGGCTCATCTACCCCCGGCTATTGGCCACGGAGGACCGGAGACAAGACGCAAGGAGGCAACGCAAGCACCCGGTGGTGAAGAAGAACCACCTAGCGGACCACATAGCCAGATCCTGCAGCACAGCACCGCCGATGAGTCCCCAAAGAGGCAAGCGGTCTGCAGTAGGATGACGCTGCATAGTTCGGGAGAAATAATGCAACCAGTTCCATTATCCACCCCTACGAACTGCAACCCTGATGATGAAATAAACCAGTTCCAGGGACCCAAGATGATGTGGCCAGTTCCCCTATCTATCGCTACCCCTACGAATGGCAATCACAGGATCAGGGCGACCGGATTTCCCCTTTTCATTGTGAGTGTGCGATCCAACGGAGGAACCTATTTAACGGACTTTGATTCAAGTAAGGCTGTAACATGGGCAATAGCATATTAGTTAGCAACGGCAACATGTTTGTGACTGGATGTATGTAACTGCTATTGAAAGGTTAATGTGTGTTCTGTAAAAGTTTTGTGTTACCATTTCACTTTGGATGGCTGTAAGCCATCCACCGCGCTGCGTTAGGTTTAATGCATCACACACAGAACGTATCTTGCATGTGATCTGTCTTTAAACACTAACCAGTCGTAATCCTAACACTGCACGCTGATCTCAACGCACACGCATCGATAAGCTTACGGCTATCCCTTATGTGTATGGTATGGTTCATGCGCCACCATTAGCTAGCTCCAGCGAAACCTAGTTTCAAACCTCCCTCCATTTTAGTTTCTTTGTTCTCTATGAACACGTGTCCGAGGCAACCCCCCACATGCAGGAGAACATGGAAACCCCATGTGCGCCCAATGCACCACACACACACACACACACACACACACACACACATGGTTTGTTGTACATTATAGTAGTGAATCATGCCTTGCTCTCTTTGGTATTTTGTGTTCAATAAACTATTACATTTATCCAAGATTGCCTGTATTAATTTTGCTCTTGTGGTGAACTGAATCAGCCAATGGTAATTGCAGGGATTCCCCAAAATTCCTTCACCTTCTAGCTGGATCATTTATGTTAATTCGGTATCAACAGTACATAATATTGTGATTTTGCTAAGACAATTATTAATGTGTAATTTTATTGGTAATTTAATTATTAATTCAAGTTACCCATTTTTAGTTAGTATATTTGAGAATAGTATATAAAGTTTTATGAGACTATGATTTATGATAATGATTTATTATACAAAACTATGCCACCAGTTGTATAAGGATGGAGGTGGCGTATTGCAGTACATAAGTGACGCCCCGTGTATAAATATAGAGGTATGTCCCCTACATTTTTGGTGCCCCGTGTATAAATTTTAATGAATATTCCCTACACAGGCCTTTTCCCAAGGGCCTTGAAAACTGCAGTTATCAAACCCCTTTTGAAAAAGAGAAACCTGGATGCCTCAGTAATGAATAATTACAGGCCCATATCAAACCTGCCTTTTTTATGAAAGATCATAGAATTGGCTGTTTTTCAGCAACTCTACTCTCACTTGGCCCTAAACAACTGTTCTAATATTTTTCAGTCTGGATTTCGACCACACCACAGCACTGAGACTGCTCTTGTTAAAGTTTTAAATGACATTAATTTCAGCAGTGATGAGGCTAAAATTTTCAGTGCTGTGTTCGACACAATCGACCATAAGATACTCCTAGACAGACTGGAAAACTGGTAGGACGTTCTGGCACAGTACTAAATTGGTTTGAATCATATTTACAGGATAGGGACTACTTTGTGTCGATTGGTAATTATGAATTGGAGCGAACAAAAATCACATGTGGAGTTCCCAAAAGGTCCATTCTTGGCCCTCTTCTGTTCAACATCTACATGCTCCCACTTGCTCAGATTATGGAAAATTACAAAATCGCTTACCATAATTACGCGGACGACACACAAATTTACATAAGAGTGTCATCAAGTGATTACAGTCCTATACAATCACTGATTGAGTGTATTGAACAAATCAATGATTGGATGTGCCAGGATTTCCTACAGTTAAACAGAGACAAAACTGAAATAATAGTTTTTGGTCCCAAAGAAGAAAGATTAAGAGTCAGTGCTCACCTTAAGTCCTTGTCACTACAGTCTACAAACCAAGCCAGAAACCTTGGTGTAGTTATGGACTCAGAAATAAATTTTAATAGCCACATTAAGACAGTTACAAAATCAGCCTACTATCACCTTAAAAATATAGCAAGAATGAAAAGATTCATGTCTAAGCACGGTGTATAAAAACTTGTGCATGCATTTATTTTTAGTAGGCTTGACTATTGTAATGGTCTCTACAGGTCTGTGTAAAAAATCAACCAGACAGCTGCAGAGGCACCGGTGTACAGAGACACCAGTGTACAGAAACCAGGGCTATCTACTCATGCACTGTAGCCTTTTATCTGTTTTTATTGTTTTTATCTTATTTCCTTTTATATTGTCTATTCTATTGTCTATTCTTTTTAATAGCTGTTTTATATTTTCTTTTATATTTTTAAACTGATTTTAAATTGTACTCTCAAACCAATCTTTCTTTTTTTTTCATTATTCTGTAAAGCACTTTGGATTGCGTTCAGTTGTATGAATATGTGCTATACAAATAAACTTGACTTGACTACAATAAGTGCCTGGTCCAAAGTTTCAGGCAATGGAAACTATCACACATGCTCACAAGACTGGCTTGTACTCCGGGTCCCTAAGACAAAGTTTGATTAGGACAGACTGCTTTTTGTTTTTATGCCCCTCAAATTTGGAATGGTTTGCAAAGACATTTTAAATTGGACTCCTTACTCCCTTTGAGACAATTTAAGAACCTAATTTTGAGTCACGCAATTGTTTTTAACAAATGTTTTAAATTTGGTTTTAATGAATGTTTTAAAGAATGTTTTATTTATTTTATTTTTATGTTTAACTGTTTTAACTTTAGTTTTGACTAATGTTTCAATTTATTGGTTCTTTGATTATTGTCTTATGTAATGTCTTCTCTTTCTTTTGTTGTAACTCGGCAGTATTCAAAATGAGGGCCGCTCTCCCTCAATGCTTCACCGAGGTTTAAATAATGTAAAGAGATTAAATAAAAGTAAAGAGGAACCACATAACTTTGGACCCTTAAGTGCCTGATACAACGTTTCAGGCTAATGTAAGGTCGCAATTGAGTAAGTAAACATTTCTAATAGAGGCTCAATTTCATGTACATTTGTGAACAAAAGTTTACTTTATACTTTTTCTATAACATTTATAGTGAATTATCACATCTGCATATCACATCTGTATCATAATCTTCACATACTTAAATACATACAGTACATGTGAAGTTTCCATATAATTTCTGATGCCACATTCCAAGGCAACATTGTGCGAACACACCACTCCCCCAGCCAGGGTGAGTTCTTCACTGAATGAAATGCAGTTGAGGAGGTGTGAACTTTTGAATACCTTTTCACCTGGCCTACGAGAGCTCTTTTGCAGTACTTTAGTTATCCAAAGTAGTGGTGGGCATTGAGGGACCCAGATCCCTTGACTCCGTTCACTAAAAGGATTCGTTCTCGGATTCGTTCTTGGCGGATTCGTTCACTGATCTAGTTCAGACACTCGTTCACCGCTATCGTTCTTGTTCACTGACTCTCATTCTTCGAGAATGAGAGTCACGCATACACAGGCAGTGAGGGGACACCCGGGACTGAAGAGAAAACCCAACTCATTCATGAACCCATTGTCAAACTGGGTCCGTGACTTGAAATTTAAGAACTGCTCAGAAATTAATCACCTACTGTCCTTTGTAGGTGAATTCCTACAATAGCCTAGCATCCACTGTCATTATGTTATTCACAGAACTTTTCTAAATATTTAGCCTACACTTAAAAGTAAATACATCGGGTTTGTTTTCGTGCAATTTACGCTACTGTTAGTTCGTAAATAGGTGGCCAGGCACGAGTTACTACATCGCGAGTTAGAGCATAGCCGCATATTTATCAATTTCTTATAAAGGCGTATATTCTAGATGTTAGGTTCAATTTAGTGGATCAAGCATATTATAATACAGCCACATCTGTGATCTTTTCTACACGTTTCAGTTTTACACTCTTTATTGTACAGTTGAAGTAGGAAGTTTACATACACTTAGGTTGAAGTCATTAAAACTTAATTTTTAACCACTCCACAGATTTCATGTTAGCAAACTATAGTGTTGGCAAGTCAGTTAGGACATCTACTTTGCGCAAGGCACAAGTAATTTTTCCAACAATTGTTTACAGACCGATTATTTCACTTTTATTTCATATTTTTCACTATATCACAATTCCAGTGTGTCACAAGTTTACATACACTACATTGACTGTGTTTTTCCATTTTTTATATTTGGTTGCATATCCTATGCATGCCATGACTTCCTGATGTCTGTGACCCAACAATATCTTATTTTCTGGTACTCTTACAAGTGATACTATAACGTCTCTGCATTTGAATGGATCTCTATGGGAGTTGGGGGGTGGGACTAGATTTATCTGTAAATTACACTGGAACAGTATGCAAACACATGGTTGGCTAAATGGATCTAAGTCAACAAGGGTCTGACGTATCAAACAAGCCTTAAACCATCACTCTGCTGCCAGATATGCAGTAGATATGGATGGATAACTTGAAGGGTTGTTTCTCCTGACAAATCTTCTGAACTCTATGGAAAAATAAGTCAAGAGAAGAAACTCTTCAAGTTATAAATCCATATCTACGGTATTTCTGGCAGCAGAGTGATGGTTTAAGGCTTGTTTGATACCTCAGACCCTTGATGACTTGCAGCCATTTTACCAATCATGTATTCCATACTGTTCCAGCATAATTTACAGCTAAATCTAGTCCCACCCCCCAATTCCCATAGAGATCAATTCAAATGCAGAGACGTTATGAGTCTTTTGATGTTGTTGGGTCACAGACATCAGGAAGTCATGGCATGCAAAGGATATGCGACCAAATATTTAAAATGATTACTTTATTCTATATATAAATGCAGGGGTGCCAATAATTGTGGCACACGTGGTTTTGTTAAAAAATAATTATTTCTTGATGAGGGATTTTTTTTTCTTAATTGAATTTACTTCAATTAAAGGTCGGATTTTTCTTATTTTTTCAGTGTGAGATTAAGCTAATTCACCAAATGGTGATTTTTTTTATAACCCTTTTTACTCATCTTTACCAGGGGTGCCAATAATAGTGGAGGGCACTGATATATAGTATATAGTATCTCAAGAAAAACACATTTTCAACATAAGAAAATGCCACGTTACTCACGCATAGCCTATAAAGCACTGTCTGTAAGTCCTTAATTCCAACTTGCAAAAACTAGGCCTGCCTTAGCAGGGCTCGAAATTAACTTTTTTACTTGGGAGCACTGGTGCTCCCAACTTCAAAAAGTTAGGAGCACCAGCAAAAATTTAGGAGCACCCACCAAAATGTAAGGAGCACCAACAATATTTTGTTGTATCGGGTTGTATACGCCAATCAGTGGGCGGGGTAACAATGTTGCTCCATTTAGTTACATTATTGGGGCGATAGACGAGATAAACTAACTACAATGTAGCACAGCATTGTTTCATTTCAGGCGGCACCCGCTGCAATTATGTAGACTGCGAGGCTGCATAGAGTGGAAACGTGAGGCTTAGGTTCCGGAAGCAAAAACTCCATTCACTGTGTGCATTGCTGTGTCCGAATGGTCTGCATCCTGTGTAATAGCATAGGCCTACTGTATACTGCTTAGGCTACTGTATACTGTTTAGTGACATGCAGTATGCGAAAAAAATATCCTCCATAGGCTACTATTATCAGCGAAAACTCTGAAGTATATTATTTGTGGATTTTAAGCACACTACATTTAGAGAACATTTCGCCTGCTTAACGTTCTCATCCAGTGTAGGCTAGGCCTACTCAACTATCATAACGTTACTCAATAGTAGCCTATAGAAGGGACACAGCCTAACCTTCATGCACACTCGTCTTTACCAACAGTTTTTTCCCCACGGCCACCAGCCTAATCAACATGGCTCGTGTCCCCCTTTGAGTGTCCCCCCAATTTGCACACGGTTTTGTATATATAGCCTATATATATATATAGTATAATATGAATGAAAAATTTTTGCCCCGCACTTTTGAAATGATTCCGGCGCCACTGCATCTGTTACGTTTTTAGTAACGTTACTAAAAAATTCCGTAATCGTTCGCTTCATATTGTTAGCTTTCAATAACGCTAGCTAACGTTACCAATTTAGCTAGTTAGGTAACGTTAATAAATTGATAATAAACTTTTGTCTTCAGGTAACATTAGTTAACGCGTTAGCTCTCTGTGTCACGTGACAGTGGAGTGCCGTGAAAGGGAGTGATTGAAGGTTTCTTAACCAATCTAAAATCAGCATTAAAGGTAAGAACGTCAAGCTCACGTTTTATTGGTTAGAATGGTCACTGTCAGCTCACAAGGCACATACTGAATGTACTAACTAGCAAATGTACAGAGAAAGGGACGTTCGACTGGGGGGAAAAAAAGAAGAAAAAAAAAGGTTGCACCAGAACAATTATTTGCACTCGCATAAATGCTCCCAATTATATTTCGAGGTCGCACAGATTAAATTTCGGGAGCATATGCGACCAAAACGGTCGCAATTTCAAGCCCTGCTTAGTATTGATATCAAAATGTGACCAAGTTACACAATTAAACACTCACACAAATTAGACTAAATCTATTCCAAAGCAATGCTATCCAAACATTCCTAAATTATTTAATGCAACTTGGCCCTGTGTTTGTGGTCATTCAAACATTAAAAGTCAAATAAGAAAAATTGCCTCATGGAACAACATATAATTGCAATGAATGTTTTAAACAGTTGACAAATAATTATACTCCAGAAAGGATATGTTTATACTTTGTTGGCAAGTTTACTTTAGAAAATGGTTTTAAAATGTTTGTTGCTGCTACAGATTTCTCTCCAATTCACAAACAGACATTTATACCAAGTTTATAATAGAGAAAGGGGTCAAAGGATGAATAAGTAAATGCATATAAAAATTAAATATTTTGACATAGAAAATAGGCTACATATAGCATTTTTACAAACCTATCTATACGTTTGCCTTGTTAATGTAGCCTACTGTATGTTTGTAGGTCAGATGATGCCAAATACGTAATATTAATAATTTTCTTTACATAATAATGGTTCTATTTCGTTCTTCGGACCATTAGGGTCAACAGTTTACGAATGTACTTTCTCGCAGCCGGATGCGTTCGAGACTTTTATACCCAACAATTTGTCATGGCCGTGACCTCCGTGTGACGACGTCACGTCCTCTATAAATAGAGGTAAGATTGAGATAATAGCATTTTTGTTAGAGGATACTGTGTATTGCTTTTCTAACATTAATTGTGTAGCATATAGCTAGCGCAGTTCGGCACTTGGTGCGCCCAGTTGATTGGTTGTAGTCAGTGCTGGAAATGGCTAAAATTTACTGGGGGGACTTAACACTGTTAGGGAGGTCCGGGGTCATCTTCCCCCAGTCAAAACATTTTCAAATTTCAACAAGTTAACGCATAATTCTGATGCACTTTGAGCTGAATAAAGAGATCATTAAAAAAAAATTATACAAAATAGCACAAAACATACCTGTTTAAGTCACATAGGTGTATGCATCAGGTTAGACACACACAAACACACACACACACCTTCCCAATACTCTTAAACTGATACTGCAGTCAAAAACCGACTTTTCGCGTTGAAAACTGATGTGTTGGGTTAGACTATGATCATACACCACAGTTTTTATCCGAAAATCTCATATTGCGTCGAAGTGGGTGTCATCTGAGTTTCTGTGTCGGCTTACCATGCGCTGCATTTCCGGGGATTCGTGACGTCCAGAAATCCGAAAAATAGGTGGAGTCTCGGCTAGTAAAGTGAGCAGAGAGCTCTGTGGGGGCTGAGTCAGTTCACCAAGACACACCCTTTCACTCATTGAATATTCATAATATGACCTTGTGGCATCATCGTCATATAACCACACCTACCCACAGCTCCAAGTTCAAATTGAAGCTGTAAAAAAAGGGCTTAGAAAAGCGATTGCAGTATCACTTTAAATAGCTTCATCTCCTTTGATCTAAAAAATGGAAAGGTGAAAGCAATTTATCTTAATAGAAATAGAAAAAGTGCAAACTTTAGTCTTTTTATTTCCTTTTTAACCATTTATTTCCCTTTTCCTCCCTTTCTTCAACTTATTTCTGAATATCAACAAAGAAGAAGGGTGACTTTTATTAAAATCATGTATAAAAATGTAAGGTTTATGATTGCCATTATTACTGTGATTCTTAGAAGTAGTAGGCTACTATCATTTCAGTTTATATGTAACTGTCAAAATAGTTAAATTCAATCGCATAAAATTAATGACGATGAGCGTGATGGACAATAATAATTCAAGGATACATTTCCCATTGGGCAGTGCCATTGTAAACTTAAAATCAGATCAAAAACGTCTACAACGTTAAAAAAAAGCCAAGTTACTCACGCATAGCCTACATAGCGCTGTCTATAAGACCTTAATTCCAACTTGCAAAAACTGGGCCTGCCTTTAAAAGTATTGATATCAAAATGTGGCCAAGTTACAACTAACAATATTGCCTATCGTAGCTCACACTAAATAAACTAGCTATATTCCAAAGCAATGCTATCCAAACTTTCCTAAAATATTTAATGCAACTTGGCCCTGTGTTTCTTCATCTTACCATCTCAAGAGAATTTGGTCAATGAAACTGTATGTGCCACATCAAACTGCAAAATGAAAATAATTTATAGTGGAAATACTCTAATTCAGATGTGTAGCACTTAGAAATGCATGACTCAGAGACAGAAAATCCAATAGGAGCGGGATGCGGGAGACAGGGCTGTGTGGAGTGGAGCTAGGATTAGCTGCAGGCTGGCAGACAAGCAGAGCAGAGCAAGGCGTTAAGCACAGCAAGGCATGAACAAATTAAGTAGCGTTAATTCGCTAGGCAAGGCAAGACTAGATAGCAGCAAAAGCAAGACAACGCAAGGTTAAAATTCTTGATACAAGACTAGACAAGACAAGAGTCATTCAACAACAAGACTTAATGAACTGGCACAAGACAACGAAAACCGGGAGAATATATATGAAAGTTAATGAGCTAATGACTGCGTGCAGCGTGAGAATGTATGCGAGAGTGATTAACAGAGAAGAGAGTGTGAGGAATGCAAGAGGGGAAAAGGAATGAGATAGGCGGAGAAAATGCAAGAGGAAATGGGTGACACAAAGAGGGAAAACCACACCCAGCCTGCAGCACGAGGAAGACAAACAGGAAACATGAAAACACAACAAGAAACGTGAGGGGAAAGTGTAAAACAAGGAGCTCAATGGGGACGGGAATGGAGAGTGTCACATAGGATGTAGTAACGGCATAGCCTTTTTCTTTTCTTTCTTTTTTTTCAAAGAGGGCATTTCCGGTAAGAGCGCCGAGTTTCAGTCGGTGCAGTTGTACTCCGAGTATCAGGGTTTGCGCCCCGGTCCTGCAAGATCCGAACATGGCCGGCGCCCTGTGGGAGCTGCAATTGGCGGCTGCCTCCGGGTGGGAGGAGGGGCTCGGAGAGAATCGCTGCGCGCATAGCGGCCCTGGGCGAGCTGGAATCACAGTCAGGAGCCTTAGGAGGAGTTGCGCCCTGAAGAGGATGCCGGCTGACAGAGCTGTGCAGCAGTGATTCTCTATCGGTTGCTACACAGGGGGTAACTGAATTATAATAGGGGTTCAATTGGCTACTAAATTGGGAGAAAATGGGAAAAAATCTGAAATAAAATTTTTAAAAAAAAGAAAATGTAAACAAGTCGTCGATTTTCATGGTAAGCAGAACTTTTATGACAACGTTAGTTAGCTAGATTGCCCACAAAGTTTTCAAATGTTAGCTAGCAAGCAAGCTTCTACAGCTGGTAGCTAGCTAACATAAAATGACCATCTTAGTTAACTAACTTACTGTGGCGTTATTTCAGGGAAGTTGGGGAACATGAACCAGTTAACGTTACACTGACTGTGTAGGTTTAAAGGAGGTTTAATTATAACAACTGCACCACGGAGAAAGAGGCTTGCATCCTATTGGCTGCGTGCATTCGAGGTGCATTCAACAGAAGAATGCGATATAAATCTTACTTTAATAGTTGAAAAACTGAACCAATTCGAACCGGAACGGTGTCCACCCTCGACATTTACTCCCCGGACGCCGTCCCCTTGCGCCCCCCCCCCATTTCCAGCACTGGTTGTAGTACTGTGAGACTGCCTGCTAATTCTATCTCTAAAATCCTGGGTGTGTCATCCCCCAGTGAGACATTTGTTTAATCAGTAAGCGTGTGTGCCCTGTTGATTGGTTGTAGTACTGTGAGACAGCCTGTTAATTCTGTCTCTGAAATCCTGGGTGTGTTATTCCCCAGTGGGACATTTTTCTCAATCAATAAGCGTGTGCGCTCTGATGATTGGTTGTGATACTGTCTGCTATTTCTGTTTCTGAAATCCTGGGTGTGGTATTTCCCCAGTGAGACATTTTTCTCAATAAATAAGCGTGTGCGCTCTGATGATTAGTTGTGATACTGTCTGTTATTTCTGTCTCTGAAATCCTGGGTGTGTAATTCCCCAGTGAGATGTTTGTTTCAATCGATAAGCGTGTGTGCCCTGTCAATTGGTTGTAATACTGCGAGACTGTCTGTTGATTCTGTCTCTGGGTTCCTGGACGTGTTATTCCCCCGTGAGACATTTTTCTCAATCAATAAGCATGTGCGCTCTGTTGATTGGTTGAAGTGCTGCAAGGTTGTCTGCTCGTTGTTTTTTAAACCCTGGGCGTGGTCATTCCCCCAGTGTGATATTTCCTCGCTGATTGGTTTGTGTAGCAGATTATAAGCGTGTGTGCTCTGTTCTCTGCTCCTTTTTGTTCTCCCCATTGGAATCCAGTTCACCTGTCCACATTTGCGTCCACGGGTGTTCTTCATTTCTGCTACAGGCATGTGTGCCTTGTGTATTTAATGTGGGGGAACCATGGACCTGTCTGATGCTCATACCAGGTGCTACCTGTGCCTTGGTTTAGAGCACCTGCAGGAGGCATTCTCCGATCCCTGCCCATGTTGCTTGGGCATGTCCTCTGGGACCAAGCAGGGCAAGATGGATGCATTTATGCGCCAGATGCCCCCCTCAAGTGGGATGCCACCCCCTGTAGGTACGCCCTCTAAAGGGGTGTCTCCTCCACCGACAACCCACAATGTTAAAGGGGCAGGTCTGAGAGGAGCACTTGCCTCTCTGAGGAGGTCACGTAGCTCACGTGGCTCCCCAGCATGATCTCCCTGAAGGGCTTACAATGGAGGAGGATCTGAGCATGGGCCCAGACTTTTAGGTGTTTGACACGCTCTCTATAGCGGCTTCCAACACCATGTTTCTTCAGAATCGGACCTACTCGGTTGACCAGTTTGAGGGGGGGGTCAATGGAGGGTTCGGATTCCACCGAGGCTTCAACTGACGGCTCGGTCTCTCTGAAGACGGTTCTCCATTCGGCCTTAGCACGTATGGGTTGCGATGTGCCTCAGGCTGTCCCCGAGAAGACGACTAAGTTTCACCATCATGCTCCCCAGGGGGCTCGGTTTACTATGCCAGTGTCTACTGATTTTGTGATTTTGGGCACGCCCTGGCTCGAGGCGAATGCCCACAGACTGTAGAACATTTGCGTCTATGTCAGAAGCTGAGGTCCATGCGCTGGACTGTATGCCTTCTTTTGAGCCTGCAATCGCGGCGCTTGTGATATCCTAAGCCACAGTGCAGAGCGACTGATGATCTGCTTTGTAGGTCATATGACACTGCTGCCAGCATAGTACGTATTGGGAACTCGCTGTCCTGGCTGATGCTGTCACAGTCTCAGATTCTGCTCGATTTGGGGGTGGATACCTCAATCAGTGATGCATCTCGTCAAGCTTTTGCTTTTATGGCACGTGAGCTTGACCGTGTGATGTTCCTTCTCACAGTGACTCGGCATCAGGTGTGGTTGGCTCAGTCCCCTCTTCCTGATGCTACAAAGAGAACCATTTGTGACCTGCCAGTTGTTCCTGGCCAGGTTTTCACAGATGCAGCTAAGCAGGCTCTTGAGTGCTCTGTCGAGGCCTCAAGATACAGGGAACAGCAGATACCCCCCCTTACCCACCCTTCTGCTCATTGGCCCCAGCCTGTGGCTCTCGGCCACAGGCATCCCTTGTACAGGGAGCCCCTCGCCGTGCGGCCACCCATGCAATGGCGTCTGGGCTGTCTCGTGACCCCATGGCCCCACCTGCCCATCCAGCTAGGGGGCGGCAGTCCAACCGCCGCCACCCCAAAGGCCCCAAACACACCGCTAAACGGGCATGATGCCCGAAGGCTGCTGGTGGGGCATTTTCAAGTGTCAGATTTACACGCGTCCCAGACCCCATTTGGTCAGGGATGCTTATTCAGGAAATTGCAGGCCTCCTGGAGAAGGGTGCCGTATCAGTGGTGCCTCCCTCCGAATGGCTCAGTGGCTTTTATTCCATGTATTTTTTAGTACCGAAAAAAGATGGTCTCTTCCAACCAATTCTCGACTTAGTACGTTGGTTCCAGATGAACGCAGTCCTCGTGTTGAGGGTTTTCCAAAGGCTTCTGGGCCTGATAGTGGCCGCCTCAGCAGTTGTGCCTCTCGGACTCCTTGCAGGAGACTCCTTGTCTCCCCCAGGTGGGACCAGTTGGGTGGTGGTGACAACCCACGCTTCACGCACTGGCTGGGGAGCTGTTTGTCGTCATCTACCAGCTCAGGGATTGTGGTCACGAGTGCACTGGTCGGACCGCATAAATGTTCTCGAGCTTCGAGCAGTTTTCCTGGCACTAAGGCATTTCTTGCCTCTGATCCAGGGCGAGCATGTGGTGGTGAGATCGGACTACACCTCAACAATCTATCATATAAATCACCAGGGTGGGGTAAGGTCCCGCCGGTCTTTGAGAGTGGCCCAGCGTCTCTGGGTCTGGGCTCTTCCCAGCTTGGATTCTCTGCATGCCGTTCACCTCCTGGGGGTTCAGAATGGGGCAGCAGACTTTTTATCTCACCAGGAGATTCATCCAGGCAAGTGGCGTCTCCATCCCGAGGTGGTGGAGCTGGTGTGGCGAAGGTTTGGTCGTGCTCAGACGGACCTGTTCCACTCACTGCCCCCAGTGGCTCTCGGTAGCTGAGGGCTTGAGTCCCCTGGGGGAGGACGTGTTTCTTCCAAAGCCTCTAGTTGAGGCAACCCTACAAAGGGTCAGCATGGGCCGCCGCAAGCTTCTTCTGGTGGCCCCCAAGCTGCCGATGTAGCCCTGGTTCCCGACGCTCCTCTGCCTTCTTTGCGGACTGACCTGGAGGCTCCCAATCCGGGCAGACCTCCTGTCTCAGAGGAACGGTTCTGTGTGGCATCCGCATCCATGCAAGATGAGTCTTTGGGTCTGGCCATTGAGGAGCCTGACCCCTCGTTAGCTGGGTGTGGTTCCTCTGTCCTGCAGATGCTTCTTAACTCCAGAGCCCCATCTACAAGATGGGCCTATGAGTATAGGTGGCAGTTATTTTGCGCATAGTGTTCGCAGCACTGCGCGGACCCCGTGCACTGCCCAATTTCTATTATACTGGATTTTCTGCAATCACTACTTAATCGTGGCAGGGCAGCCAGCACTTTGAATGTTTATGCTGCTGCCATATCCAGCAGGCATGTGTGGGTACACAACAAGCCTGCAGGGTGCCATCACCTTATCAGCCGGTTCCTGAAGGGTGCCTGGCGGCTGAGACCTGCAAGGTCCCTGGTTGCTCCCTCCTGGCATCACCCTCTGGTTTTGTGAGCACTCATGGGTCAGCCCTATGAGCCTCTCCATAGGAACAGCCTTAAATGGCTTTCTTTTAAGATGCCATTTCTATTGGAAATGATGTCAACAAGGCGTGTTGGTGAGCTCTGCGCTCTCTCCATCACCGCAGAATGTATGAGATGGCATCCGGGTGACTCTGGGGTCACTTTGTGGCCCAATCCATCTTTTCTGCCTAAAATTGTGTCTGCATTCCATGTCAACCAGCCAATTGAGCTTGCTGCGCTTCGCCTCCAACCAGGCGGGGACCTGGGGGATGCACATTTGGTATGCCCAGTGCGTGCTCTGCGCCGCTACGTTGAAGCTACCACTTTCATCAGGCACACAGGGCAGCTCTTTGTTTGCTACAGCAAATCCAAGGGAAGAGCACTCTCGGCTCAGAGCCTAATGGTCATCCAGAACAGAACGTGGTTACTGTCGTAACCTTTGTTATGTTATTTGCAAACAGAATTTTGTGAACACAAGAATGTCTAGGTTCTGTAGGACCACATAGGTTTCTATAGAAATCCAAATAAATAAATACATAATAATAATAATAACAATACATTTTATTCATGGTGTGCTTTTCATATAATAATACTTTAGTAAAGTTTGGATAGCATTGCTTTGGAATAGAGGTAGTTTAATTTGTGTGACTACGATAGGCAATATTGTTTGTTGTAACTTCGCCACATTTTTATATTGGGATGGCAGGTATGCCATCCGCTAAGTTACGGCTTGGCGGGGCATGCCCCATACCAATACAGCACCGAGAGTTTGGCACTTTTCTGGGTTTCCTACAGAAGTAACCAAAATTACTACAGACTCTCAGCCCTTAAAAACATTATCTGCACTTTCTGAACTCATGTAACCACACAGAATTCAGATACAACTTCACACATCCACAAAATAAAGCCCCAAAATTGGGTTATTTTGCCGATTTTTCTCCTTCCTCTTCTTCTTCCATTTCTTCCCATTTGTCCTGCCTTTGCATACATACCCTCAAAGCATTTGCCTACATACCCTCAAAT
The DNA here is from genome assembly GCA_029718625.1 of Synaphobranchus kaupii. Taxonomy (NCBI): domain Eukaryota; kingdom Metazoa; phylum Chordata; class Actinopteri; order Anguilliformes; family Synaphobranchidae; genus Synaphobranchus; species Synaphobranchus kaupii. Next base: position 76,658,253 of record CM056379.1, on the reverse strand, counting down.
AATAATTCTCCCCAGAGGAAAAAGCCAAGTCAAGGAACAGACAGTGCAAACGCGAAAACAAAATCCTAAATAAGGATATCTAACGCGCACCTACAGGCTAGTCCCACGTTACTTTTTAGCAAGGCTGAAAAGCAAAGTGGTCTTCCGAACCAATACCTGTTACCGGCTTTGTGGAGTGGCAATAATGACACAAAAGCCTAGAGCACTGGGGGCTTCCGGTTTAGCATGTGAACGGAGAAGACGCTAGAAGAGGCTCCTAGGATTAACTAAATTTGCTATATTTTTACTTTGAATTTCACTTTCCAACATAGCTAAATTTAACTCTAAGCTCCCTACGTACCTTTTTTGACCCAAATGCCACACGACTTCAGAAGCAGACGAGTTGATTTAACCAGTTCGGCATGATCAGTACTAATGGCGGCGGCTCCAGTGACTCCGAAGCTATCACTCTTCCCACAGACTTGCAAAACCTTTGTGCGATGTTGATCTCGAATCTTACTGCTTTAATTGCCACTCGGCTGAAAAGTGCCATCGATGCTGCTCTGGCCCCTCTCTCCACTGTCCTGGATAGAGTCTAAGCCTCTGTGGACGAACAGGACCGCTAACTCCTTGCCTTTGAGCATGACCTGTCTGACTATAGTGACTGCATTGTGGCCCTTGAGAAGTCAGTCGTCCACTTGAGCTCCGAGAATCAGAGGCTGGCAGAGAAGACAGAGGACCTGGAGTCCCGTTCTCGCCGCTGCAATCTTCGGGTGGTGGGTATGCCAGAGAAACTTGAAGGAGGGGACTCAATCAAGTTCATGTTGGATATCTTCACCGAGGTGCTGGATCCGGTGATTGTTCCTAGTCCCTCAATGCTCGACCGAGCCCACCGTATTGGTCCTCCTCCCCCAGTGAGTGGAGACGATAACATCCGGCCCAGAGTGTTCATCGTCCGGTTTCACAACTACCGTGACAAGGAGCGCATCCTCCAGAGGCAGAGCAGAGATCAGCTAAACTTCCGCGGATGCAAGGTGTTCATCTTCCCCGACCTGAGCTTGAGTGTTGCCAAGAAGAGAGCACAATTCCTTAATGTGAAACGCAAACTCCATGAGAAGAAGGTAAAGTTCTCTCTTCGTTTCCCTGCTCACCTCCACGTTGACCATGCCGGGGAGAAGCTACAGTTTGACTCTCACGAGGACGCCCAGCGTTGGTTCGACAGCCACTTCTGAACCATTATTTTGGGCCATGTTTTAGTATGACACACTTTTGACATGTAGCCTGCATAGCTTGGCCTACCCATTGAATGAAAAGTATGTTTTGAGTTAGCTGTGGGACTGTTTCCCCCATAGCATGCCGTTTATCAGTAAACATTGTTGATCGATCTAAATGACTAACATTCAATCAATATTTATTTATTTTTTTATTTATTTATATAGCGCATTTCACAACAAGTTGTCACAATGCACTTCACAGCAAAACAGCAAAACCCAGCCTAAACTCCCCACAAGAGCAAGCCAAAGGCAACAGTAGCAAGGAAAAACTCCCTGGTGTAACTAGGAAGAAACCTTGGAAGGAACCAGACTCAATGGGGGAACCCATCCTCCTCTGGTCGGCTCAGGGTCTAGGGCTTAAGGACCAACATGGTCAAAACAGCCAATGTCCATGATAATACAATTTGCAGCAGCTAGATGACAGTCCAGATGTGGCGGCAGTGATGGTGGGGAACCGGGCGCCGATGGCGGCGGGAGCAGCTGGCAGCGGTGGTAAGGAGGGAGGGGCAAGCGGCAACGGACAGGAAGCCGGACAGCAACTCTCGAGATGCGGGGCATAAGCCCCGCCGGCAGAATGTGAAAAAAAGAGAGAGAGAAAACAGTTAGGGGAAGTGTAATAGAGCAGCAGGAGCACCAACTGGAGGGGTGGGGGGTGGGGAAGGGGTGGGAGGGTTGGACAGGTGCCCCCGCCAGGAGTAATCTATGGCTGCATAGCTATGAAGACAGAGTTTGAGGAACCATGCAGTCATGAGAGGGAAAACAGTCCTACCCACCTATCAAGAGCCAGCCCAGGAAGATGGGGTCACAGCTGTTGACAGGTGACAGTAAGGAAAGGATGCCACCCCACATTACTCTATGGCTAAATGCTTCTCTGGTCCTGTCTCCAGACTATAGCTCATTATAAGCCTGATCATAGAGGTGCGTTTTTAATCTAGACTTAAATATTGAGACAGTGTCTGATTCCCTTATAAGTTTTGGTAGGGTGTTCCACAGTAGTGGCGCTCTGTAAGAGAAAGCTCTACCACCCGTCAAGTTTTTAGATATTCTTGGGACTACTAGGTAGCCTGCGTCTTGGGAACGGAGTGATCTTTTTGGCTTATATGGTAAGAGCAGATTACATATATACACTGGCGCAAGTCCATTTAAGGCTTTAAAGGTCAGAAGCAAAATCTTAAAGTCTATCCTAAACTTAATTGGTAGCCAATGAAGCGATGCTAGTACTGGGGTAATATGCTCATATTTCTTAGTTCTAGTTAAAATGCGAGCGGCTGCATTCTGTACAAGCTGGAGATTATTTAGCAAGGATTTAGGGCAGCCAGATAGCAGGGCATTACAGTAATCTAGCCTAGACGTAACAAAAGCATGGATCAGTTTCTCTGCGTCCTCTATTGATAGGAAGTGCCTTATTTTAGCTATGTTTCTTAACTGAAAGAAAGCTACTCTAGATATGTTTTTTATGTGCGCGCTAAAGGTTAGATCTGGGTCTATAGTAACACCTAGGTCTTTCACAGCTGAGTTTGGAACAATTAAACAACCATCGAAATTTAAAGTAGATGTACCCAGTTTCTCCCTTTGTTTTTTTGGACCTAAAACCAGCATTTCGGTCTTTTCTGAGTTTAGGAGCAGGAAATTGGAAAGCATCCAGGCTTTAATATCTGCAATACAAGCCTCTAACCGAGAAAGTGGTAGTGCCTCACCGGGTTTCATGGAAATGTATATCTGCGTATCGTCCGCATAGCAGTGAAAATCTACCCCATGTGCCCGAATAATATCACCAAGGGGTAGCATATATAATGAAAAGAGTACTGGGCCTAGCACTGATCCTTGTGGAATACCATATTTCATTACTGAGTAACTGGATGATACTTCATTTATTTTAACAAACTGCTTCCTATTGTATAAGTATGATCTGAACCATGCAAGAGCTTGACCATTTAGTCCAACACAGCCCTGGAGTCTGTTTAGTAGAATTTTGTGATCTATTGTATCAAAAGCTGCACTTAGGTCAAGAAGTACAAGAACAGACACAGAGTTTTGGTCGGCTGATAATAGTAAATCGTTAATAACTTTAACAAGTGCCGTTTCAGTGCTATGGTAGGGTCTAAATCCTGACTGGAACATTTCATGGATATGGTTTGAGCTAAGGTATGCACCAAGTTGCTTAGCAACAGCTTTCTCTAATATTTTTGATAGAAATGGAAGATTTGAAATGGGTCTATAGTTTTCCAGTTTGTCAGATTCGAGGTTTGGTTTCTTTAGTAATGGCTTAATAACCGCCATTTTTAGTGGCTCTGGTACATATCCTGTTACTAAGGATGTGTTAATAATTTTTAACATATGCTGGCCTAGTATGGGGAAAAGTTCTTTAACTAATTTTGTAGGGATTGGGTCGAGTAGGCAGGTAGTCGCAGTAACATTGCAGCCTGAGTTATTATTTAGTAGGCTATGAATATACCCGTTTAGGGAGACTTTTTTATTCATCGCATTGATTAACATTAGATTGCTAGCATGGTAGGCTAGTCATGGCTACAGTGCCTAGCTTTCAGAGTCCTCTGTTTACTTTTTCTCCGCCCTGGACACTTTTCACGTTGCGCCCCATGCATGATAGACATTCGGATGTCTGACCTTTGTTGAAGCAGCAACATAAAACTGTGGGATAGTTATTTTGCCACCTATGTGGCGCCAACTTTTTCACTATAATGGGGCTGTATATATCTTGTTTTTGCTTATCTGTTTTTCTATTCTATCGTTTTGTGAATGCTTTATTTTATATGCTCCAGCTAGGAAGCCTCTCCACGTTAGGAGTAGTTTTTCTGTTGATATGCACCGAAGCTTCGCCATCGTTTGGGGAAGGAGACTTTGGGTATGGGGGTGGGTGTGTGCGTTTGGGGGGGGTCCCCCCCTTTTTTATTTTATTTGTTATATATATATATATATATATATATATATATATATATAATTTATTTATTTTTTTAATATATACTTTGCCTTTCTCTCCTCCCTTTCTTTCATTTTTTTTCCTTCAGTTTCTTCACTATCATTGCAAAAGCCTGGTCTGTTTACACACTCATTTCTGCTCAAGAATATAGATGGCTAGTAATGGTAATATGTGTATAGATAATCCTACAAGGTTTTTATCCTGGAATGTAAAGACATTGAACAGTCCTGTCAAGAGGTCTAGCGTCTTCTCTCATCTGAGAAAACTAAAAGCGGATGTGGTTTTTCTACAAGAGACCCACTTACGCATTTAAGATCATTCAACGTTAAGGACCCCCTGGTTTAGTCAGGTTTTTCATTCAAACTTTAACTGCAAGACTAGAGGTGTTGCAATTTTAGTTAGTAAAGGAATGCATTTTGTTCCTACTAATGTTATTTCTGACAAAAAATGGGAGATATTTAATTATAACTGGTACCCTTCTGCACACACCTGCAGTTTTGGTAAATGTATACGCTCCTAATTTTGATGATGTTGAATTTGCCAATGGGTTGTTGGGCAAAATCCTCTGTCTAAACACCAATCTCCTTAAAAAATGTGGCTTTGGCGACAAATTTAGCTCATGGGTCCGTCTCCTGTATACATCACCCCAGGCCAGTGTCTGTACCAATCACACCCATTCAGACTATTTTGCCCTGGAACGTGGGACACGCCACGAGCCTCTTTCAGTAGTGTGTCCACTTCTTTCCTAGGTATAATACGGGAAGGTGTGGAACCTAGGCTATCTTTGTACACAGATGATTTATTACATTATGTTAAAAACCCTATAGCCTGATTATCTTCTATTTTTTCTGTTCTGGGGAAGTTTATCTCCTTCTCAGGTTACAAGCTGAACCTCCAGAAAAGTGAGTGCTTCCCAATAAACTTAGCAGCGTTGCAGCTCAAGCAGTCCGACTTGCCTTTCCAATTTAGCCGCTCTGGTTTAACATATCCTGGAGTGAACATAACTCGTTCATTACCTTCATTTTCTCTGCAAACTTTGCTCCCCTCCTTACCCAAATGAAATCTGACTTTCAGAGATGGGGTAACTTACCATTATCACTTATAGGGAAGATTCATTCTGTAAAAATGAATAGCTTACCAAAATTTCTTTACTTATTTCAATTTATCCCATTTTTTAAATCAATTAATCAGGCCATTACCTCATTCATTTGGGGAGGAAAGGTATCCAGAGTCAGTAGATCTTTACTACAGACATGCAAATTTAGTGGAGGGCTTGCACTCCCCAATTTTTTATATTATTACTGGGCAGCCAACTTTCATAAATTGACGTTCTGGTTACATGCTCCAGAAACTTCATGGTGCCACCTTGAGGCTCAATCTTGCACTTCTACCTCTCTTCCTGCTCTACTCTTCTCTCTCAACATCCCCCTCTCGCAATACTGGCAATCCTGTAGTGCTTTCCACACTTAAAATTTGGTACCAGTTCTGCCGGCACTTTAAATTCTTTACTGAATCTACTCTGGGTCCTATTGATATAAATCACTTATTCCCCCCTTCTCTAATAGATAATGCCTTCTCTCTCTGGAAAAGGAAAGGTATTAAGACCTTCCAAGACTTGTATACAAACAATATTTTTTGTAGTTTTTCTATCCTATCCTCTCGATACTCTCTACCTCCTTCTCACTTTTTATGTTATTTTCAAATAAGGCATTACATCTCCTCCCAATTTCCCAGCTTCCCTGTTTTACCCTCCAGGCAACCCTGGGATGGTTTATTGACTGTACTGCCTCAACAGAAAGCAGTCATCCCTCAGATCTATTCGTCTGTTATGTCGCTGGACAAACACTCCACCAACAAAACTACAACTGCTTGGAGGCGGGAAATGGAGGTTGAACTGAGGAGTGGTGGGATGAGGTGATTGACAGGATACGCTTCACTACAGCTTGTGCTCTTCTTGGTCTCATACAATTATTTTACGTTCATACAACAAGTTTTGCACAGAGTGCAAATCCAGACTGTCTGAAATATATTCTGCTGTAAATGATGAGTGTGGTAGATGCCATGTTTCCCCATGTGGCCTTAGTCACATGTTTATTCAATGTTCCAAATGAAAAAAACTGGGATTATATTTTTAAAACTTTATCTTAGGTGCTTGAAATTAATCTGCAGCCATGCCCCTTAATAGCCGTCTTTGGTGTTCTCCTTGAACCAAAATGTTAATGTCATGTCATGCTAAGTTAATGTTTGGCAAAATGATTGCACAAATGCTACGCTTCTTTTAATGTTCTTTTCACAGTAACAAACACCTTTTTATTGCAAAGGTTAAAAATTTGAACAGTATTAACTGTTCCCTCTTTCATTACATTACATTCATTTAGCAGACGCTTTTATCCAAAGCGACGTACAATAAGTGCATACGGAGACATCATCAAGATCACTACAGAACAGACAAGACAAAGCACATCCTTCCCATAATGTAGCAGCTATCCCTAGTAATGAACGTTGACTGTAGTTCACAGTAAGCTGTGGGTAAATCAGAAATACTACACTTCTATTCTAAATACTATTATAAACTATAATAAACAGACAGGAAAACACAGGGAACTAGTAAACACAGGGAACTGATATTCCTAGGTTAGAATATCAGTCAAGATGGAGTCTGAAGAGGTGTGTCTTCAGGCCTCGACGGAATGCAGGCAGGGTTGGAGTAGAACGTAGGGGAATGGGAAGTTCATTCCACCACTGAGGAGCTAAGGTGGAAAAACTCCGCAGTCGGGACGAGCGAGAGCCTTTGACACGGAGGGGGGGAAGTGCCAGTCGCCCTGCTGTAGAAGAGTGAAGTGGTCGAGCAGGAACATAGTTCTGGATTAAGTCCTGCAGGTAGACGGGGCCTGTCCTATTGGCTGCAGTGTAGGCCAGGGTCAGAACTTTGAACCTGATCCTGGCTGCAACTGGCAGCCAGGGGAGTGACCTCAGCAGGGGGGTTACATGTGAAAATTTTGGGAGGTTGAACACAAGCCGGGCAGCTGCATTCTGGATCAGTTGAAGAGGCAGAATGGTGCAGGCCGGTAGGCTTGCGAGCAGGGAGTTGCAGTAGTCGAGGCGTGAGGTGACCATGGTCTGGACAAGAAGCTGGGTGGAGTAGGTGGTCAGGTACGGTCGAATCCTCCTGATGTTGTACAGGAGGAACCTGCAGGACCGAGCCGTCGCCCTGATGTGCTCTTTGAAGTCCAGCCGGTCGTCCAGGATCACCCCCAGGTTCCTTGCAGAGTGGGAGGCAGCCTCCACGGTCCCGTCAACAGTGATGGAGAGGTCATGTAGTGGGGAGCTCTTGTTTGGCATGAAGAGGAGCTCTGTCTTGTCAAGGTTGAGCTTCAGGTGATGGGTAGCCATCCACTCAGAGATGTCAGTCAGACAAGCAGATATCCTCTCCTTGACCTGTGGGGTAGAGGGAGGGAAAGAGAGGAAGAGTTGAGTATCATCAGCATAGCTATGGTATGAGAAGCCATGTGAATGAATTACTGAGCCAAGAGACTTAGTATACATAGAGAACAGCAGAGGACCCAGTACAGAACCCTGCGGGACTCCTGTAGACAGGGGATGGGGAGCAGAGACGGAACCCTTCCAGGAGACTTGGTAGGATCTATCAGTGAGATACGATACAAACCAAGAGAGGGCAGTTCCAGAAATGCCCATCTCAGCGAGTGTGGAGATCAGGAGTTTGTGGTTGACCGTGTCGAATGCCGCAGACAGGTCAAGGAGAATCAGAACAGAGGAGAGAGAGGAGGCTCTAGCAGTGGCGAGTGCCTCCGTCACAGCCAGGAGAGCAGTTTCAGTGAAATGGCCGGTTCTGAAGCCGGACTGATGCGGGTCAAGCAGGTTGTTCTGGTGGAGAAAAACAGACTGTTGGTTAAGGACAGCACGTTCAATTGTTTTGGACAGCGCAAGAGAGATACAGGACGGTAGTTCCTGACATCAGTGGGATCCAAGCTAGGTTTTTTAAGGAGTGGGGTTACACAGGCAGTTTTAAAGGCTGCAGGAACATGGCCACAGATTAGGGAGGTGTTAATAATGGAGGACAGATATGGAAGGAGCTCAGCAGATATAGACTGGAGGACTGCTGAAGGTATGGGGACTAGTGGCGCGATAGCGCGTCACCAGCTGGAGCACATCTGAGTCCTCCAGAATCTTGAAGGACGACAGTGTAGCGATGGGTTCAGTATGGGGGATGTGGGGTGTCACCGGATGCATGAAGGAGTTCCGGATCACGGCCACCTTCCCCTCAAAGTGGGTCAGGAAGTCATCTGCAGAAAGGGAGGAGGGTGAAGCGGGTGGAGGGGGGATGAGCAGGGAGGAGAAGGTGGAAAAGAGTTTACGTGGGTTAGATACACATGCATCAATTTTAGACTGGAAAAATTAAGTTTTAGCTGATGTGGTTGCAGCTGTGAAGGCTGCCAACAGAGTGTGGTAGGAGGCCAGGTCATCTGGGGATCTGGATTTCCTCCACTTTCTCTCAGCGGCTCGCAGCATGGTTCTGCTGGATCTGAGAGAATCCGTCAGCCACAGGGAGGGGGGTGATAGTCGAGCTGGTTTGGAGACAAGAGGACATAGTGAGTTGAGAGACTGAGAGAGGCATGAGTTAAACACAGGTGGCAACATCAATAGGCATTTTAGCAAAGGTAGCAGGAGGAGGAAGTGCAGAGAGAGCAGAAGTAGTGAGAGAGGAGTGTGAGAGGGTGCAGAGATTTCTCCTGAACGTAACAGTGGGTGGGTTGTTAGCGGAGTTGAGGGAGAGTGGGCAGGAGAGAGAAAATGAGACAAAGAAATGATCCGATACGTGGAGGGGGGTCACCGTGAGTTCAGATGTGGCGCAACTCCTGGTGAGTACAAGGTCCAGTTGGTTACCACCCTTGTGGGTGGCAGGTGATGGGGACTGAGTGAGGGCAAAGGACTGGAGGAGTGAGGTGACACTGGATAGATGGGAACTGTCTGGTTGGAGGTTGAAGTCTCCCAGTAGGATTACAGGGGTACCATCCTCAGGGAAGGAGCTCAGGAGAGTGTCCAGTTCATCCAGGAAAGCGCCGAGCGGACCTGGAGGGCGATAGAGAACAACAATGTTAAGTGCAGATGGGTGAGTTACAGTGACTGCATGAAACTCAAAGGAGGAGATATTCAGGCAGGGTACAGTGGGAATAGAGAATTTCCAGGACGTGGAAATGAGCAAAACAGTACCCCCGCCTCTGCCAGAGGCCCTGGGGGTGTGGGAGAAGGAGTAGCCAGCAGACAGAGCAGCTGGAGTGGCTGTGTTATCGGGAGTGATCCAGGTCTCAGTGAGAGCCAGGAAGTGGAGGGAATTCACCTTGGCATAGGCAGTGATGAAGTCAGCTTTCTGGACGGTAGTTCCATAGTCCACCCACCACTGAGAGTTCCTTATGAGAGGACAGCGGAGGGCAGACCAGGTTAGCCGGACAGCGTCTGCGGTGGTTGGGCCTCCTGGAGCGAGGCATGGAGCACAGAGGAATGGGGGTTATGCACATGGTAGGGGGTGATAAGACAGGTTAGGTGGGGAAAGATCATTACAAACAGATAATTCAGACAAATTGCCGTATTACGGCAGCCTCTACTTTAACTTATAGACTATTTGCTAATTTCCCGATTGCACTCAGCTGCTTGCAGGGCTAGTTCACTCAGGTGAATCTATTTTCGATTAGCAACACAAAAGACTAGCAGCTGGTCTAAAAACACAAAGCAAGTTAACAACTGACCGCTAATGCTGCAATTTACATCAACTAAACAGTGACTACGCTACAAACAGTTCAATTAACTAATGCACAGCTGAAACCAAATGAAAAGACGACACTTAGCCTATCCGACGGTAGATTATTGACAACGCTGGTTTGATTGCACTTGTTGATTATTCACTTGTACTTAAAAGATGTTAATGGCCACCGGCATGGTCCAGTAGCTTACGATACTACCGACCAATGAAAGATTTACAGCAGGTCACGTTTACGCAGTTGGCTATGGGAACAAGTATCCATTTGTCCGATACAGAAAATAAAGTTTTCACGCAAAATATGATCTGGTACAGAGCGCGTTGTTGCAGTAATGTAAAAAATCTAATCATAACTGTGCCATTGGCTACGTGTTTTGAACTAAAATTTATTTTCAAACATCGTCACTAGTCTCAATCTCACAGAAAAGCAGACAAAAACATCCGTCTATGTATAGGCCTACCTATGTTGTCCTGTTGCGGGCAAGATTTCTTGATTCATTTGCGACAAAGAGGATGTGCACTTCAGCTCTGTTCGGGTTACGGTTGTCACACATAACACAATGTCACCATAAAAATGAAGTAGGCTACTAGGAAAATGAAGAGATAACGATAATACGCCAGCCCTTACGGGATCGGGTTTAGATACAATCAACAATGGCAAAACACCCACTGCCGACGCCCCGTTTCACCTAGAGTCACAAAATTTGGTATACAGGTCCCTTTGCTCATTCCGAACAAATTTGTCTCAAGGACTTATAAAGTCCGCCATATTGGATTTTCCGCTAATTAGCATTTTTTGTAAAACACTTAAAATGGTACTCCTCCTACTAAATCTGACCAATTTAGATGAAACCTGGTAGACACACTCCTTCGACCATGCCTCATAAAAGTTATATACAGAATTTAGATATTTTAAAAGATGGCTGAGCCAATGAATTTTCACTGGGCGTGGCTTATCACAAAAATGCTAATAATTCCAAAACGATTTGACAGAAAGTTATGAAACTTGGTAGGACTGTTAAGAGTGACATCAGGACTTGACCTCTACAGTTTTAACCCAATCGAGTCATGTGGTGGCGCTACAGAGTTCCAAATATAAAAGAATATTTAGAAATTCACTAAAAATCACTGTTCCTTTGTAGAGATTTAAAACTTGCTACATAGGGTGGGCGCAATCTTCAATTTGCTGCCATTTGGCTTAAATGTATTAATTTATTACTTCTCTGTGTTTTTCCTTAACCGCTTGGCTGATTCTCATGAAACTTTGGATATAGTTAGAAGTTCTCATCTCACAAGCCCTCACCAAATTTGGTGGCGATGAGCCAGTTGATGGTGCTGTAGTGCACGTGACAAAGTTTTGACATTGACACACCCACTGCCGACGCCCCGTTTGACCTAGAGTCACAAAATGTAGTATACAGGTCCCTTTGCTCATTCCGACCAAATTTGCCTCAAGGACCCATAAAGTCTGCCATATTGGATTTTCCGCTAATTCACATTTTTTGTAAAACACTTAAAATGCTACTCCTAGCTTAGTGGTTAAGGCGTTGTACTACTGTGTAGTAGGTTGATGGTTCGATGCCCCCCTGGTCCCAACATTTTTTTTGAGGCACACAATGTGCACGTCATGCTAAGAATGTTCTTTTAACATAAAACAAGTTCGTTTATTGCAAAGGCTAAGACATTTCACAATATGAACTGTTAACTTTTTGTATTTTGAAGTCAGTAAGCCAACACACTCTGATACAACACAAGTCTTATTTACAAAAGTAAAATGTTTTTTCACAGTAACGAACGCCTTTTTATTACAAAGCTTAAGAAATTTAACAGTATTAACTGTTCACTGTTTCATTTGTACTTAAAAGACGTAATACGCAAGCCCTTACGGGATCAGGTTTAGATACCATCAACAATGGCAAAAGCCCTGATTAGAAACAATATTTGCTTTTTGGGTCAACCCTGTCTAGAGTTGTCTACCATTTTGCAGTCTCTGTGTTTGACAAATGCTGCTCATGCCGCTCGGTCCCCGGGAATCGCTGCTTGCAGCTATATTTATTATTATTAGGGTAGCTGCTGGTACCCTATTGTTTTTTTTCTCCCCTTTCACATAAAATTCCCGTGAGCTGGTTTGGCCTAGAATCACCAAACTTGGCACTTTTTTTGGGAATGACAAACTCTTGGATCCTCTATATTATGACATAGATTGAACACCTGGTGGCGCTGTAGTGCACGTGATATTTTGACATTGACACGCCCACTGCCAATGCCCCATTTCACCTAGAGTCACAAAATCTGGTGTACAGGTCCCTTTGCTCATTCTGAACAAATTTGCCTCAAGGACCCATAAAGTCCGCCATTTTGGATTTTCCACTAATTAGCATTTTTTGTAAAACACTTAAAATGCCACTCCTCCTACAAAATCTGACCAATTGAGATGAAACCTGGTATACACTGTAACACCATGAGAGGCTGTTTCTCGGAATGTCAGGGCTGGATAGTGCAACGATGCCAAAGATAACACAAAACAAGGTTTCCAAAAGAAAAAGGTTTTAATTTTCAAACTGGATGCAAAAAAGATTTAACTCAAAATGTCTTTATTCAAAAATACTAACAAAAATAGTCTTCCCCACATTCCAACGAAAAGTGAGAAAAAAGATTTTAAACAGCAGGTTTAAACGTTTGCTCTCAGGCCACAGACACAAGCTTCCACCGCTGGTTGGCCCCCTCCCTCCCCTTTGTCTGCAGGCTGTGTCCTATATATAGGCCTCATGTGAGGCACTTATCACGCTGATTCCCCTCAGGTGTGCTACCCTGCACACCATCTACGGGAATGTAGTCTTTTTGGTAGCCACCATTTTGGTTTGTAGTCCCGACTTCAACCATTGCAGAGGAACATATCTCATATCTCATATCAATTTCTCCCGTCCACCACCCAGCCTATCGTGGTGTCACAACACCCAATTCACACGAGATGCCCTTTTGGAATTATATGAAACAAAAACGAGGCTGAGGTGGGAAAATACAGGAAGTGTATGAGCGTAGCAGTATTTCAGGCTATTGTAGCCTACTGTACATTGACTAGTTGCCCGGTTTTTTGTTGTTACTGAGACACTTGCCGTGTACTTTAAACAGCCAAACAAGAGCGAGACTGTAAACGTAATGCAGACAAATATATTTCTTTGGTCATATAAATTTTCCTTTGGTTTCGGTAATGGGGGAGTATAACACTACTCGGTAGCCACCATTTTGGTTTGTAGTCCCGACTTCAACCATTGCAGAGGAACATATCTCCCGTCCAGCACCCAGCCTCTCGTGGTGTCACACATCCCGCCCCCTCAGGCCTGACGTCCTCGGCAGGGTGAAGGTGGTGTCGAAGGCATCCCGGCTGGAGAGAGCATTGCCGTTTCTATGGCACTTGCCATTCCTGTGAACAACAGAAAAATGAAAGGCCTGGAGACTCAAAAACCATCTTGTCACTCTACTGTTGGTTCCTTTGTTTCTGGCCATCCACTGTAAAGGGGCATGGTCAGTCACCAGAGTGAACTGCCGGCCAAGAAGGTAGTACCGTAGTGTTGTGAGGGCCCATTTCACTGCTAGGAACTCCTTTTCCACTGTTGAATAGTTCCTTTCCCTGGGAAGCAACGTTCTACTTAGGTAAATAACAGGGTGTTCCTCACCTTCATGGGTCTGGGAGAGCACCGCACCCAGACCCACCTCTGAGGCATCTACCTGGACGACAAACTTTTGACGGAAGTCCGGGGCCATCAGAATCGGCCTGGAACACAGGGCCTGTTTCAGGTTGCTGAACGCCTCCTCTGTCGCTGGATTCCACTTCACCATTCTAGACTGCTTCTTGGTGGTCAATTTAGTTAGTGGTGCAGCCAAGGCAGCAAAATCCGCAATAAACCTGCGGTAATAATTAGCCAGGCCCAGGAATGATCTCACCTGTCTCTTTGTGAGCGGGTTTGGCCAGTCTTGTATAGCTCTCAGTTTCGCCTCCTGGGGCTTAACTAATCCCCGTCTGATGGTGTACCCCAGGTAGTTAGTCTCGCTGTAGGCCAGCCGGCATTTCTTGGGGTTTGCCGTGAGTCCCGCCTCCCGAAGAGAATATAAAACACTCTAGGCAAGTGACTTTCCCAATCAGGACTTTGAATGACGACATTGTCCAGATAAGCAGCAGCATACCTTTTATGGGGCTTGAGGACTCGATCCATCAGGCGTTGGAATGTGGCAGGGGCCCCATGGAGCCCGAACTGAAGTTTTGTGTACTGGAAAAGGCCCTCCGGGGTGGCAAAGGCAGTCTTCTCCTTGGAGGCTGGAGTCAAGGGCACCTACCAGTATCCTTTGGTGAGATCCAGAGTGGTTACAAAACGAGCATGTCCTAGGCTATCTATCAGGTCATCTACTCGGGGCATCGGGTAGGAATCAAACTGGGACACCTCCTTCAGCTTTCTGTAATCGTTACAGAACTGTATCGTACCATCTGGTTTGGGGACTAGCACAATTGGGCTTGACTAAGCACTCTGGGACTCTTCAATTACTCCAAGTTGCAGCATCTTCCTTACCTCATCTTGTATAGCCGCCTTCCGTGCCTCCGGTATCCTGTATAGTCGCTGATTTACCATTTTTCCCGGTATGGTGCGGATTTCATGCTGAACCACGTGGGTATGTCCAGGAGTGGCAGAGAAAATGTCCTGGTTCCGATCCACGAGTTCCACAGTCTGCTGCCATTGGTGTGAAGCTAAGTCCGGGCCGACCTGCACTTCCTGCCTGGCGGGTACCGTGGATTCTCTGTGGGGAAGACAACTGAACAGAACATCTCTTGCATGCCATTTCTTCCAGAGGTTAATATGGTAAATTTGTACTGGCTTCCTCTTTCCAGTTTGTCTTACTTTGTAATTTACCTCACCGATTCGCTCAATGACTTCATATGACCCCTGCCAGGTGGCCAAGAACTTACATTGAACCGTTGGGACAAGGACCAACACTCGATCACCTGGTTTGAATTCTCGGGGTTGTGCCAGGCGATTGTAGGAGGCTTGCTGGTGGCGTTGCACGGTTTCCATGTGCTCCCGTACTATTGGATAGATGGCCTTCATTCTGTCCCTCATGGCCCCAACATGCTCAATCAGGGTGCGGTGGGGGCACGGCTGCTCCTCCCAGGCCTCTCTGGCGATATCCAGCAGGCCCCTGGATTTGTGGGAAAAGAGGAGATCAAACGGCGAGAATCCAGTGGAGGACTGGGGCACTTCTCTTACCGCAAACATCAGGTACAGAATCAACTGGCCCCAGTTGCTTCCATTTTCTCCGATTACCTTCCGTAGCATAGCTTTCAAAGTCTTGTTGAACCTTTCCACAAGGCCATCCGTCTGGGGGTGGTACACCGAGGTCCTCAGCTGTTTGACCCTCAGGAGGGTACACAGTCCTTAGTTACTCTGGACATGAACGGACTGCCTTAGTCAGTCAAGATTTCCTTCAGGATTCCAACCCGGCTGCTGAGAAGAAACAATTCTTGGGCAATTTGTTTAGACATGGCTTTCCTAGGTGGGATGGCCTCAGGATACCGAGTGGCATAATCAAGGATGACCAGAATGTACTGATGTCCCCGAGCACTTTTAGGTAGGGAACCGACTATATCAAGGGCGATTCGCTCAAAGGGGGTTTCGATAATGGGTAATGGTATGAGGGGGTTTCTAAATGTGGATTTGGAGTGGTCATTTGACACTCTGGGCAACTACGACAGAAGTTTTCAATCTCCTTGTGGACCCCGGGCCAAAAGAAATGCTCTAAGACTCTCTCCTTAGTCTTCCCCATCCGTAGATGAGCCCCTAAAAGATGAGTGTGTGCCAGGTGCAAAACGGTTGTACGATAGGGTTGGGGCACCAGTAGCTGCTCACAGGAAGTGTTGTCTTTCTCCACTACTTGGTATAACAACCCATTTTTCACTGCAAAATGGGGGTCTGGGGGTATTAGCCTATGCCCCCTCTAGGACATGCACATTCCTCAAAGCATTTGCTAGAGTGGGAACCTGTAACTGGGCAGTTCCATACTGGCCTGTGAGTGGAGGGGGTCCCACCTCGGGTCTCTGGGTTGTCATCATTGCTGGCCTCCTGGACGCTCTCCTGGCCCCCATCGACCTCCTCTACTTCTGAGGCTGACATGTCTCGTCCTGGGAGACAACGGCCCTTACAAGAGCCTGGGTTGGGGAGAGGGCTTTGAGAGGGTTTAGGTAAATACAGGATTTAATCCTCTTAAGTTTAGTCTTACCCTTACGCTTTCGTGGTTCCTGGGTTAGCCTCTCTTGAGTCTCTCTCCACAGCATTTGGAAGACAGGACAGTCGCGTCCAATTAATACTGCAACAGGAAGTCAATCAACCACCCCCGCCTGTACTGAAACAGTTCCCCGGGTGGTGGTTAAGGTTAAGTCAATGGTAGGGTAGTCCCGGATGTCACCATGAATACAGGATATAGGGAGAGACTTCTCATGGGATAAGCATGAGGGGTCCTCCAGCGAGCGACGCACAAGGATGATCACACTACCTGAGTCAAGTAAGGCTTCCACATCATGGCCATTCACTGTCACTGGACATGTTGGGGCCTGTGCTCCAGGGGTGTCGGTATTGCCCAATAAGGAAGCAAACAAGTGGGCATGGAGGCTGCTGGATGATTCGGCGGTGGGCATGGGCTTATCTGGCTTCTCACACTGCCAAGAGATGTGTCCGAGTTCCCCACACCGATAGCACTTCCGGTCCTCCCTGTCTATGGGCTCCCTCCGCTGTACAAGTTGGCCTCTGAACACTCTGGGCGGGCTAGAGACCATAGGATTAATCCATTTTGGGGACTTGGGGTTCTTTGGCCGGATCGTTTCTGGCCATACCAGGGGAGTACTCATGGGTTCCCTTCTGGAGGCACGAAGAATCTCCACTGTGGCCTGATACTGCTCCACTGTTTCTACTAATTCCGCAGCTGTGGAAATTGGGTTTTAGCTGAGAATCCGTTTCACCTCATGAGGTAAGGCTCGTAGGTAACGATCCACCACAATGGTTTCAACCATAGCAGCAGAGTTATTTGTTTCTGGCTGCAGCCATTTTTTTGTGATCCGAACAAGATCATGCATTTGTGCACTAGGGGTTTGATCCGATTGAAAAGTCCAAGTGTGGAAGCGCTGTGCCATGCCAAACTTTGTGAGCCCATTTCGACTCAAGATCTTCTGCTTCAAATTATCATCATTATTAGCTAGGCTAGGGTCTGAATCCTGGAAGGCTTTCTGGGATTCACCAGTTAAAAACGGAGCCAATAGTCCGACCCATAGTACCTTGGGCCACTTTTCCCTGGTGGCAGTGTTTTCGAAAGCATGCAGGTAGGCTTCAACATCATCTGTCACCCCCATTTTCTAAATGAAATCGCTGGCCCGGATTGGTTTGAGAGTGGCTGCAGCCCCTCCTGCCGTGTCCTGTCCTCTCAACTGAATTTCCCGGGCCTTCAACACATTTGCTTTCTTTTGTTCCTCCAATAGAGCCAGGTTGGTTTCCTGCTGTGCCTTGTTGCTCTCAATGAGCAGCCTCATCAGGCCCTCCATCTTGTACTGATTGTCACGTGTAGATAGCTGGAAAAAAATGACTAGTCAAATCTTCTATCCCTTCCTTGGACATCAACACTTAACCTGAATATGCCCACATTCTCCACCTTATGTAACACCATGAGAGGCTGTTTCTCAAGTCAGGGCTGGATAGTGCAACGATGCCAAAGATTACACAAAACAAGGTTTCCAAAAGAAAAAGGTTTTAATTTTCAAAATTCTCAAAATGTCTTTATCCAAAAATACTAAGAAAAATAGTCTTCCCCACATTCCAACGAAAAGTGAGAAAAAAGATTTTAAACAGCAGGTTTTACCAAACGTTTGCTCTCAGGCCACAGACACAAGCTTCCACCGCTGGTTTGCCCCCCCCCCCCCCTCTTTGTCTTCTTCTTCTTTGGAGTTTAACGGCAACTTGCATCCTTTGCGTTGTATTACTGCCATCTTCTGGAGTTAGTTAACTCCTACAGTGTCCATTTTGTCAGACTCTTCCCATCAGTCCTGTTCTCTTAAGAAATGTGCTCAAATACTTCCTGCCTTGTCCACTTCCACCACACTCCAGAATGTATTTTAAACCTGCTCCTGTTAGTCCTGCTCTTTCCATTCCATCCATCATGTCCTTTCTTTCTGTGACATATTTCCGGCAGTTAACAAGAACGTGCTCTACTGTTTCTGGTTCATGACACTGTTCACAAAGTCCATTTGGATGTTTCCCAATAATGTTGAGAGTCCCGTTCAAGTTACTATGTTCTATTCTAAGTCTGGTCATCACTACCTCCTCTTTTCTATTTCCTCCTCTGTTTTTCTCCCTTCCCACTCTTTTTTTCTATTGCATGTAGATGTCGTCCTCTTATCTCTTGATCCCAGTACTGCTGCCATTCTTTATTGATTTCCCTCCATGCTATACTCTTTCCTTCTGCTTTAGAAAGTTCAATTGCAGTGTCTATGTTTTCTTTTCTAACAGCTTGTTTGAGTTTCTAACAACTCAACTGTGTATACACTTAAAACGTTTGATGTCCGTTTGCATACTTCTGTTCTACTACTAGGAACTGCAACAGTAGAACCAGTGTTGTCTGTTATTGGATCTTTTGATCCGTCCATAAACACCTGTACATACTCTGTGTATTTACTTTCTGTATACCAATAAAACTCATTGACTAAATCTGCATTTTCCCTCCTTGCCTTAACTTGCAGCAACTCTAAATCTACGATTAGTGGTTCAAGTATCCACACAGGGAGTCTAGGCCTATACACTGTCGGGGAGAACTTCATTCCATACACTCCCAGGTCTCTTGCTGCTCCATCCCCTGTCCAGCCAAAACTTGTTTTAACTGTTCCCTCGCTTTACCAGCAGGCCTGTAGCACTCTTTTGGTTGGATGATTATCTCCGTGCCCTCTCAAATTCATCCAATAATTTACCCTGAGCTGTTTCCTGCGTAAACACAGTGGCATTTCTCCTGCTTCTACTTGAAGGGCACACACATGTGATGTTCTCACTGCTCCTATGCATAATCTAAGGGCCCGGGCCTAGATCACATCTAACCCTCCAAGCACAGTTTTTGCTGCAGATCCATACACCACACTCCCATAGTCCAGCCTTGATCTAATTAGTACTACATAAATATATTTCAAGGATGCTACATCCGCTCCCCAGTCCAACCCCACAAAGCATCTCATCACATTTAAAGGATAAGTTCGCTATTTTGGACCTTGGACCCTATTTGCGGTCTGTCTTCCATGAACCTGACACATTGAGTCCATATTTTCGCTGATCGGTCCAGTATTGAGCTAGCTACAGATTTCCTGTAGGCTCTCACTGGGCTACAATAGAAGTCAACGGGGCAATGAGAAATGTTATGGAAAAACAACGATAAATGTGCTTTTATAGCTCAGTGTGTATTCTTACGGTCTCAGTATGCTCTCCTGTGAAATGTAGGCTATCGCAAACGCAAACCGAACGTTGAAACAACAGTTCCATTTGAAACAGAACTATTTCTCTGACCGCACTACCTCGCACTGTAAACTTCCGCAGTCTAGCTACGTTGTAGAGAGGCCGCTTGAAAAGCAGTTGATCACAATTCCTGACCTCCCGTTGGAGTTTACTAGCTAGTAGCCTACAGCAGAACTATTTCTAACGCAGTGTTTGTAATCATCATTTGTAATAATTTACATTACCTGCGCAACTTCAGCCTCTCTCTCTTCTCTTGCTCTCTTATCATCCATCTCTTGTAGTTCCGTGTCCGTGTATTCTGGCTCAAATCTGTAGCCAGTAACGTCAAAGTCAAAATCGAATTCTTCGTCTTCGTAATCATTAGAGTCATCCATCATCCAAGTTTTTTTGTGGAAATTGTAGCCTACGTTGCTGCAGGTAAACAAACGCAGACTGCTCACATAGATAGTTTCGTAAACGGCCGGCACACCTTCCCGCTCCCCCACCCCCGACACATAGTACTCCGCGGGAGCAGTGAAAACAAGCAACAGAGAAATGCTTACTTCCAAGCCATGCCAAGCACGTAAAAATGTTCAGATTGAGATACATTTCACAGGAGAGCATACTGAGACCGGTAACAATACACCCTGAGCTTCCCATCTCATTTATTGTACATGAAAGCACATTTATCGTTGTTTTTCCATAACATTTCTAATTGCCCCCGTTGACTTCTATTGTAGCCCAGTGAGAACCTACAGGAAATCTGTAGCTAGCTCAATACTGGACCGATCAGCGAAAATATGGACTCAATGTGTCAGGTTCATGGAAGACAGACTGCAAATAGGGTCCAAGGTCCAAAATAGCGAACTTATCCTTTAAAACCTTTTTGCACTTATCCACAATACTTTTAATGTGTTCCCTCCATGTTAATCTAGAGTCAAAATATACTCCTAAGAATCTAAATGACTCAACTATCTCTAAATTATTTCCATATAGTTGCAAGTTAAAATTTCCTCTAACTCTCTTTCTTGTGAAGAACATTACCTTAGTCTTTTCAACTGAAAACTTAAAACCCCATTTCTTCCCCCACATCTCAACTTGATTTATTCCCTCTTGCACCTTTTTAACCTCTTAATACCAAACGCCCCCTAGCGGTAACGCGGGCGTTACGGAATTTATTAAAATTTATATTTCATTAATTTAATAATATATAATAAACTGCTCACCTCAATATTTTGATTAAATATCCTTAAGATATATCCATTCCTTCTGGGAAAGTGGTTTTTAAGCCCAAAACGTCGAGATAAAACTTTGTAAATAACGTTGGAAACTCTGACCTAATTCTCAAACATGTATTGCAGCTTGATGTCACACCATAAACAATGTGCTGGTAAACTGTTCTGCTTAATTGTATTTAACAAAACTTTGGTTTAAAAAATCATTATACCTTTAGGCTTCAAGAAAAAATACTTTAAAACTTTCATAACGCTGTACATGATTTTCTTCCAATTTTAAACCGACTTGTGCTTTTTTGCACTTGATTACGACTCGTTCGGCTGTGTTCACTTTGGCGTTGTGAAACTCAGCCAGTTTCTGGAGTACCAATCCCCTGGCTTAGTATATGTTAGCCAGAGTGGTTTTGAACTTGTTTGCAGAGAATTATGCAAAACCGTCGTCAATTGGGTGTATTTCTTTGACTGATAGCACAATAGGCCTATCTGAAGTGGGAAAAACTGTCTTCGACCTGCCTCCACTCCGAGTATTATTTGCTTTCCATTGGGTTTTAAAACTGTCTGTCAAATATTCCAGCCAATAGCCAAGACTCTTATCTTTCATACGAGCCCTCCTTCAACACATTGCCGTCGTAAAACAAGGAGATAACAGCTCTGCGTATAAGGAAGTGTCACCCGTGCGTAATTATCGAACCAAGATGGCGCAGTGTTTTTACCTTGTAGCGTAGCTCGCTACATTCCGTTTAGCATAGCACAATTCATAAGGTAACTGCGCTGTTTATATTTTTACTTTACAGTCTCTTTCATACAGTTTTTGGTTAGTTATGTCTAGGTTATTCAGGAGTTTCTCCGTGCAGCAGAAATATGGTTTTGCGGTCTCAGTGACGCAGAGTGATATAAGGTAACAGATTATTTTGCCGGTATACCAGTGCGAATTCACTGTTATGTAAAAAACGAATCCCTCTGAATTAAATGAATATAGCTAACATACTATATTGTAACAATGGCAAGCTAGCCAGCAAAATTACACACAGCAGCTAGCTATCTATTTGTGTCTGAGACAAGTAAGTGCAGCCCTGTGTAAGGAATTATCAAACCGAGATGGCGCAGTGTTTTTACCTTGTAGCGTAGCTCGCTACATTCTGTTTAGCAAAGCACAATTCATAAGGTAACTGCGCTGTTTATATTTTTATTTTACAGTCTCTTTCATACAGTTATGTCTAGGTTATTCAGGAGTTTCTCCGTGCAGCAGAAATATGGTTTTGCGGTCTCAGTGACGCAGAGTGATATAAGGTAACAGATTATTTTGCCGGTATACCAGTGCAAATTCACTGTTATGTAAAAAACGAATCCCTCTGAATTAAATGAATATAGCTAACATACTATATTGTAACAATGGCAAGCTAGCCAGCAAAATTACACATAGCAGCTAGCTATCTATTTGTGTCTGAGACAAGTAAGTGCAGCCCTGTGTAAGAGGAATTATCAAACCGAGATAGCGCAGTGTTTTTACCTTGTAGCGTAGCTCGCTACATTCCGTTTAGCAAAGCACAATTCATAAGGTAAATGCGCTGTTTATATTTTTACTTTACAGTTTCTTTCATACAGTTTTTGGTTAGTTATGTCTAGGTTATTCAGGAGTTTCTATGTGCAGCAGAAATATGGTTTTGCGGTCTCAGTGACGCAGAGTGATATAAGGTAACAGATTATTTTGCCGGTATACCAGTGTGAATTCACTGTTATGTAAAAAACGAATCCCTCTGAATTAAATGAATATAGCTAACATTACTATATTGTAACAATGACCAAAAACACTTCTAAATTAACTTTTATTGCCAATTATCAGATTTTATTGTAAAACTTAAAAAATAAATGATATTGAGACTTTTCTGGAACCTGGGCCATTTTGCACAATTTGGCACAATTTGGCACAATTTGTGCCAACTTTGGTAACCGAAATGGTTCACCTGAAAAAAAGCTCTGTAGATTTTGAATGATTTGAGATATTGACACCATATCTTTAGCAGAGATAGGCAGCATATTGAGGAATCACAAAGAGGAGTTATTTCCTCCATAGCTATTGTAGCTCATCAGGTAAAAAATCTGAAATTTGAATTTAGGTACCCGTTTTTTGTTTTTTCACAATTTCTGTACATAAATTGTTGTAGTTAAGTAGCAAGAAGGGTATGTATATGAATTATGACTACTTAGTCATAATAGTGCAGTTCTCTGTTTTAATAAAAGCTATGAACCATATTTGTAGCCTTTACAGTTTTTGAGATAAACAGCTTTGTTGGTCACTAGTGAAAACGGGCGAAAATTGGTATATTTTGCCCTTGGTAGGAAGAGGTTAACTATATGACTCAAATTTCTCCCTCTTTTCCACAGAGCCTCATCGTCTGCAAATAATGATCTTCCCATGTCCACTGAAACATTTCCAAAGATGTCGTTTATCATAATTGAAAATAATACAGGACGTATCACACTCCCCTGCGGTTTTCCATTTTCAACCTCGAATTTATTGGACATTTCAGATCCTATCTTTACCTGTATTGTTCTTTTGTTCAAAAAGTCCATTATCCAGTTAAAAACTTTACCCCCAATTCCCATTGCATTTAGCTTTATCAGAAGCCCCTCCTTCCAAAGCATATCATACGCTTTTTCTACATCGAAGAACACTGACGCTACTGTCTCTTTATTTATTTGCGCCTTCCTTACTTCATCTTCTAGACACAGCACTGAATCTAAAGTACCCCTTCCTTTCCTAAATCCACTTTGACATCCTGCTTCTCTAAAAAGTACACCAGTCTTTCATTTACCATTCTCTCCATCAGTTTACATAAGTGCGATGTTAATGCAATTGGTCTATAGCTTGTTGGTTTGCTTGCATCTTTCCCTGGCTTCCTTATGGGTACAATGACCGCCTCCTTCCAACTCACAGGTATTCTACCTTCCTCCCACACTTTGTTAAACAGTAATAATAACTTGTTCAGACCTTCTTCGCTCAAGTGTTTTATCATCACATAGCATATTTCATCTTTCCCTGGTGCAGTCATACCAGCTTTAGCCAATGCCCTTTTTAACTCTCCCACAGTAAATGGCACACTCTGCTCATCTCCATTACTTTCCTTTCTCCTTAAAGCCTCCCTGTTTTCAGATTTTGTTTTCTCCCTGCCCCTTCTTCCCTCCTCAGACAAATTATTAGAGCTGTGTACCTTCACAAAAGTGCTAGCCATTAACTCAGCTTTTTCTTTATTACTTTATTACTATTATTTAATCTCCATTTGTTAGCACTGGATAACTCCACTCCCTTCTGTCCCCCCCCCATCTTTTTGATCATTCCCCACACCTCTCCTACTGGCGTTGTGTTCCCAATTGAATCAATAAGACCTTTTCACCTGTCTTATTGTCCTCCTTACCACTGCCTGAGCCTTTTTGTACTGTATCATATGTTGAAAATTATGGGTTCTTTTCAATAATTTGAATGCCTTATTTCGGTTTCTCACAGCCTCTTTACAGTTATCATCCCACCATGGTACTGCCTTCCTCTTTATTTTGCCTTTACTCTTAGGGATGGATCTCAGTGCAGCTGTTCTAATACCTTTTCTTATTTCCTTATCCAGAGCTTCTATGGTCATGTTATCATTGATCTGATTCAGATACTCATCACACTCTTCCTTAAACTTCTCCCATTTAGCTTTCCCAAACACCCATCCCCCCCCCCCCCCCCCCCCCCCCCCCCGTCCACTTCAGTCATAGAAGCATTCATGTTTATTGTACATAATAATGGATAATGGTCACTACCTATAGTGCCTTCTTGATACGCTTTGCATTCACATATGGGAGCAATATTATTTGAAACCATTGTAAGATCCAGTGTTGACTCCTTTCCTGTGTTAACCTCTTCCTACCGAGGGCAAAATAGGCCAAATTTTGCCTGTTTTCACTAGTGACAAACAAAGGTGGTTATCTCAAAAACTATAAATGGTACAAATATGGTTCATGGCTTTTATTAAAGCAGACACCTGCAGTATTACGACTAAGCAGTGAGAACTCATAGAAATCCAGTTTTTGATACTTAACTACAACAATTTATGTACAGAAAATATAAAAAAACTAAAAAACGGGTACCTACATTCAAGTTTAAGAATTTTTACCTGGGGAGCTACAAATGCAATCAAGGAAACGACTCCTCTATCTGATTCATCAATATGCTGCCTACCTCTGGTAACAATCTGGTGTCAATATCTCAAACCATTCAAATTTTACAGGGTTTTTTTCAGGTGAACCTTTTTCGTTATCCAAATGGTGCCAAATGGTGCCAAATGTGCCAAAAATGGCAATGTTCCAGAAAGGTCTCAATATGATTTATTTTTTAGGTTTTTACAATAAAATGAGATAATTTGTCAATATTGGCAATAAAAGTTCATTTTTAGACGTGTTCTTGGTGTTCTGCATATTACACAACTAACTAACCAAGGTTACAAAAAGCTGTCAAAACCCATGTAGCAGCACAGTGAATCTTGTGTATTTCACCAGAGCCCCATTAGCCAGAAATGAGTCCAGGAATGTGCAAACAGGTTTTCAAATGAATAATGGGAATAGTATGAAACTTCCCTACACATTAATGCTTGCCAGTCCTGTCCTTTATTCTGTTGGCACCTCCTATGACAGGGACGTTGGGGTTGGGTTTTAGGAGGCAAAACTTTATACATGACAAACATATATCAACTATATACAAGTGCACTAAGGTGTACTACTAAAAGTGCAGTGGATAAAAAATCAAAAGTCCACCAGTTTCCTAGATAAAAAATAAAAACACCCCTGCTGTAACAAATAAAAAGATCCTTGCCTCTAATTGCTGAAGTTACCGTATTTACACAAAGAAAGTACAAAATGGCAGGGTCCAAAAAGCTAAAAAAAATGAACTAAAAACAAAAAAAGGTAAAGGATCAAAACATGGAGGTGGAGGTTGAGGAGAGATTATTTAACCATTCATACAGAAGCCATTTAGACTACACATTCCCTCAGGAGAGCAATCTGCATCATTACAAATCCCACTAACCCTGTCCATGGAATTGTCCACCATGTTGATATACCCATTAGTCCCCCTTATACAACAACAATCAACAATAATAATAATCAACAAGTACTCCCTCATGTTATCATGTTCTCTCCCTCATACCATGCATAAATTACCATTTTGTTTACCTGCACAGCCTTCTGTACTGCATACAGAACAATTTACTCAGGTGGAACAATGACTTTACTAAACACTTCCAGAAGCCATTTCACACTCAAAAAAATCGTTTTAGTAGCTCATCTCAGACACAAATAGATAGCTAGCTGCTTGTTACCTGTAATTTTGCTTGCATTACATTACATTTATTTAGCAGACGCTTTTATCCAAAGCGACGTACAGTAAGTGCGCACAGAGACATCAAGATCACTACAGAACAGACAAGGCAAAGCACATCCTTCGCATAATGTAGCAGCTATCCCTAGCAATGAACGTCGACTGTAGTTCACAGTAAGCTGTGGGCAAATCAGCAACACCACACTTCCATTCCTAATACTCGTATAAACTATAATAAACAGACAGGAAAACACAGGGATGCTTGCTAGCTTGCCACTGTAAAGGCAACACTATCTATATTAATTTAGCTGAGAGGGACCGATTTTATGCATAAGTATATAAGGTTAGTTAGCTTCACAGAAGAAACACAGGGATTCACGCATTGCAGCTAAATTTCCTTCGATGCTTACACCAAACATCTGTGTTGTTGGCAACGCCACGTAACACGTGCGAGTTTGTCAACACAGACAATACACCCTAAGTTTACTTCATAAATTATTTATCATACCGTTGGAATGTGCAATTTGTAATATTAATTGTATGAAAAACAATAAAATACAGTTGACAATGTAATTACGAACCCGCATGGCATTGCGTGAATTCACACTGGTATATCGAAAAATCGGTAATACCACCAGCCCTAACGACGTTACCTGCCATGGCGAAATTCAATGCGTTTATAGCATAACACTGTTAGTATGATAAAACAACTTACATGTCATCATCTCGGTCATCAGTGGATTCAGCGTCACTGAGACAGGATGAGTCTCCCTCGGCAAAAACATCTTCTGGCTTATCCAGTTCGTCTAGCACTTGGTGCACGGATAAACGCCTCAAAAATCTCGACATAACTACACAAAAACTGTATCAAAAATACTCTAAAGTAAAAAATGTAACTGCGGGCCTTACCTAATTAATTGTGCTTTGTTAAATGGAATGTAGCGAGCTACGCTACAAGGTAAAAACACTGCGCCATCTTGGCTCGATAATTACGCGTGAGTGCCACTTCCTCATACGCAGTGCTGTTATCGCCTTCATTTACGAAGGAAATGTGTTTAATGAGGGGTCTTTTGAAAGATAAGAGTCTTGGCTATTGGCTGGTATATTTGACAGACAGTTTTAAAACCCAATGGAAAGCAAATAATACTCGGAGTGGAGGCAGGTCGAAGACAGTTTTTCCCACTTCAGATAGGCCTATTGTGCTATCAGTCAAAGAAATACACCCAATTGACGACGGTTTTGCATAATTCTCTGCAAGCACGTTCAAAACCACTCTGGCTAACATATACTAAGCTGTTGGATTGGTACTCCAGAAACTGGCTGAGTTTCACAACGCCAAAGTGAACACAGCCGAACGAGTCGTAATCAAGTGCAAAAAAGCACAAGTCGGTTTAAAATTGGAAAAAAATCATGTACAGCCTTATGAAAGTTTTAAAGTATTTTTTCTTGAAGCCTAAAGGTATAATGATTTTTTAAACCAAAGTTTTGTGAAATACAATTAAGCAGAACAGTTTACCAGCACATTGTTTATGGTGTGACATCAAGCTGCAATACATGTTTGAGAATTAGGTCAGAGTTTCCAACGTTATTTACAAAGTTTTATCTCGACGTTTTGGGCTTAAAAACCACTTTCCCAGAAGGAATGGATATATCATAAGGATATTTAATCAAAATATTGAGGTGAGCAGTTTATTATATATTATTAAATTAATGAAATGTATAATTTAATAATTTCCGTCACGCCCGCGTTACCGCTAGGGGGCGTTTGGCATTAAGAGGTTAACATCTATTCTTGTTTTACTTCCATCATTTAAGCAGACTAAATTCCTCTCATCTAAAAAATCTTCTATTACTTGGCCATTAACATCAGTTTTCTCACTCCCGCACAATGTGTTATGTGCATTAAAATCCCCACACCACACAATGCTTGCTCTACTTTGCCCTTCTATTTCTTCAAGCTTATTTAATTCTAATCTCTTGCAAGGGTTATAATAATTCACCACCACTACTTCCTTCCGTTCTACCCAAACTTCCACCACCACATACTCCAATTCTTTTCCATTACCCAATACTCTATAAGGCATCCCTTGTTTAATAAATGTGACACAGCCCCCTCCACCCCCATCTTTCCTATCTCGCCTAATTGCCACATATCCAAGCAAAACAAAATCTAACTGAGGTTTCAATCATGATTCCTGAACACATAAAATGTCCGGTTTCTCCCTTCTACTATCTACAAATTGCTTAAAATCCTGCCCATTAGCTATCAAACTCCTTGCATTCCACTGGAATATTAACATTGTTATTATCAACCAACACATGGCTCTTGACTTGCCTGAACACAGACTGTCTCTCACTTCCTCCCATTTCAAACCTATCATATCAAGATGATGCATTGCTGCTTTGACAATTATTTGAATCCTTTCAGTTTTAGACTTAACCTCAGCTGTTGCATTTATCACTCCTGCTATAAAGGTCACCAACCCCTTTTTCTCTTCCCACCTCTTCCTTTTGTCCTCCTCTATATTCGCTGTCATTTGCACTCTATTGTGTCCATACTCCTTAGCCTGCTTTTCCTGACCCGCCCTCCTAACTGCTTCTGCATAAGAGACTTTTTCCTTCATTCTGATCTGTTGCACCTCCACCTGTCTTCTCATCACTTCACATCCCCAATAAGCAACACTGTAATTCCCTCCACAATTGCAGCACTTTGGTTTTACTCCCTCTCCACACTTCCCATACTCATGATCCCCCCCACATCTAGTGCATCTTCTCTTCCCCTTACACACATTAGCCACATGCCCAAACCCCTGACATTTAAAACATCTCAATGGCTTTGGTATTAACTCCCTAACTCTGTATCTCATGAATCCAAAGTATATCTCCTTTGGGAGAACCATTGTTGCAAACTCTTTTTTCTCAGCTCCCCTTGTCATTCTTTAAGCACTTTGGACTAAACTATTCCTCACCCGCAAGTTATCCTCCAGTTCCTTCATGGTAACTTTAAGAGGTATTCCCGAAATTACACCCTTGCACCCCTCTCTTCTGCTCCCCCATATTACTTTGGATACTTTGACTTTTCCAACACTACTCATATTCTTTGCCTTCTCCATCTGCTCTTCATTGATGCACCCTATTAGCAAGTTTCCGTCTCCCAAAACTCTCTCATATTTCACTTCTCCGACTTGTCCTCTAATAATTTTTGTTAGCTTCAGCGGATCAACTTTCTTTACTCCCCCTCTCCCTCAAATCTCAGCACTACATTCAGCAATCCTGCCTTCGGATCCTCTCTCCTTTCACTCTCCGTTCCACTTGAGCTAGCTCCGTCATTTTTCTTTCTCTTATTTCCCTTCATGCTTTTACTCCCTTTCACCACCTCTCTCACCCGACTCCACTCATCGCCACTAGACTCCATGATATTGCTGTCTTCCTCCGGCTCCCTCCCTGCCATTCTGTCTGAGTTTGTAAGGAACAGTGTCAGAATATCGTTCCGGACCTATACAGGCCGTCGGTCGATATTCCCACAAAATGTTCCCCCCAATACTCAATCCTACTGCTACCAAGTCCTGATATCCGTAAAACCAACGTCAATGTAGTTTAATTAATCAGAAAGTTTAATTCAAACCAGTCCAAGCACAACTGTGATGTCGCATAGAGATCCCGTTCGCGTCTCCGAGCTTCGATTTTAGATCCTGTTCTCTGCGGACAGCTAGCAAGCTAGCTCACCAGGGGCTTCCCGACCAGAGATCTTCGCGCCGTTCATCCCCCTCTTTGTCTGCTGGCTGTGTCCTATATATAGCCCTCATGTGAGGCACTTGTTGCTGATATGTGGTTATATTTGAATATTTCAATAACAGCTATGTTCATTAACCAGCTACCTGAATCATGTAAGGGGTCTAATTTTTTTCGCATCGATCTCACAACACATTCCTCACTCCTGACTGTAAACCCATTGCATTGGATGATCTAGCATTAGCACACAAAGTAACAAGCAATACGAACACAACACAATCACAAGCGAGGTAGAGACAGAACGAGTCATTTGCCCCGTCTTGCACTTCGCTTTGACATGTCTGCCAGGAGATAGCTAGCGTTACCGACCTAGCTAACAAGCTATAAGACTAATACGTGTAGCGGACACCTTCGCAGCCCCCGCGATGCGGGGATTCCTCCGGGCACGGAGGGCCATAGTCTGATTTATTCATTTTAGATTTTAATATTTGACTGTATGCTATGTGTTGATAGACAACCAGGGGCTACAAGGCAAAAAAGACAACTAACGTTAGCCTCACACAAAATGTGCAGCTGAATAAAGCCACCGAACATTTCACTCTGGGGTGCGTTTCCCGATAACGATCAATCTTAGGGTTAAGTGCGATTTCAACGAGTGATTCTGCGATGGCTCTTTAATTTGTAACACGCGTTTCCCAAAACAGTTCTTAAAGTGTGAACGCGCAGTCACCACTTAAGTGCTAAT
Organism: Synaphobranchus kaupii; assembly: GCA_029718625.1. Classification (NCBI taxonomy): domain Eukaryota; kingdom Metazoa; phylum Chordata; class Actinopteri; order Anguilliformes; family Synaphobranchidae; genus Synaphobranchus; species Synaphobranchus kaupii. The sequence goes on along the minus strand of CM056379.1, from coordinate 76,627,715 downwards.
TAAACAGAGGTGTAATATCCTCCCCAGTATTTAGTTCCAATCACCTGGATTTGCTAATTTGCACAATTCTTCAGCCAGGAGTTAGAACTAATTAGTGAAATCAGCTGGCTGAGTTCATGGGTGGAAGAAACACATAGCAGGACTTTTCCTTTCTAATCCCTGGATTTTACATCTCTGTACTTCTGTCTGTGGGGCTGCTGATACAAGAGGAGGAGGGGCGATAGATTGGGAGACGCGAACCCCATTGTGATACCCAATACATGGCCGGTTAGGCACGTCAAAGTTTCTTTTGAAATAAAATCTTTTTCCCACAGATTTTACTTGTCTTAAACTTATTTATTTATAGGGCTATTTAAGGAATGGATTTTATGGGTAATTTCCAAATATATAAAAATAAGTAAATTACAAATAAATAAACGTAAATATTGTTGCATCTAACATCACTATAAAAAAAAACAATCAGTGGTTATGGTAATCGTAAAATGAAATGAACACTAACACAAAAAATCAAATAAAGTACATGATTAATGAGCTTCTAAAACGCATTTAACCGTCTCCGACTGGTGTGGAGTAATCGTTAATCTCCGAGCGTTTCTAAGAGCGTCTTAAGTTAAGATGCTTTTAGGAAACACACCCAAAGTTCAAGAAGCTTCGTACGAAGGGTTTTACGACGTCTTAGCCTAACGATGCTTTTGGGAAACGCACCCCTGATCACTGCTGAAGCAAGCTGGAGAGTGAATAGGGTGGATTCAGGGACACTTAAAAGCTTGTGGCTACTTTACAGTGTCAATTTTGCAAGCCAATCACAACAATGGTTATTGTGTTATTGCTCAATATCTACTTCACATTAAATAAAGGTTTTTTATTAGTGTGCCATCATAGTTGTGGGCGTGTTGTTAATTTTCAAATTGCCTGGCACAAGAAGGTTCATTGTAAGCCTGCTGACAACTTAAATATTGTTTTAGAATGATAAGGCTGACATTCTGTCAATTATTATGTAAAAATCTAGCTTATAGTCTTAAAATGCATCACTTTTGGCAAAGTACGAATGGGGGAACAAAAGACATGGACTGGAATGCACGCAAACACATAGATAACACATGGCCTGGGATTAGCAGATAAACGAGTGCACAGCACGAGGGGCGGAGTCTGAAAGTGGATACAGCTGAAGAGAGTTAAGGAATAACAGCGAGTAGAGCAGAGATAGAAAAGCTGAGGGAGAATGACAGCTGCAGTGCGGAGCAAGAGAGTGATTAGTAATTAAGTGACGTTAGTACAAAATTCAAAATCTTCTACGTTAGTAAATGTGACTTGTTAGTTATATATACACATTAATCTATTAGTTATCGTTAGTATATAAATATAAATACACAGTTAGTATTGTTAGTTGGATTAGTATATGTACAATAATAATTAGTTAAGAAGAAAGGAAAATGAGACTTGAAATACAGGGGAAATCCCGCATGTACCAAAATCGCCCGAAATGTGCCATAACGAATACAGGAAGTGCATTCTAGGAAAACATGGAAACTTAG